>CM035409.1:190295395-190727895 GCA_020310875.1 Ceratopteris richardii
ACTCTTCATAAGAGTCTTTAGCCATATGACTTCCTTTGCAACTTCAACCATACCTTTGTACTCTACTTCTGTAGATGATAAAGCAACTATGTTTTGCTTCTTAGAACACCAAGAGATTAGCTTATCTCCCACATAACACAAATACCAATATGTTGATCTCCTATCATAGGGATTACCTGCCCAATCTGTATCACTATATATCTTGATATTTGTATCTGATGTAATACCATAATACAAACCTTCCTTGAGTGTACCCTTAATATATCTCAACACCCTTTGTCCTGCAATCCAATGTTCTTTCCTAGGACAATGCATGAATTAAGACAATACTCCAACTGCATATGACAAATCAGGCCTAATTAGGGTTGCATAGATTAAACTACCAACCAAACTTTGATATAGCTTCATATCCTTGAATTCTTCTCCTCCATATCTGCTCAATTTGTGATCACCTCCATTGGAGTAGGTGCTACCCTACAATCATTCATTTTAAACTTGATCAACAAGTTTTTCAAATACCTTTCTTGAGTAACATACACTCCATGTTGAGTGTATGAGATCTCCATGCCCAAGAAATATGACAAGTCTCTCAAGTCACTAATCTTGAACTCTTTCTCCATTTGATTCTTAAGGCTTTGTATGCCCTTCTCATCTGTACGTGTAAGAATTATGTCATCAACATATATGCACATGTAAATGAACCCATCATGACTTGCTTTGAGAAGCAAGCTACTATCTGCTTTAGATACTTGAAAACCAAGTTCCTTCAAGAACTTCACAAGTCTATAATTCCATGCCCTTGGGGCCTGCTTCAAACCATACAAAGCTCTCTTAAGTTTACATACATATTCTGAATACCTTTTATCTCTGAATCCTTCTGGTTGCTCCATGAAAACATCATCTAAAATATAACCATTTAAAAAAGCATTTTTCACATCTAATTGATATAATCTCCAACCTTTACATGCAGTAATGGCTATGAGTGTTCTGATGGTTGTCATCTTTGCCACAGGACTATAGGCCTCATCATAATCTATACCATATGTTTGAGCATACCCTTTCACAACAAGTCTAGCTTTCTATCTAGACACAGTTCCATCTGCATACCTCTTGGTTTTGTAGACCCATTTGCATCCAATGATCTTTTGACTATTTGGTTTAGGAACCAAATCCCAAGTCTCATTTTCTATTCATGCATCATAATCTTCCTGCATAGCTTTCTCCTAATTTTCCTTACCTTTTGCCTCTTCATATGTAGAAGGGTCTTCATCTGCTTTCACCATGTAAGCATAGTCTTTAGTAGTCAAAAAAGAAGTGTCATAGCTATACCTTGTAGGTTGCCATTTGTGTCTTGATGACCTTCTGATTTCTCCACTTTTTGAAGTTTCTGGTTCATCACATTCTGGATCAAATCTTGACACTTCTTCAACTTCAACTTGTACTTCATTGTTCTCTTCTTCATCAAATATCTGAACCTTTGATTTACCTTTCTTTTGATGCACAATTTCTTCATCATCTGCATGACTATTGATTGTTCTTGCAAACCAAGTACCTTGCTCATCAAATGTAACATCCTTTGATACAAGAAATTGTTTTCTGGATGGACTCCACAACCTATAACCCATCTGCTTATCATCATATCCAATGAACACATACTTTTCAGCTTTAGGTTCCAATTTATGCCTAAATTGAGATGGAACATATGCATAAGCCAAACATCCAAATACTTTGCAATGATCTAAGGTAGGTCTCTTACCCCAACATGCCTCATATGGTGTCATACCCTGCAAAGATTTACATGGTAATCTATTGACCAAATATGTAGCTGTATTTACAGCCTCAACCCACAAATAAATTGGACAATTTTTCTCCTTCATCATGGATCTTGTAAACTCAACAAGAGTTCTATTCCTTCTTTCTGCTACACCATTTTGTTGAGGAGAGTACCTGCAAGTAACTTCCCTTTTTATACCTGCATTCCATAAGTAATCACTGAACTCATTAGAGAAATATTCTCCCCCTCCATCTGACCTTAGTCTCTTCAACTTTTGACTTGTGATTCTTTCTGCATACACATGATAATGTTTGAATGTATTAAATACCTCTGATTTATCTTTGATCATATAGATAATGATCCACCTGGTAGCATCATCAACATAAATCACATAATATCTTGAACCATTTATACTGAAATCCTTTGATGGGCCCCACATATCTGTGTGTACCAATTCAAGCTTCTCTGAATACATGAAACCATGCTTAGAACAAGATTGCTTATGAGCCTTACCTAATTGACATGCCTCACATCTGTATGTCATATGTTGACCTGCAACATTAGGCTATCCAAGCACTGAACCATTGTTGACCATATCTTTAATACCTCTTTCATTGAAATGTCCAAGCCTCTTATGCCAAAAATCTAACTCAAAGATCTTATGTCCTCCATAAGTGAACAAGGCATGACCAACATTACCTTGAATCTTCAATGTGAAAAGTCTTCCTTCCTTCTTCCCTGAAACAATTTGTTTATACCCATTGCTAGGGTCTTCCACAAAAACTCCATCATTAGTGAACCTCACTTCATAACCTTTTTCAACAATTTGTCCTACACTTATCAGATTCTTTGTAATTGTAGGAACATACAAGACCTTACTCAGAAGAGTACTTCCATCCTTGGCCTTCACTGATCCAATTGACTTCACATTGTGCTTTGTGTTATCACTTGTTTGAACTACATGATTAGTTACCTCATTCTCCAAATCTGTCATCAAGGCTATGTTACCACTTAGATGATTGCTACACCCTGAGTCAATGTAGAAGACTCTTTGATCTTCACTTTGTCTTTCACAAGTTGCATTCATAATCAAGGTTGAATCCTCCTTCTGATCTGAAGCATAATTGTAGTAGGTATTGTTGTAGGATTGAATTTGGAAACCTCTACCTACATTTCTTCCAAAGTAAGCATTGGCAGCAGCCAGAGGCATAGAAGACGCGGAAGCATGTGAAGACAGAGCATAACGAAGAAGCAGAGAGTCAGTCAAATCATTTTTTCAAAGACTTATATTTTATAAATACTTTTCAAAACCTCAAACAGTGATTTTCATCACTTCTGTACCATATGTAACATAGAAAAACCCTTTTTGTAATTTATAGCTCCATTTTGTGCAAGCCGAGGAGTCCTCGAGCTTGAGGAGCTTAGGTAGAATGAGCGTACCAATTTTGGTTATTTTTAGACACTAGATGTGAAACCAGTCAAAACTAGTCTAGAATCTATAAAAAGAGCTAGAGAGCTCATTTTTGAGGTTAGCTTGTTTGAGTAGAGAAGAGCTTAGAGCTATTTTGAGCTTGTAAGAGTGTTCTTGAGTAATAGAGTTGATTTCCTACCTTCCATTGTGTCTTGCTTGTCTCTTCGTTGTGTGTGTGTATGTGTGGGTGCATCTCTATGCTTCTCACCTTCACTCTCACTTCATCTCACATTCACGATCTTCATATCACTCCTATCTCTTCCGCGGATTGACATTAAGGAGGTGGAGCTTGTTAACAGGGTTCTCACCATTGTGCTAGAGCAACACCAAATTTGGCGCCATTGCCAAGGATCGAGTCTAGGACGAATGTGTGATGGTAAGAGTATAGCAAGAAGTGGCGTTGGAAGGTAAAGATTTTAGTTTTCATGAACCTTAGATCGGGCAAGCATATAGGTAAGTCAGACCGACGAAGCCTTAGATCATCAGAAGCAAGCATAGGAACTTCAGCAAGATCGTGGGCACAACAATTGAATAGTAATTACCCCTACGAGAGCTCAGATACGAGTGAATCAGAAATGGCTTTTAGCACGGAAAGACCAGAAGGAGGGTCAAATGTGGCATATTTAGAAAAACTAGAAGGACCCTATAGGACTCAATTAGAATTTCTTCGAACCAACCGCTTAGGTGCTCGCATCTATGAGGATGGTTTGCGAAGACAAGTGGTGCAAATGCACAATCCTCATCAACCCATTGGATTGGAACGCCTAGTGGTGAAATTTGAGAAAGACGCATACATAGACAAAGAAGGAATGATGTACATCTTAAGTACTCAGCCAAACAATACCAATGAGTTTGGTGTAATTCAGTTAGAGACGGAAGTGAGAACCCAAGGAAAGGAACCATTAGAAGAACCTAGAACACCTAGAGGGAAATCTGTACTGACAAGGGTACTAATTCCCGAATGGATCCCTCAAGATAACAGAAGCATAGAGTTGTTTGTAAATAAAGAAACAAATGAAGCATTTTGGAGGTACAGAACGGAACAGCCTAGTGAGGTAGGCACCATCACAATCTATGAATTTAAGGACCCAGATACACCTAGAAAGGTTGTATACCTGGATGAAACTTCAGAAAGAGTATTTGTGGTACCTGAACACGCTAGAAATACCTATACATGGAGAGGTGATTTGGTCTTCCCTCCATCTCGAACAAACGTAAACGGGAGCCAACAAGGGGCAGGAACATCCTCCGCCCATGCTAATCAAAGGGAGAAAAACAAAGAGAGATCTGAAGTAAGTTTCAATCATCCCATAGGGAGAGATAGAACCACCATAGACACGGACATAGTGGATAGACAAAGAGAACCTAGAATACCAGGTGGTAGAGATTATTTTCCTCTACCTAAACCACGTGAACACCCAAGGATATTAAGACCCACTCAACTAGTAAAGTCCATGAAAAACTACTTTGATGGGATAGGATATCCCTATGATCATGTGGCAGAATTTAAGCAAGTACTAAGGGCAGAACAAGTCGAAGACATGTTCACGCAATACAACGCATTTGGACTAACGTTAAAGAACACAGCTTTAACTTGGTTCCAACCATTGCAACAAAGGCAATTTAGAGATATCCATCACTTTTTAGAGTCATTCATTACGGAATTCTCTAAAAGTGGAATCAGGCATGACACGTCTTCATTGATTCATAGTTTCAAACAAACCCCTCAAGAAACAGTTAGACTGGAAGGACGTAGGTTTAGACAATATGTGGAAAGATGTCCAATGCAAGAATTACCCTCTCAGGACAAGCAAGTGTCATTGTTTCTAGATGGCCTATTGAGCTCTAAACTACGCTCCTATGTATACTTGAAGGAACCCAGAACGCTAGAGCAATGTGTGAGAATTTGCATAGACATTGAGGACAACTTAGGAGATGATTTGGAACTCTCAAAGGTCTATAAGGACTCAAATTGTTCCTCTCTAGCATCCACAAAATTGTCTAGCTCAATAGAGGATCTAGCAGAAAAAGTGGCCCAGAAACTAGGAGTTTCTAGTAAACAGATGCCTAGGGTAACAACAAACAAGCGTTGTTACACCTGTGGTGGTGATCATAAGGAAAATGTGTGTCCCAATGCGACACAACCACAAGCCAACCCTAGTGGCCAATATTGTACAATTGAGAGAAGATACACAAATCATACGGCTCAGGACTGCCCATACAACAAACAAGTAGTGAGACAGAACTACCCGCAACCAGCAGCCACGTAGGTATTAAGGTCAGCACAATACTCAGCCTCATTATTATAGGCCTCCATAGAACTATCCTTATCAGGCTCAATAGAGACCTCAACCTGTCTTAGCTCAACAGCCACCCCCATGAGCGAATGTCATCTCAGTCAAATATGCTGTTGCAAAAGAGAACCTCAGTAGGGCTTTAGTGCCTTCTTCACCTTTGATCACACAGAGTGACCCAAACTCAAACAGTTTTGACTCTACTCATGTAGATAGTCCACCCGCGTATTACACTGAGTCACCAGAACATGTGGAGACATATCAATACGATAGTCCACCATTGGAACCTAGTTGGGAGCCCGACTACGCTAACATGATGTACACAAACCCTAATCCACGGCCCCAATGAAGACAGCAAAGACCACAGGGCCCTAGAGGACCATGCTTTAGGTGCCAAGGAGATCATTTCATAAAGGATTGTCCACATCCTCCGATAGTAGGACAATCAGAATACTATAACATACAAGGCTTTTGTGCCGAGTGTGGCAAAGAGCATATTCAAAGACTGTCCTAAGGACCCTGCTAATGCTTCGAATGTGACACCCATCAATGTAATAGGTATTGTAAACAACGCAGATGGATCCAACCCTACATACGTGCCTATCCAAGCTATAACCAGAGCCCAAGCGCTCTTACAGAATCAATAGCTTAATCATGAGAAACTAGTCGGAACTAGTGAAGTTGGAGAGTCTAGCAGTAAAAAGACTAAATCTTGGAAAGATTCGAGAGAAAGGATTAAGAGAAAGTGGAGTAAGAGGATAACAGAATTGGAAGGAAGTCTCAAGGAATCGAGAGGCAAAATCCTAGAATGGACTTCACAGGAATTGAATCAAGAGAACTTAGCTCAAAAGTCGGGATCCGTTTTATCAGAACCCGTACCGGAAAACCTAGACATGATGTTTCACGCGTACCAAGCTAGAATAAAAGAAGGACCTCAAATAGCGGAAATGAGTAAGAACTACCCTCGAGCAGACTTAGAAATTGAGAGAACTAAACTTTGCATGAAGATGGTAGAATTAGCACAAGCAATGTTCGAAGCCTCTAAATATCTAAATTGGAATAACATGGCAAAATCGGAATTACACTTTCAAGGACTAATGGAGAGGCTAGAATACTTGATAGATAGCAAAGAGAAGAAAAATCGGCATAGGAACCCTATTGCCTCAGAGACCCAGGAAAGGAATGCACCATCCCTATCTCAAGTACCCAATACGGAAGGTGAAGACAACCTATCTTCCATACATAGGTACTCACATGAATTTCTAAGAGAAATCCAAGAAGAGAAGTGGAGAAAAGAATAAGGAACTCATCCTCCTATTCAAGAAATAGAAAACTTGCAGGAACAATTTCCCCAAGATATCCCCTCTATTTACGATGATGTAGAGGAAGAGCTACTGAGTGAACACACATGTTTTGAATCCAATTCTTTGATAGAATTGCCTCAGTTCACAGGACCTTGGGAAGCCAAGTCTATTAGTATGAGAGCACCCACTATAATAGTGAGGAATGAAGAATCAGTGATCCCTAGAAATACGGAAGTGATAAAGAACACTAAAGTTCAGTGTAATCTCACCCTAGAAGAGTTGTTAAAGGTAAAACCAGAATTGTGGAAACATGTAGCAAATCAATTCCCCGAGCTTGCTACTACTCCCTCACAGATAGGAACACACAAGAAGGTACCAGAGATACCAGTAGAAAAGATCGGAGATGTAAGTGAAGGAGAGGAAGGTAACACTTATCTTCCAATAACCCATCAGGGCTACACCATGAAAGCCATCTTAGATTCAGGAGCCGGAGTAGCTATCGCTACCACCGCTTTATGGAAACGTTGGGGCAAGCCAGCATTGAGACCCACTAGGATGAAGCTACAAATGGCTGACATACACATAGAAAAATCATTAGGCTTACTAGAAGGCATATCTCTCACCACTTGTGGTGTGGAATTTGAGCATACCCTTGCCATTTATGATTTTGCGAAAAATCATGCTTACGAGATAATTTTAGGAAGACCATTCATGCGTCAATTGCAAATTGTACAAGATTGGGGAACTAACTCTTTGTACTTGCAACATTTAGGTGTGACTACTAAACTCAATCTTAAAGACTATTCCCATCGAGACGTACCCCCAATACAATGGAACACCATCCATAAGACTCAGGAAGAAACAGAATCGCTACACTCATTGGAGTCAGACCCTCATAGTTACACGAGGATACTCATCTATGGATGTGTAAGGTAGCAAAACAAGAGGAAGAAAGGTTAGAAGCCAGGACCTTAGGTGCAGAACAACATCCACGAACTCTTCAAGATCCAGCTTATGCACCTGTAGTATTTCCAGATGAGGAGTTTGAACCTCATGGTTGGGCAGAAATCCTAGCAACCATGGATGTAGCCATCAATGAAGAACAATGGACACCCCACTGTGACGAAGATGGCTATGACATTTCAGTTTTCACGATGGAGCCAATCATGTGTGATTCAGTTATAGAAGAATGTGAACCTAGCACTGTTGCATTTGAGGATGCAAGCGATTTCGATCGAGAGTCAATTATTATGGACTCACCCTTTGCATCAGAAGAAGAATATTTCTACGAAGTAGAGACTCATCCTCAGAGACACGAAGAAATTATGAATGATGTGAGGTTAGCCACACACGTGACCACTAAGAGTGAAGGCAAGAAAAGAAAGAAATCATGTGAGAAACAGAAGAATCCTTGTTTGAGGTTCCCGAAAACTTCAAGAAATATGAAATAGAAGATAGACAAATATTGGTACGATTGCCTAACAGAAAAGGTGACGTTGGAGAAGTATATGATAATCGAGAGAAAACCAAAAAAATCATAGTCGCCATAGAAGGAGAAGAAGAGAAATGTACCTACATAGGGCATGATATGACGAATGAAGAAGAAGAAGAGTTATTTGCCCTATTGCGCGAATATAGAGATGTGTTCGCTTGGAGTTACAAAGACTTGAAAGGAGTAGACCCAGATATATGCTCCCATAGAATCCCTATGACTCCAGATGCAAAACCTATGAAACAGAAACCATACACGTACAATTATAACTACGCTGCGAAGATTAAAGAGGAGATAGACCGATTGATAGAAGCAGGATTCATTTACGAAATTGAGCATACCGAATGGGTATCCCCCATTGTGGTTGTGCCCAAGAAGAATGGAAAAGTGCGTGTGTGTATTAACCTTAAAAAAGTTAATGCCGCCACGATTAGAGACAGTTATCCTCTTCCTATCACGGAACACTTATTGGAAAGAGTTGCGGGCAAGGAAGTTTACAGCTTTCTTGATGGCTTTTCAGGCTATAATCAAGTGGCAATTGCTCCAGAATATCAACACAAGACGGCTTTTGCCACAGAATGGGGCATGTTTGCATTTCGTGTGATGCCTTTTGGCTTAACAAATGCACCTGCCACTTTCCAGCGACTCATGTGTCACGTTTTCAAGGAATTCTTACGCAAGATTTTGGAAGTTTATGTCGATGACATATGTGCTCATTCGAATATCAGGCAGACACATATCCCAGAATTAAGACAAGTATTTGACAAATGTCGAGAATATCAGGTTTGTTTGAACCCAAAAAAGTGCATTTCATGGTTAGACAAGGCAAAATTCTAGGACACATTGTGTCAAACAATGGAATCTCTATGGATGAAGAAAAGGTGAAAGTAATTGCAGATCTACCTAGGCCAAATAACGTAAAAGAAGTACATACATTTATGGGTCATTGTGGTTATTATAGACGATTCATACACATGTATTCAATCATAGCCAAGCCTCTGTACTCTCTTTTGACCAAGTTTGAATGGACAGATGAATGTGAGAATTCATTCAATGAACTTAAAAGACGTTTGTGCTCAGCACCTATATTGACAACCCCGAATTGGAGTAAGCCATTCCACGTACATGTGGATGCATCCAACTATGCCATAGGATGTGTGTTAGCACAACCCACGTATGAAGGTAATATAGACCTCCCCATAGCTTACGCGAGCAGACAACTGAATGCAGCAGAAAGAAATTACACCACTACGGAATGAGAAGGATTAGGAATGATCTACGCAATAAAGAAATTCAGACATTATTTGTTGGCAAACAAGTTCAAATTCTTTACTCATCAACCATTATTGTACTTAGTCAATAAACCATGTAACATGGGAAGATTGATACGTTGGTTTCTATTACTCATGGAGTAGGATTTTGAAGTAGTAGTCAGGAAATGAAAGACCCATCTTAGAGCTGACCACCTTTCAAGATTAACCTCAGGAGAAGCTCCTCAAGGGATAGCGGATGAATTACCCGATGCGTATTTGTTTAACCTTGAGATAGCACCAGAATGGGCTAAGCCTATTGTCCCTGTTCTCACATATGGACCCAAGAATCCTAGGTTAAGAATCAAGGAAGGAGAGATTACCAAGTCTCAAAGATACCAAATCATAGCAGGAAGTATATATAAACAGGATAATCAAAAGATTCTTGCTTGTTGTGTAGATGAATCAGAACATGCAAATTGGTTGCAATTAGCACACATAGGTGCATTAAAGCAACATCATTCGAAATATTGTACATTGCAGACTCTGCATAGACTAGGAGTATATTGGCCTTCGATGGAAGCAGATGTCTACAAGTTGTGTAAAGAATGCCCTTTTTGTTGTGAAAGACCACCAGTAGAACATGCTACATTATATCACGTGTCTCTCACACCAGACTGGAGTGAACCTTTAGTGACATACTTGAGGATGACCACATTCCCCGCACAACAACCAAGTCTAGAGCAAGAAACTCAAGACTCTTCACTTATTGGCGACAATCTGTACAAACGAGGACGAGATGGATATTTACGACAGTGTTCATGAGAGTGATTATTTGAGTGTACTAGAGACTGCACACCAAGGTGTTGTAGGAGGTCATTTTGAACCCGATAGGATAATCAAAGCCATCCTCTTTGCAGGATTATGGTGGCCCACTCTTCACATGGATGCACATACCTATGTAAAGAGATGTGATGTGTGCCAAAGAACTCAATTTCCTACTCGCAGAGATGAAATTCCATTGAAACCCATGATGGGAGGACGTGCATTTTCTAAGTGGGGCATAGACTTTGTAGGACCCATTAACCCCCCTGCAAAAGGTACACATGCTGAATACATTATTGTTGCGATAGATTATCTTACCAAATGGGTAGAGGCAAAAGCCACAAAAAATAATGATGCACACACGACTGCAAAATTCTTATTTGAAAATGTCTTTACAAGATATGGATTGCCTATAGAGTTAGTGAGCGATCGAGGAACTCACTTTCTAAACCAGGTCATTGAATATTTGTTACAGGATTTTATGGTGATTCACAAGAAATCCGCACCATATCATCCTTAGGCCAATGGTCAGGCTGAAAGCACTAACAAGATCCTTTGTAATGTACTGACGAAACTCGTGAACAACAAACGTTCACATTGGGACAAACAGTTACACCACGCTATTTGGGCATATGGAGTGGCCTACAAGACCGTACTCAATGCAACTCCCTTTCAGATGGTTTTTGGTCAGAATGTTGTGCTTCCTTTGGACTTCTTGATACCGACCCTTAAGGTTGCACAAGAACATCAGTGGACCGGCTATGAATTATCCACAAGAATAATGGACTTGGAACAATTAGGAGAAACTAGGCTGAGAGCATCAGTAGGAATATATGCAGCAAAGAAGTGACAGAAAGCCTATTTTGATGCGAATGTGAAGGATAAAGGCTTAAAAGAAGGAGATTTAGTCCTAGTATATATGTTGAATCAACACGCACGGAAGTTAGAAAAGTGAGGTTATGGACCTATGATCATTAACAAACTCTCGACAAGTGGAGCAGTACAATTAGCCAGCTTAGAAGGAGACATAATGCCTAATTACATTAGTGGTTGTAGAGTCAAGTTATACCAGGAACCTCTTACTGAGGATATGCTTAGACGACTCACATTGGCAAAGAAGCGTAAGGAGGAAGAAAATAGAATACGAGATGAAGCTCAGGCAGAAGCTATAGAACGCATTAAGCGCATGAAGCTAAGAAGACAAGGACTAGGGAGAGAACATTATAACCATCTGGAAACAACACCCAGATATCCCATGGCCATGTGTCAAGCAAAGTCGAGTACTCATCCTAGCATAGTGGATAAAAAACCATTCATTACAGTCAGGCTAGAGCATGACAACCCTTGCGAAGAGCTTAGGGCTTTAATTGACTCAGGTGTTGCGACTAGTGCGATTATATGGTCCCACAATAAGGACTCAGGAATAGAAATGCGGCCGATTGAGGCATACCTCAAAGGGCTAGGAGGCATGGAAACCCCTTGCATGGGTGAGGTGGATCTTCCTATCCTCATAAACGAAGTAACTGTGACAGTGAAGCTACTAGTGTGCCATGATGAGGACGTGATAGAACCCCTAATCCTGGGCCAAGATTGGCTATACGATCACTCAGTGGACCTAAATCTTAGACAAGGCTCCTTACAGATTGGAACCTTAGATCAAAAGCGAGTGATACCGCTTGACTTCCCTAATGGCATGCCGACTGAGGTATGTAACCCTAGACCATATGCATAGCATGCGAAGGAAGACCGGAAGATCTTTGGTCAGATGAGTCACGTTACGTCTACACCAACCCATGTGGGCTTGGCGATGGACAATTGTCAATCAGAAGGACGTGAGGAGATTTTCCCTTGGGCTTCCTACAAACTAGAAGGAGCAATCACCCAACTGCTTGGTCAGATGGACACCAGCAGCGGTCAAATGGACACAATCAGCGGTTAGGTGGGTTACATCAACAGACAAATGGGGACCATTGCAGTTCAGGTGGACTGCATCAGCAGTCACATGGGCAAAATACCCTGTAGTGCCCATCCTTCCACACTTACTACGGACTGGCCTAGATTAATAGTACAAAACGGAGCACTTCCTAATGGGCAGGTTTCGCAAGTGTTGGACCTCCCTTCTTTTCCAAAGCAGAGTGTCCATCCGACCTCTCAACCTCAACCACAAAGGAGTCAACCACGACAAAGGAACCCAGCCCGACGACAATATCAGACGACACAAAGAGGAAAGCAGTATCAGCATCACAAAGTAAGCGGCACGAGACAAATATGGGTGCCAAAAGGACAGAAACCACCGCCAGATTTCATCAATGCAGACAATGACAAGAAGAAGTCAAGGCAAAAGCGGAGTCAATATTCAACATCCCCTCGACCTTCTTCTACGAGTACGAACAGTCGACAAATTTGGATCGCCAAGAAGTACCTTATGAATCGACCCACACCCACGCACATTTGGGTACCCAAACAGTATATTGTAGCTCAACCCTCAAGCCATGTAATATATACCCCTCAGAAATCTCTTCACCCTTTAAACCCACCACATCTGATCTCACCCTTTGTTGGGGATTCGTGGACAAGAAGGAGTTTAAGGGTTTGTAGGAGAAAAAGGAGATGATGAAAATGGAATAACAGTGAGAACTTCTGCAAAGGAGTACTCCTGGAAACCTTGAATATTGATTATCTTGCAACAATTACAATGACTGAACACAGTCCAATCAATGACTAAATACAACTTCAGAGAATGTCAATTACAGAAGACCAATTATCTCAAGTCCTCTGGCAGCGGTCTCTCCTGCACCAATCCTTCACTTGCTTCACGCTTCCCTTGTGCACACCTTGCACTAAGCTTCCACCAAGCTAAGGAATTGGTATCTCGACGCACACACAATAGACCTTGGGACTCTTGGAATCCAACCCCGCCTTCTCTATACACCTTCCTCTTGACACCTCTTGCACTCTTCAGTGTCGTCGCGCACTGGTGGCTCTTCCTTTCCTTTCTTGCTTCCTCTGAAGCTCTCTCTTGCTCCTTGCTCTCAATATGTGTCTCCAAGAATAGCCTTTGTCCTCTTTTGAATGCGCCGGTCCCGTGACTTCTAACTGCCATGGACTCTTGGGCTTCCTTTGATGTCCCAAGATTCTCTTTTTAGTTGGCGGCCAACGAATTGCTTCTTTGTCCTGTAGGAACTTTAGACAAAAGAAAAATTTTGATTGGGTGGCCTTATTCCCACATGTGCATACCCAGCCGCTTCACGTACCTTTACTTTTCTCTCTTTTTAATTTGTCACCTTTGTACCCAAGAGGGGTTCACCTGGACCCTCCACATTACTTAAAAAACACCTTTTGACCTTAAGAGACTTCATAAAATACTTCTGCAATATTGCCAAATGAACAATTAAAGTCTTCTTTTTATGACCACTGAAGGTGCACTACCCGTGCACTTTGACCCTTGACTTTGACTTTACTTTGATCTTGACTTTTCCCGGTTTCGACCTTGCCAGGGCTCAACAGATGCCCACCACCTAAAGGACTCTCCGACCCGGAGAGACAACAACACTTGATACAAGAACAGCTTAAGAACAAAATTGAACAAGAACAAAATTGAACAAGAACAAAATTGAACAATTATAGGAACAGAGATGAAATAAAGCCGAAAAAGGGAGAAAGAGTACTTTTATTGATTCACTAAAGAAAATGAGAAGCAATATCCCATGATTATTGAATCCTGATGTTAACATAATCAGAAGGAGGATATGGTTATTGGGAAGCTAGAACTAAAGCTGAAGCCAATTAATTTATTGAAGTGTGGCCAGCAAATTATTAAAACTGGGACTGAGATTATTGAGGAGGTGGCTGAGGTGAAGATGGGAGGGGAACGGAAGCTTGCTCTATAATGTGTTGGACAGAACTAAGGCAATTGCGAAGATGGTCCCGTGCGCGCTTGATACGCTGACACACTGCATTATCACATAAACCTAATTGGAAACGAGTTTGAAGATCCTCTAAAGTCTGGAGCGCAGAATCCGCAATGTCTCGATACCTATCTCGCTCCTCCTTGAGCAAGCGGGCTGATTCAGTGAGAGATTGCCACTGTGAGGTGGCCATGCGATTTATGTTGTCTATAGTCGAAATATATTGTTGATGAATGCTGGCTGCAGCAGAAATGGAATCCAGGGACAACTTCGAAGCGTCAGCACTTCCTTGAGCAATGTTACTGGCTTCGCGAAGTAATAAGAAAAAGGAGGGTTCAGACTGGGTATCAGATGGAGGAACAGGTTCTACAGGCGGAGTTTGAGAATTGGTGGGAATGGGAGAGGGACCGGGTGTGGAATCATTAGGGGAAAAAATGAACCCTGCATGGGCCTTTTAGATTAAGGAGTGATTAGGCATGGACCAATGAGAGGAGGGTGGTGGACACAGTCTAGGCCCTTAATCACATAGGCTAGGCATAGGCTTCCCTTGTTTTTGTGTGGTCAAACATGGAAAAACCAAGTAGAACAAGTGGGTTTTCCTTTGAGAATGGTTTTGAAAATCTCGAGTTTCATTTAGAGCCCTTGATTGTCTTAAAGATCCAAAGGCTTAGATGAAATAGCAAAAGTCAAGGCAACTTGCATCCTTGACCCTTGGATTGGACTCAAAATAAGTGGCTGAGATGATGGTAATGATGACACAACGCGCGAAACGGCGTACACCCTTGGATGAAGAGCTCGATCCGATGGCTTAGTTTGAAAGTTGATGGGAAATGCGCCTTTAGATGGTAGCCATTAGATCTTACTACAATCTAATGGTTGGGGATCCTCCGTCTGAAAACAAAGACGCCTTTATGCGTGCACGCTTGGATGGGCTCATCATCAGACGGCTCAGAATGACTGCGCATTTTCTCTCAGCCCCAAATGCGGACGGCGCTAGGATTGGCCAAGATCTAACGATCGGAAATCTTGCAGAACTATGCCAAAAAAAAATTCGCAGAGAATCTTTTGGTTCCCACACATGTCAGACTCTCTCTCTAGGTTGTCATGCATTTTAATCTTGGCCATCCAATTGAAGGATCCAAGGGCACAAAATCTTCCTTTATAGAATTCAAAAAGAGTATTTCATGAAATATTAAATTATTCTATAATACCACTAGTGGTTTTCCATGGCCCCTTAATCTCTTAGATTAAGCTTTTTAATCCCTAAAAATTAGGAATCCTTACAAGGCCCATGCAGGGTTCACTTTTTCCCCTAATGTGAAGATTGGAATGATGGGGTTGGGTGGGTGGTGCATTACTTGGAGTTGGAAATTGGGAAACAGGGGGACGTGGGGGAGTACAGGTGGGGTTGTGCGGGTTCAGCTGGGTTTGAATGAGTGGGCGGAATGAAGAAGAGCTATATGGGGGAACAGGAGCAGGAGGATGAATGGTGGCCGTGGCAGGAGATGTGGTGAGGATAGGGGAAGGAGACGTTGGATTAAGTGGAGGGATATCCGGGGGTGCAGAGGGTTGGGTTGAAGCGGATGTTGAGCCAGTGGAGAGTGAAGGGGAGGGGGAAGGCCGGGATATGGAAGGGATAGTGGGATCTTGAAGCTGGTTGCTAACAGGGAGATGAGGGGATTGGGGTAGAGCGGAAGGATTAGCCAATTGCGCAGGGATTTGATATACCCAAGCCAGGAGTGTAGCAGAATATATGTTAAAGGCACGAGATCGGCGAGGGATAGCCTCACGGAGTCTACGGGAGCGCACGCTCAAGGAACTATAGAGGAGGGCGGCGTAAGGGTAGGGGCGGCTAGTTAGGAAGCAGTACAGTGGATCTGCAATACGAATGTCTGAAAGGGGAAGCGCAGCGGTGGGGCTTCTAAGTAAAAAGAAGAAGATAAATGAAGTCAGAATTGCTTGCATGCGGATGGAAAAACGAGCTTGGTTCTCAAAGCACTCTTTACAAAAAGCAATTGTTTCCGCAGGTGACACTCCCGAATATAAGAGTGGAGGGCTGTCGAAGTTGATGAGGGAGGAGCCTATACTGGCGGCAATGTCAGAGATGTGGATAGTGCCGGTGCGAAAATTGGGGAACAGCCGAAGAGCTTCATAGACATCATTAAGGTTGGAGGGGTCCTGGAACAGAATGTTCGCCAAGCCTAAAAGACCTGCATACTGAAGATTTTCGACCGAAAAAAGATTGCGGAGGTCAATTGGGGGGAGAGATAAGTGAATACGAATGTGGAGATTTAAATCAGTGGGGAGAAAAAGGCGCATATAATTGCCTGAAGGGGAAGTAGGTATCGAAGTATGAGAAGCAGAAGGAGAGGGAGAAGGTGAAGGGGGGCGAGGGATCGAAGGTGGCGAATAAATGTCTGTTGAATCGGAACGAACGGAATAAGTAGGAATATGGAGAAGGGGAGGATGAATGGCGGAAGTCGAGGCATCTGCTGTGGGATAAGGGGATATGGTGGATGGAGGAAACGTTGGGGTAAGAGAGGCGGGCACTGTGGGGACTGGGTAGACGAGGGTGGGAAGGGTTTGGGTGCGGGACTGTGGAGCAGACGCTGACGCATTGTAATTTGGATTGGTAGAATTAGGATGTGGATTGGTTGAATTAGGATTTGTTGGTTGGAACGCCGAAGGTGTGAAATTCGAATGATCGTCCTGCGGGTTAGGAACATCCATAGAAACCCTTTTTGGTTCTTGGGATTAAGGGGGGAGTGGAGGGGAAGCGGAGGAGAGTGTGGCTTAGGGGATTGAGGGGTGGAGATGAGGGGACTTACAATGCAATTGAGGGTAGATGTTTGCGGGGGTTGTGGATGGTTTGGGGTGCGGGCGGACAATGGTGGAGGGAGTGGATTGTTCTGCCGGTTGCGGATGGAGATGACGCGGTGGCGGAGGGGGTGGATTGTGGATCGAGGAGGAGGGTAGAGGAGAGGTGTGATGAGGAGGGGGGGTTGTGGAGCGATGAGGCGGGGCGGAGGAATATGGCGTAGCGGCGGGGCGGAAGAGGGCGGAGCTGCGGGGCGGCGGGGCGGAGGAGGTGGCGGAACTCGGCGGCCGGTAGTGGAGAGGTGACCGCGGGGGAGGTTAGATGTAGAATCGACGGAGGGGCGGAGGGAGGGTGACGGCGGGACTGGGCGGTACGGCGTGGCGGAGGTGTCCGATACCTGCGGAGGGTGGAGGAGGGGCGGCACAGGCGGAGACGGGTGGCATTGGTGGAGTTCTGCAGAGGATGGGAGTGGTCGGGCGGAGGCGATGCCTGCGGAGGGTGGAGGAGGGGAGGGTGGAGGAGGGACGGGTACCGGGGCGGAGGGAGGCTGAGGGAGGCGGAGGCGGGGCGGAAGTAAGCGGAGGCGGGGTGGCGGGGGGCACCAGCGGATGCTGCGGAGGATGGATGAGGGGCGGCAAGTGCGAGGCGGGAGGCGGGGGTTCACCAGCGGACGAGGGGGGGTGTGGGGCGGGTGAGGGCGGAGGGGGGTGTGGGGTGGGTGAGGGCGGAGGATGGGGTGTTTGGGGGTTGTGGGGATTGGGGTTGGCGGGTGGGTGCGGAGGTAGGGTTGCTGGCGGGTGGCGGAAGGGGGTTGGAGGCTGGGCGGGGCACCGGCGGAGGAGTAGGGGCGGAGGGCGGAGGCGGATGGTGGAGGCGGGTGCTGCGGAAGGTGGGACGGAGGAGCGGATGGTGGAGGCGGACCGGCGGGGCGGAGGCGGGGTGGCTCCAGCGTGTGGCTCCAGCGGAGGTCGGCGGAGGCGGGGGTGGAGTCGGGGCTGCGGAGGCGGATGGCGGACCGGCGGGGCGGAGGCGGGGTGGCTCCAGTGGGTGGCTCCAGCGGAGGTCGGCGGAGGCGGGGGCGGGCTCCAACGGAGGTCGGCGGAGGCGGGGCGGGCTAATGCGGAGCGGCGGCTGCGGAGTCGGAGGCGGCGGCGGGCGGCTCCAGTGGGTCGGGGCGTGGCGGTCGGCGGGAGGAGGGGGAAGGTAGGCGGAAGTAGGGATGAGGGAGGGGAGCTGCGGAGGGATGGTATGTAGCGGAACGGATGGAGGAGGGGCAGAGATGGTTGGGCTTGGGGAGGGTGGAGGGGGCGGAGAGGGAGGACCTGGGGAAGGATGAAGGGGGGGCGGAGAGGAGAGGATTGGGCCGAGGGGGAGGAGGGAAAGGGGCAGAGATGGTTGGGTTTGGGGAGGGTGGAGGGGGCGGAGAGGGAGGACCTGGGGAAGGAGGAAGGGGGCGGAGAGGAGAGGATTGGGCCGAGGGGAGGAGGGAGGGGGAGCGGAGAGGAGAGGGCTGGGCTGCGGGAAGATGGAGGGACCGCGGTAGAGGATGGAGGGAGGGCGGAGAGGGAGGACCGTGGGGGAGGATGGAGGGGGCGGGTGTGAAGAGAGATGGTGGATGCAATCCAAAGATGAGTAGGTGCCGCTACAACCAGCTTCACACCAGCCAACTGAGACTTCAGAGTTGATTAGTAGACCCTTTGAGCTTCCTAAATCCACCAAAATATCAGCCAAGTACTTTGGAACATGTATCCCAAAAGTTTAAGTCAAGACCGACAAGTTGCGAAATGACTAGCTCCCAAAACTTGCTATTTTTGGACATACACCTGCTGGAAAAAATGAACAGTGCTCTCAACCTGGAAGGAATTAGAAAAATTCCTTTTGGGCATAGCAAATAGACTTAGCAAGCTTCCTATTCCAAGTTAAAACACTTCAAATGATGGACTGAGCACTGAGAACAAGTTTCATCAAGTTCTGGAACATTCCCACAATTCTCGGGGCTCTGCAGAGATAGACCAGTAAGCAGTAAAATGCAGATATCTCCAAAAGTATAAATCCAATGACCTTGAAAATTTATAGGTAGAAACTAGACAGTGTGAGCTATCCAACGCACTTTAAAACACTGAAAAAGGTTCAGTAAAACTCGAGATATGACCTTCTGAAGTTACTGCTCTGAGTGAGTATAGCAGAGAACAAAACAGAGAGGTAGATGATAATAAATGTATAGATTCACATATGATTACAACCACATTGGCAATGAATCTTTGCACAATGGGAGTAGAATGATAGAGCTATGGAGTAAGCTCTTCAATCTCTACAAAATGACATGAAGTGGTCACGTACAAGGCTTGCTAATCGCCTCTTCCTTCTTGCTCCTTTTATAGCTATTCTTGGAGGGAGTTTTGAATTCGAATTCGAATGGCTCCACCTAAAAGTGATCCCCAAAGTTAGGAGAGATTCCCTCAGCTCAAAAATTCGTGATTTTGGTAGTTGGAGCCACGAATTTGCTTTTACATCATGGATGAGGTAAGCCATCCTTTTACTTTTTTCTTTTTCCATTTACAAGAGATAAAATGTACTCTTTTACAAGAGGTGTTCACATGACTACTCATGTGACTTACAAATGAGGATAATATCAAGCATATCAAGCATGTAGGCTTGGGCAAAATGCACCAACAGCTCCCCCTCAAGCCTAACATGCTTGGCCTCCAAATAAGTCTTCAATTGTCCTTGATTTCCTGCAAACCAATCATCAACTTGAATCTACTTAATTTCGTACCATCAAGAGCTTTCGTCAACATGTCTGCACATTGCATATCTGTAGAGACGTAGGATAGTTGAATATCCTTGCTCATTAGCTTCTCCCTTACATAATGGTAGTGGACTTCAATATGCTTGGTTCTAGCATGGTATACCGGATTAGCTGCTAGATGTAGTGAGCTTGTGTTGTCACCAAAAATGTGAGGTGTTGAAGAATGAAGTCCAAGATCTGTGTACAAAGATTTTAACCACATGATTTCTTGAGTTGCATTAGCCAAACCTCTATATTCAGCTTCAGTAGAAGATAATGCCACGGTTGGTTGCTTCTTCGATGACCAAGAAATGATTTTTGAACCTGCAAATGATATATACCCTGATGTGCTTCTTCTATCATCTTTAGATCCGGCCCAATCTGCATCTGAGTAGACCTTTAGCTCAATATCTGAAGTAAATGAATAGAACAAACCTTCATTCATGGTCCCCTTTAGGTACTTGAGGACTCGCTTGGCCGCTTCCATATGTGGTCTTCTCGGCTTATGCATAAACTGACTCAATATGCTAACACTATTGCATATATCCACCCTTGTGAGTGTTGCATAGTTCAAACTTCCAACCAAGCTTTGATAGCTTGTGATGTCTTCAATTGGCTCTCCTTCATAAGCACTAAGCTTATGATTTTGCTCCATAGGTGTACCTGCACACTTTGTATTTTCCATCTTGAACTTGACGAGCATGTCATGGACATACTTCCTTTGTGTGATGTATATACCTGAATCTATGTAGATCAACTCCAATCCAAGAAAATAAGTGAGTGGTCCGAGGTCACTTATTTTGAACTCCTCCTTCATTTGACTCTTTACCTGTTTGATTCCTTCAAGATCATTGCCTGTGATAATAATATCATCAACATACACACATAAATAGATCACTTCAGATCCATTCCTCTTTATGAACAAAGAGGTATCCGCCTTGCTAGCTTTGAATCCTTGGTCCTGCAAATAAGTAACCAATCTGAAATTCCAAGCTCTTGGAGCTTGCTTCAATCCATACAAAGCTTTCTTTAGTTTGCATACATAGTTAGGATGATGTGCATCCTCATATCCAGGAGGTTGTGCCATATACACTTCCTCAGAAATCCATCCATTCAAGAAAGCATTCTTTACATCAAGTTGATAAAGATTCCAATTTCTAGATGCAGCAAGACTTATGAGAACCCTAATTGTAGGCATTTTTGCAACAGGAGAGAAAGTCTCCTCATAATCAATACCATGGGTTTGAGCAAACCCTTTAGCAACTAACCTTGCTTTGTGTCTATTTATACTTCCATCTGGATTCTTCTTGATTTTGTATATCCATCGAGATCCGATTATCTTCATAGATGGCTTGTTAGGTACAAGCTCCCAAGTGTCATTCTCCTTCAAGGCTTCCATTTCTTCATCCATTGCATCTCTCCAAGCTTTCTTGCTTTGTGCTTCTTCGAATGTGGTAGGTTCTTCATTGGTTGAATCCTTTGCAATGTAGATTGAGTGCTTGGTGACCAAAGAAGTATCATAACCAAACCTCTCTGGTTTCTTCTTCTCCCTCGAAGACCTTCTAAGTGGTTGATGTGAGCTCTCGGGTCCATATGTAGCATCCTGCATCTTTGCTTTACCTTTGTTCTTCCATAGCTTTAGTCTTTCCAAGTCTTCTAGGTCAATCTCCGAATCACTTTCTTCAATCTGCTTTGGCTCCTTTGGTTGAAGTGATGGAAAATCTTCATCCAAGTCATATGGCAGCTTCACTTTCCTGTCATCATCAAACCATGATTTGTTTTCATCAAAAATTACATCTCTACTCACAGAAAATCCTTTATTGGTTGGATTGGACAATCTATATCCTTTTTGGTTTTGATCATAACCAATGAATAGACACTTCTCTGCCTTGGGATCCAATTTCCCTCTTACTTGAGAAGGAATGTGAGCATAGGCTAAGCATCCAAAGATTTTACAATGCTCTAGACTAGGTCTTCTTCCATTCCACACTTCATATGGAGTGGTTCCATCTAGTGACTTAGATGGAAGTCTATTTATGAGATATGTGGCTGTCGACACAGCCTCTGCCCATAGGTAGTTCGGCAATCCCTTTTCGTTGAGCATGGACCTTGCAGCTTCGACGATAGCTCTATTCCTCCTCTCTGCTACACCATTGAGTTCAGGTGTATACCTTGTAGTGACTTCCCTTTTAATGCCTCTTTCATGCAAGAAGGCATCAAATTCAGAAGAGAAGTATTCTCCTCCACCATCTGATCTGAGTCTTTTCAAAGTCCTACCTGTTTGATTTTCAACAAGAGCAATATACTTCTTAAAGCAATTAAACACTTCATCCTTGTGCTTCATGAAAAACAGAATGGTCCACCTGCTACAATCATCTATGAAAGACACATAATATCTTGAGCCTGATATAGATGGCTCCTTACTTGGACCCCACACATCCGTGTGCACTAGATCCAAAGGATTTTGATACATATATCCTTTCTTATTGAAAGGTTGTCTATGAGCCTTGCCGAGTTGACAAGCTTCACACTTATAAATCATGTGTTGCCTTGTGATATTAGGCAAACCAAGTACACTTTGGTCCCTGCAAATCTGTTTGAGTGTCCTCTCACCAATGTGAGCAAGCCTTTTGTGCCATATCTCCAACTCTGTTAGAGTTTGAGATCCATAGCTAAACAAAGCTATGTTCTTTGTATCTTCCACTTCAAAAGTGAAAAGCCTTCCTGTCTTTTCTCCTTTGGCAATCCTTCGAAAGCCTTGCCTTGGGTCTTCAACATATGCTCCAAATCGATTGAATCTAACCTGCAATCCTTTTTCAACAATCTGTCCAACACTTATTAAATTTTTGGTAATTGTAGGGACATACAAGACTTTGCTTAAGAGGTTCATATTCCCATCTGATGTCTTCACATTACCTATCTTCTCCACTGAGTGCTTTGTGTCATCTCCTGTCTGCACTTCATGCTTGTTATGAGGATCTTCCAAATCAGAAAGTAAAGCCACATTTCCTGCTACATGGTTCGAGCATCCCGAATCAATGTAAAATATGTGATCATCATCCTTACCCTTCTTTGTTGATAGATTCATAATCAATAATGAATCTTCTTGACTTTGGTCCTCTGCATAGTTATTGTAATCTCTTCTTCCTCTATGGCCACTTTGATAGTTGTTGTTGTTGTTGTAATTGTTGTTGTAGTAGTTGTTGTTGTTGTAGCCTCCATTGTACCTACCTCTATTTGATCCATAGCCACCTCTATTGAATCCTCTTCCTCTTGAGTTCCTTGGATTCCTGAAACATTCTTCAGTAGTATGGTTAGATAAGCCACATATGTTGCAAGGTTGAGATGATTGGAATCTCCCCCTGCCTTGCTTTCCACCTCTGCCTCTTCCTCTAGCTCTTCCTCTACCTGCAAAGTTTGCTTGGAAAGAGCTTCCTTCATCTTCATTCTTCCTATTCTTTGACTTGTCCTTGACCTTAGCTTTATCAGAATATAAGGCAGAAGTTTGATTACCTCTTGAGGACTCACCACCTTTGCTAATCTTTGCTTCATGAGTGAAGAGTTGGCCCATGAGTGTGTTGAGGTCGGGTACATGCATATCCATGTATAAATCCATGGCTGTTGTGAATGACTCCCACTTGTCGTCTGCTTTGATTCCATTCATGATTTGTCTTATGATTTGCTCCTCTTCAATTACCTCTCCAATGCTTCCAAGTTGGTCGGAAATCTCCTTCATCTTTGTGACATAATCAGTCACATTTTGCTTCGGGCTTTTCTTCATTGTTGTGAACTCCATCCACAATTGGTTCTTCCTTGCTCGAGTGTTGGAAGAGAAGAAAGAAGCAAGTGCATTCCAGGTTTCTCTTGATGTCTTGCATCCCTTGACATGAGGTAAAAGAAAATCAGAGATTGAGTTTAGAATATAGGACCTTGCAAGTGCATCCTTCGAACACCAATTCGAAAGTCCTTCCACTTCTTCATGTGATGGTTGCCCTTTGTTCCTCATGGTTGGCATTGCTTCATCTCCGGATATGAATCCATATAGATTCCTCCCTTGAAGGTAAGCCTCCATCCTTAGAGACCATGCCGGATAGTTGTTTCGATCCAATTTGTCAATTGTTGATGGAAATCCATCTCCCATGTTGCTTGACTATGCTCTGATACCACTGTGAAGAGAGATGGTGGATGCAATCCAAAGATGAGTAGGTGCCGCTACAACCAGCTTCACACCAGCCAACTGAGACTTCAGAGTTGATTAGTAGACCCTTTGAGCTTCCTAAATCCACCAAAATATCAGCCAAGTACTTTGGAACATGTATCCCAAAAGTTTAAGTCAAGACCGACAAGTTGCGAAATGACTAGCTCCCAAAACTTGCTATTTTTGGACATACACCTGCTGGAAAAAATGAACAGTGCTCTCAACCTGGAAGGAATTAGAAAAATTCCTTTTGGGCATAGCAAATAGACTTAGCAAGCTTCCTATTCCAAGTTAAAACACTTCAAATGATGGACTGAGCACTGAGAACAAGTTTCATCAAGTTCTGGAACATTCCCACAATTCTCGGGGCTCTGCAGAGATAGACCAGTAAGCAGTAAAATGCAGATATCTCCAAAAGTATAAATCCAATGACCTTGAAAATTTATAGGTAGAAACTAGACAGTGTGAGCTATCCAACGCACTTTAAAACACTGAAAAAGGTTCAGTAAAACTCGAGATATGACCTTCTGAAGTTACTGCTCTGAGTGAGTATAGCAGAGAACAAAACAGAGAGGTAGATGATAATAAATGTATAGATTCACATATGATTACAACCACATTGGCAATGAATCTTTGCACAATGGGAGTAGAATGATAGAGCTATGGAGTAAGCTCTTCAATCTCTACAAAATGACATGAAGTGGTCACGTACAAGGCTTGCTAATCGCCTCTTCCTTCTTGCTCCTTTTATAGCTATTCTTGGAGGGAGTTTTGAATTCGAATTCGAATGGCTCCACCTAAAAGTGATCCCCAAAGTTAGGAGAGATTCCCTCAGCTCAAAAATTCGTGATTTTGGTAGTTGGAGCCACGAATTTGCTTTTACATCATGGATGAGGTAAGCCATCCTTTTACTTTTTTCTTTTTCCATTTACAAGAGATAAAATGTACTCTTTTACAAGAGGTGTTCACATGACTACTCATGTGACTTACAAATGAGGATAATATCAAGCATATCAAGCATGTAGGCTTGGGCAAAATGCACCAACAGCTCCCCCTCAAGCCTAACATGCTTGGCCTCCAAATAAGTCTTCAATTGTCCTTGATTTCCTGCAAACCAATCATCAACTTGAATCTACTTAATTTCGTACCATCAAGAGCTTTCGTCAACATGTCTGCACATTGCATATCTGTAGAGACGTAGGATAGTTGAATATCCTTGCTCATTAGCTTCTCCCTTACATAATGGTAGTGGACTTCAATATGCTTGGTTCTAGCATGGTATACCGGATTAGCTGCTAGATGTAGTGAGCTTGTGTTGTCACCAAAAATGTGAGGTGTTGAAGAATGAAGTCCAAGATCTGTGTACAAAGATTTTAACCACATGATTTCTTGAGTTGCATTAGCCAAACCTCTATATTCAGCTTCAGTAGAAGATAATGCCACGGTTGGTTGCTTCTTCGATGACCAAGAAATGATTTTTGAACCTGCAAATGATATATACCCTGATGTGCTTCTTCTATCATCTTTAGATCCGGCCCAATCTGCATCTGAGTAGACCTTTAGCTCAATATCTGAAGTAAATGAATAGAACAAACCTTCATTCATGGTCCCCTTTAGGTACTTGAGGACTCGCTTGGCCGCTTCCATATGTGGTCTTCTCGGCTTATGCATAAACTGACTCAATATGCTAACACTATTGCATATATCCACCCTTGTGAGTGTTGCATAGTTCAAACTTCCAACCAAGCTTTGATAGCTTGTGATGTCTTCAATTGGCTCTCCTTCATAAGCACTAAGCTTATGATTTTGCTCCATAGGTGTACCTGCACACTTTGTATTTTCCATCTTGAACTTGACGAGCATGTCATGGACATACTTCCTTTGTGTGATGTATATACCTGAATCTATGTAGATCAACTCCAATCCAAGAAAATAAGTGAGTGGTCCGAGGTCACTTATTTTGAACTCCTCCTTCATTTGACTCTTTACCTGTTTGATTCCTTCAAGATCATTGCCTGTGATAATAATATCATCAACATACACACATAAATAGATCACTTCAGATCCATTCCTCTTTATGAACAAAGAGGTATCCGCCTTGCTAGCTTTGAATCCTTGGTCCTGCAAATAAGTAACCAATCTGAAATTCCAAGCTCTTGGAGCTTGCTTCAATCCATACAAAGCTTTCTTTAGTTTGCATACATAGTTAGGATGATGTGCATCCTCATATCCAGGAGGTTGTGCCATATACACTTCCTCAGAAATCCATCCATTCAAGAAAGCATTCTTTACATCAAGTTGATAAAGATTCCAATTTCTAGATGCAGCAAGACTTATGAGAACCCTAATTGTAGGCATTTTTGCAACAGGAGAGAAAGTCTCCTCATAATCAATACCATGGGTTTGAGCAAACCCTTTAGCAACTAACCTTGCTTTGTGTCTATTTATACTTCCATCTGGATTCTTCTTGATTTTGTATATCCATCGAGATCCGATTATCTTCATAGATGGCTTGTTAGGTACAAGCTCCCAAGTGTCATTCTCCTTCAAGGCTTCCATTTCTTCATCCATTGCATCTCTCCAAGCTTTCTTGCTTTGTGCTTCTTCGAATGTGGTAGGTTCTTCATTGGTTGAATCCTTTGCAATGTAGATTGAGTGCTTGGTGACCAAAGAAGTATCATAACCAAACCTCTCTGGTTTCTTCTTCTCCCTCGAAGACCTTCTAAGTGGTTGATGTGAGCTCTCGGGTCCATATGTAGCATCCTGCATCTTTGCTTTACCTTTGTTCTTCCATAGCTTTAGTCTTTCCAAGTCTTCTAGGTCAATCTCCGAATCACTTTCTTCAATCTGCTTTGGCTCCTTTGGTTGAAGTGATGGAAAATCTTCATCCAAGTCATATGGCAGCTTCACTTTCCTGTCATCATCAAACCATGATTTGTTTTCATCAAAAATTACATCTCTACTCACAGAAAATCCTTTATTGGTTGGATTGTACAATCTATATCCTTTTTGGTTTTGATCATAACCAATGAATAGACACTTCTCTGCCTTGGGATCCAATTTCCCTCTTACTTGAGAAGGAATGTGAGCATAGGCTAAGCATCCAAAGATTTTACAATGCTCTAGACTAGGTCTTCTTCCATTCCACACTTCATATGGAGTGGTTCCATCTAGTGACTTAGATGGAAGTCTATTTATGAGATATGTGGCTGTCGACACAGCCTCTGCCCATAGGTAGTTCGGCAATCCCTTTTCGTTGAGCATGGACCTTGCAGCTTCGACGATAGCTCTATTCCTCCTCTCTGCTACACCATTGAGTTCAGGTGTATACCTTGTAGTGACTTCCCTTTTAATGCCTCTTTCATGCAAGAAGGCATCAAATTCAGAAGAGAAGTATTCTCCTCCACCATCTGATCTGAGTCTTTTCAAAGTCCTACCTGTTTGATTTTCAACAAGAGCAATATACTTCTTAAAGCAATTAAACACTTCATCCTTGTGCTTCATGAAAAACAGAATGGTCCACCTGCTACAATCATCTATGAAAGACACATAATATCTTGAGCCTGATATAGATGGCTCCTTACTTGGACCCCACACATCCGTGTGCACTAGATCCAAAGGATTTTGATACATATATCCTTTCTTATTGAAAGGTTGTCTATGAGCCTTGCCGAGTTGACAAGCTTCACACTTATAAATCATGTGTTGCCTTGTGATATTAGGCAAACCAAGTACACTTTGGTCCCTGCAAATCTGTTTGAGTGTCCTCTCACCAATGTGAGCAAGCCTTTTGTGCCATATCTCCAACTCTGTTAGAGTTTGAGATCCATAGCTAAACAAAGCTATGTTCTTTGTATCTTCCACTTCAAAAGTGAAAAGCCTTCCTGTCTTTTCTCCTTTGGCAATCCTTCGAAAGCCTTGCCTTGGGTCTTCAACATATGCTCCAAATCGATTGAATCTAACCTGCAATCCTTTTTCAACAATCTGTCCAACACTTATTAAATTTTTGGTAATTGTAGGGATATACAAGACTTTGCTTAAGAGGTTCATATTCCCATCTGATGTCTTCACATTACCTATCTTCTCCACTGAGTGCTTTGTGTCATCTCCTGTCTGCACTTCATGCTTGTTATGAGGATCTTCCAAATCAGAAAGTAAAGCCACATTTCCTGCTACATGGTTCGAGCATCCCGAATCAATGTAAAATATGTGATCATCATCCTTACCCTTCTTTGTTGATAGATTCATAATCAATAATGAATCTTCTTGACTTTGGTCCTCTGCATAGTTATTGTAATCTCTTCTTCCTCTATGGCCACTTTGATAGTTGTTGTTGTTGTTGTAATTGTTGTTGTAGTAGTTGTTGTTGTTGTAGCCTCCATTGTACCTACCTCTATTTGATCCATAGCCACCTCTATTGAATCCTCTTCCTCTTGAGTTCCTTGGATTCCTGAAACATTCTTCAGTAGTATGGTTAGATAAGCCACATATGTTGCAAGGTTGAGATGATTGGAATCTCCCCCTGCCTTGCTTTCCACCTCTGCCTCTTCCTCTAGCTCTTCCTCTACCTGCAAAGTTTGCTTGGAAAGAGCTTCCTTCATCTTCATTCTTCCTATTCTTTGACTTGTCCTTGACCTTAGCTTTATCAGAATATAAGGCAGAAGTTTGATTACCTCTTGAGGACTCACCACCTTTGCTAATCTTTGCTTCATGAGTGAAGAGTTGGCCCATGAGTGTGTTGAGGTCGGGTACATGCATATCCATGTATAAATCCATGGCTGTTGTGAATGACTCCCACTTGTCGTCTGCTTTGATTCCATTCATGATTTGTCTTATGATTTGCTCCTCTTCAATTACCTCTCCAATGCTTCCAAGTTGGTCGGAAATCTCCTTCATCTTTGTGACATAATCAGTCACATTTTGCTTCGGGCTTTTCTTCATTGTTGTGAACTCCATCCACAATTGGTTCTTCCTTGCTCGAGTGTTGGAAGAGAAGAAAGAAGCAAGTGCATTCCAGGTTTCTCTTGATGTCTTGCATCCCTTGACATGAGGTAAAAGAAAATCAGAGATTGAGTTTAGAATATAGGACCTTGCAAGTGCATCCTTCGAACACCAATTCGAAAGTCCTTCCACTTCTTCATGTGATGGTTGCCCTTTGTTCCTCATGGTTGGCATTGCTTCATCTCCGGATATGAATCCATATAGATTCCTCCCTTGAAGGTAAGCCTCCATCCTTAGAGACCATGCCGGATAGTTGTTTCGATCCAATTTGTCAATTGTTGATGGAAATCCATCTCCCATGTTGCTTGACTATGCTCTGATACCACTGTGAAGAGAGATGGTGGATGCAATCCAAAGATGAGTAGGTGCCGCTACAACCAGCTTCACACCAGCCAACTGAGACTTCAGAGTTGATTAGTAGACCCTTTGAGCTTCCTAAATCCACCAAAATATCAGCCAAGTACTTTGGAACATGTATCCCAAAAGTTTAAGTCAAGACCGACAAGTTGCGAAATGACTAGCTCCCAAAACTTGCTATTTTTGGACATACACCTGCTGGAAAAAATGAACAGTGCTCTCAACCTGGAAGGAATTAGAAAAATTCCTTTTGGGCATAGCAAATAGACTTAGCAAGCTTCCTATTCCAAGTTAAAACACTTCAAATGATGGACTGAGCACTGAGAACAAGTTTCATCAAGTTCTGGAACATTCCCACAATTCTCGGGGCTCTGCAGAGATAGACCAGTAAGCAGTAAAATGCAGATATCTCCAAAAGTATAAATCCAATGACCTTGAAAATTTATAGGTAGAAACTAGACAGTGTGAGCTATCCAACGCACTTTAAAACACTGAAAAAGGTTCAGTAAAACTCGAGATATGACCTTCTGAAGTTACTGCTCTGAGTGAGTATAGCAGAGAACAAAACAGAGAGGTAGATGATAATAAATGTATAGATTCACATATGATTACAACCACATTGGCAATGAATCTTTGCACAATGGGAGTAGAATGATAGAGCTATGGAGTAAGCTCTTCAATCTCTACAAAATGACATGAAGTGGTCACGTACAAGGCTTGCTAATCGCCTCTTCCTTCTTGCTCCTTTTATAGCTATTCTTGGAGGGAGTTTTGAATTCGAATTCGAATGGCTCCACCTAAAAGTGATCCCCAAAGTTAGGAGAGATTCCCTCAGCTCAAAAATTCGTGATTTTGGTAGTTGGAGCCACGAATTTGCTTTTACATCATGGATGAGGTAAGCCATCCTTTTACTTTTTTCTTTTTCCATTTACAAGAGATAAAATGTACTCTTTTACAAGAGGTGTTCACATGACTACTCATGTGACTTACAAATGAGGATAATATCAAGCATATCAAGCATGTAGGCTTGGGCAAAATGCACCAACAGCGGGGAGGGAACGTAGTGTTCTCTGCGGGTGAAGAGGGAGGGGGATGTTGTTGTGGCCGGGGGGATGGATTGGACGAGGAGGATGATGGGCTCTCTGGTGGGGGGAATTGGAGGTGGAGGAGAGTGTTGGGCGGTTGAGATGGAGGATTTGAGGGGGGGAGGGAAGGGATGGGGTGGTGGTAATTGGAGTGGCGGCGGTGGAGCTCGATGGTGAGGGGGAGGTGTGTTCTACTCTAATCCTTTTCTTTTCCAGGATGGACGTGTAAACCTCGATCTGATTATTGTAATGCACGGATGGCCTGAGGTTGATGATGATACCGTGCACATTCATATGGCCTGAGGTTGATGATGATACAGTGCACGGATGCTGGGGAAGCAATGTGAAGGAGAAGGCCTATTATATAGCTAGTTGGAATGAGGGATCACCTCACAGGAAGGGATGGATTTGCTTAAAAGAGTTTCCAAAAGGGTGGAGGAGCAACCTTTAATAACCTCCATTCAAGAGATTAACAAAGTAAAGGGCCTTATTGAGAGTGATTTTGCAAACATAGGAGCCATCAAAACTAGACGCCTAATTTTTATTTAACCATGAATTTTAATTGTTAAATTGATGAAATAACAACAGGAAAAGAAAATTGGCGCCTCAAAATGCGTGGGCATTTTGCATATTATTGCTACCTATTAAAGCAATCCAAACAAATAGGAAACAAAAAATAAATGAAAAGGCAAAGGTTATGACTTTTGGTGGTACCCCTTGAGTCTGGAGATGTTTACCAAGGGTAGGGTGTCGCCATCCAGTGTTTCCAATTGCACAGCACCCCATTGCAATATTTTCAGAACTCGAAAAGGTCCTTCCCAATGAGGGATCCATTTTCCTTTTGCAGTTGTATGAGGGTTAGGTTTATGGAGTAGAACTAACATGCCTGCTTCAATGTTGTTTTTCCACAGATGTCGATCATGTGCCTCTTTCCGTTTCATCTGAGTCTGTATCAATTGTTTGGTTGCTAGTAGACGAATCTCCTCCACTTTATGTAGTGCTCCTAGCCTCTGAGAGACATCACAATCCTTCTTTCCCTGCATGAATGCTATTTTAGGCGATCCATGTAAAAATTCAAAGGGCTCGATAGGTAAGATGCCATAGACCAGTTGGAATGGGGAATAGCCAGTGGCCTCTTTGTAGGCTAGCCTGTATGCCCAAAGTGTACCTAGGTACGCAATGCCCCATGAAGTGGGTTGCAACATACACTCCTTTCTTAACATTGCAATTAAAACCTTATTTGTCGACTCAGCCTGTCCATTTGCTCGTGGATAGTAAGCACAAGAGGTCCTATGAAGAATTCTATACCTGTTGAAGATTTCTTGCAGGACTTTATTGACAAAATGGGTACCTTGATCAGTACAAATTTCAAGTGGACAACCAAACCTGCAAATGATGTTACTATAAATGAAATCAGCAACAGTTTGGGCCGTGCAATCGGAGGAGGCAATAGCTTCAGCCCACTTTGTGGCATAATCAGTAGCTATCAGGAGATATTTTTCTCTTTTTGGAAACGCGGGAGGGTAGATTGGCCCTACAAAATCTAACCCCCACTTCTCAAATGGTTGCCAGGAGGTGGAAATAACCAAGGGGTTATGTCTCTGCTTTGTTGGCTTACGTCCACACCTCTGGCAAATGTCACATGCTTTTCCCCATTCATCTGCATCCCTAAATAGTGTAGGCCACCATAGACCCGCATCCAGTATTCTCTGACTCATAATATGTCATGGGAGGTGCCCACCACCTGTACCTTCATGTGCAGAGTGAAGGACTTCCCTCACTTCTTTTTCTTCCAAACACTTCCTGAACCGGTCATCTTTGCCCTGTCTGTACAATTTATCTTCGATGAAGGTATATGGTCTACTCTTGATTAGCAGGCTCTTCTTTTGTACAGCACTAGCCTTTTCTGGATACAATCCAGTTTTAATGAAATTTTTAATGTCGTAATACCAACCTTGAGCTTTTACAGCAAACAGATGAGCATCTAGAAAGTCATCATTGATTCCACTAGATTGATTCATCATATTTATTCTGGATAAGTGATCCGCCATAACATTGTCTTTTCCTGGTTTATGGACTACAGAAAAATCAAACTCTTGGAACAACAATAGCCACCTCCATATTCTACCGGTGGCCTGGGGTTTGTTGAGTAGGTATTTTAGTGGTTGGTGATCTGATATAATAATAAATTTTACCCCCAGTAAGTAGTGACGGAATTTTTGGACAGCAAAGACCATTGCTAGTGCTTCCCTTTCAGTAGTACTGTAATTCCTTTCAGCCTTGGTCAAGATTCTACTGGCATATTGAATTGGCCTGTCCATTTTAAATTCTTCACTGGGTTGGGTCAAAACTGCCCCCACTGCATATGCACTGGCATCGACATGTATATGAAAGATTTTTGACCACTCCGGTGTGACCAAGATAGGAGCACACACCAACCTTGACCGTAATGTCTGATATGCTTTTTCCTCCTCTTCTTCCCATTTAAAAGGTACTTCCTTACCTGTAAGTCTAGTCAGAGGTCTAGCTATCTCTGCATACATTTTTATAAACCTTCTATGATAACCGGTATGCCCCAAGAAACTCTGGATCTCTTTAGGAGATTTAGGTTTAGGTAACTTTAATATGGAAAGAATTTTGTCAGGATCTGAGGCCATACCTTTAGCCGACACCACATGTCCTAAAAGGGTTCCTTCTGTCACAAGGAAATGACATTTGTTTGGATTGAGCTTTAACTTAGTCTCCCTGCATCTTTTGAAAACATTCTGCAGCTGCCTCAAGTGGTGGTCCAAACAATCTAGAGGAGTTTCCTTGTGAGATCCTGAAAACGAAGAGAAGTCATCCATGAAGATTCTAAGTGGTTCCAGCAATAGGGGGCCAAAAACAAGATTGACCGTTCTGTTAAAGGTGGCTGGAGCATTTCTGAGCCCAAATGGCATTTTTACATACACATATGTTCCCCAAGGTGTGATAAAAGCAGTCTTTTCCCGATCCTCTGGATGTATTGATATTTGATTATAGCCACTGAATCCGTCCATAAAACTATATAAGGCATGCCCAGCCACTTCTTCAATGACCTATTCTGCAAAAGGCATAGGGAACCCATCTGGAATGGTCACCTTGTTGAGAGCTCTAAAGTCAACACAAATTCTGATTTTATTAGTATTCTTCTTCGGAACTATAACCATAGGTGAGAGCCACTCTGAGTGTTCTACAGGAATGATGATTCCTGCATCCTCCATCTTTTGGATTTCCACATAGACGGCTTCGGCATACTTTGGATTAAGTCTATAACTCCTTCCTCTGATGGGTCTGGCTCCCTCAACCAGAGGGATTCTGTGCTCTCCATAAGATGCAGGCACTCCTTCTAAGTCTTGATAATGCCAGGCAAAAACATCTGCATACTGGGTCAAGAATGATTTTACCTTTTCCAGGAGCTCTGGGTGGCTCCACAGCCAAGTGGCTACCAGAACTGGTTGATGATTGTTTTGAGTGCATATGTGTATTTCTTGGACCGGATTTCTTGTTACCATATTATCTCCGTGTGCATCTGCTTCTTTGTCTTCTTCTACTAGCTTTTCGTGCATTGCTTCATAAGCAGGTGTATTTTGGACTTCGATGTGTTCCTCCTTGTCCTGCATCCATCCTGCAGGGATTTCTTGAATTGGGAAAGAACATTCAACCTCAGAATTTTTTACCTTGTTTTTAGCTTTAGAAACTTCATTATCCGTTGTTGACACATCCTCCTCCAATTTGTATTTGAGGGGTATCTTCCTGCCCCTTCTGTGGTCAGTGATGGGCTCTCCCAATCCATCAACCTGGACCTTTTCCTTGTCTTCATCATAATCTTCAGTCGTGCCAGGATTATCAAGAAAAATTCCAAAACAAGAGGAAGAGTTGCTTGCTTGGAGCCAACTTAGAATATCCTCTTCTTCCTCAAAATCTATTTGGGGTTGATCCTCCGCTTCTGTTTCCATGCAAATGATCACTGTTTGCATCATACTAGTGTTTCCTTGATTGTCTAGGCCTTCTTCTAAATGAATTTGTGTCAGCTCCTGCCCTTTCTTTTGAACCCACATAGTGTCCTTACCCCAATCATGAATGACACTGGCATGCCTCAGCCAAGGTCTTCCAATTAAGAGAGGAAATCCTCCTTCAACCTGGGGCAATCTTAAAACCACAAAATCGAGAATGAATAGATTACCTTGTACTTCAAGTGGAACTTTTGGGATTACCCCCAAAGGCCTTACTTTGCTCTGATCTGCCAGCGTAACCGTGAAATTTGCAGGTCTTGAAGGGTGGAGTCCAATCTTTTTCATGGTATGTTCAGGCATCAAGTTAATACCAGAACCACCATCTACAATAACACCTTGAAATTCATGACCCTTGATTGATATTGTAAGCCGAGGACTTTTATAATCGGTAAGGGGTGCTTCCCCCTTAATTATCCCCTTGTGTAAAATAGCAGTCTTTGCCACTAAACTTGTAGTAGAAGCCTCATCAATTATCTGCAATAATTCTGACCTGAATTTCCCATCCATCTTTATTAATTCAAAAATACTAACCTCCTTCTTCATTGACTTGAGTAGTTTTGAAGCCTCTGACTCTTTAAGAGAGTGAGCTTCATTTGCTTTGCCAAAATCTTCTTGAGCCCTGTTGAAGGCATGCCCAATGGCATCACTGGTGCCTATGAGATATTCCTTTTGGTTTGTGTCTGCACTTGTGGTGGCTTTGTCCTCAAATGCAACTCTGTCTTTGTTCAATTCCCTAATTATCGATTCTTGATTTTCTACCACTTTTGTCGTTCCCTTGCTTCTTGTCTGTACTGCAAAAGATTCGAGTTCTTCTAATTGTACCACTCTGGTAGATGGTGAGGGTTCATCGACCTGAGGTAATTTTTCCTCCTTGTATACAGAGATCAATTGGAGATGGGGTCCGGAAGCAGAAGCTTGATTCTTAGGACATCCGTTGGTATAATGGTCCCTAGCTTCTGGACAGTTCCTGCAAGGAGGTGCATTTTCTGGGAGAGTGCATCTAGACTGGTAGTGCCCGCATTCTCCACATCTGAAGCAAATAATTGGCCTTCTAGGCCCAATTGCAAAGGTAGTTCTCGGTCTAGGATTATAGTTGATACCTTGGTTTGCTGCTGCTGCCATTACATTTGCTGGTGGCAAAAGTCCTCCTTGTGTCCAGTATGTCGTTGTCGGCATTCCCCTTACTTGGCATTCATGGGCCTCATGCCCAATCTTCCTGCATAAATGACAAGTCACATTTAGCAGAGGACATTCACTTACTATGTGCCCTTGCTTGCTGCACATGGAGCACCAGAGTCCGTTCTTAATGCCTCCTCCTTTGAGTTCTTGCAACTCCTGTCTCAGCTGAGCTAGTTCTTCTGCTTGGGCTTCCTCTTCCTTTTGGAGCTTGAGGGCTTCAATCTCTTTTCTCAGCTGAGCTACAGTAGTCTCCTCCTCTGTGTAGGGCTTATTCCTTTTCAAGCCCTCCAGTTCCCTTCTTAACTAGATCACTGGGTCCTCCAGTTCTGTACCATATGATGGTTGGGAAGAAGTTGCACCATACTGGTGCCTTATCTGTTCCAAGCGTGTGGCCGTATTGATGAACTCCTCAACAGAGGCAGTAGGTAGCACTAACTCTTTTATTTTGCATTGGGTGACCACAGGTAGAGGTTTGGCTAACCACTTCTTGACAAAGAAGTCGTGTGGTGGATCCGGTAGTTTAGCCATTAGTGCTTTGGCCCTGGTCACGAACTCTGGGAACTTTTCTCCTGGACCCAATTTCAAGTTTTCCAACTCTTCTATAATGATCTCAGTCGTGTTGCCATGCTGAAACTGATTTTTGAAAGCCTCTTTCATCAAATCCCAAGAGGTAAAGTGATTTTCAGCAAACTGGCTAAACCACTTGTCTGCCAGACCTTCCAATGTGGCGGGGAAGAGTATCAAGAAAGCATCTTCCCTACCCATTAGACCTCTAGTCTTGCATAATGCAAGAAATCTTCGAATGTGCTCATCTGGGTCCTCATGGGCTAAACCTCTGAAGGAGGGAAATTTTATGTTTAATCGGGAGAGTAAGGTTTCTAGATCTACCTGTCCTGCCATGCTTCCTACAGATGAATTTGATGAAATTGGACTCGATGATCCTCTGACCGTCTTTCTTCTCGTCTGCTTGCACTTGACCCTCAATGTTTGTGACCGGGTCGCGGTCATGAGCTGTTCATAGTCCACTTAAAATGAGACACTTGATAAAAGTATGTACCTGAAATATTGCTCTCCAATGGCAGTATATAGTCTCCTATGCTCAAATCTCCTTGGAAGTCCCACCGGGCGTGCCAAATTTGTTGGGGATCCGTGGACAAGAAGGAGTTTGAGGGTTTGTAGGAGAAAAAGGAGATGATGAAAATGGAATAACAGTGAGAACTTCTGCAAAGGAGTACTCCTGGAAACCTTGAATATTGATTATCTTGCAACAATTACAATGACTGAACACAGTCCAATCAATGACTAAATACAACTTCAGAGAATGTCAATTACAGAAGACCAATTATCTCAAGTCCTCTGGCAGCGGTCTCTCCTGCACCAATCCTTCACTTGCTTCACGCTTCCCTTGTGCACACCTTGCACTAAGCTTCCACCAAGCTAAGGAATTGGTATCTCGGCGCACACACAATAGACCTTGGGACTCTTGGAATCCAACCCCGCCTTCTCTGCACACCTTCCTCTTGACACCTCTTGCACTCTTCAGTGTCGTCGCGCACTGGTGGCTCTTCCTTTCCTTTCTTGCTTCCTCTGAAGCTCTCTCTTGCTCCTTGCTCTCAATATGTGTCTCCAAGAATAGCCTTTGTCCTCTTTTGAATGCGCCGGTCCCGTGACTTCTAACTGCCATGGACTCTTGGGCTTCCTTTGATGTCCCAAGATTCTCTTTTTAGTTGGCGGCCAACGAATTGCTTCTTTGTCCTGTAGGAACTTTAGACAAAAGAAAAATTTTGATTGGGTGGCCTTATTCCCACATGTGCATACCCAGCCGCTTCACGTACCTTTACTTTTCTCTCTTTTTAATTTGTCACCTTTGTACCCAAGAGGGGTTCACCTGGACCCTCCACATTACTTAAAAAACACCTTTTGACCTTAAGAGACTTCATAAAATACTTCTGCAATATTGCCAAATGAACAATTAAAGTCTTCTTTTTATGACCAGTGAAGGTGCACTACCCGTGCACTTTGACCCTTGACTTTACTTTGATCTTGACTTTGACTTTACTTTGATCTTGACTTTTCCCGGTTTCGACCTTGCCAGGGCTCAACACCCTTTGTCCCTCAGAAGAAACATACCACTCGCTCAGAAACTCTTAGGAAATGGATACCGAAACGTATCCAGATGTCTTTTGCGACCCCCTTATCTAACATCACTCCCACCCCAACTAATCTACCACCTTGTAATAATTCACCCACACCTGAACCTTGTACAAATCCACACACTATAACCCACATAACTCGTAATAGCAATCTCATCAAGCAATGTATGCATCATCTAAAGCATGTAGGTGTCTAGAGACCTGCATTAGTTTGCAACAATCATTCCATAAACCACATCACAACACTCGGCTACACGGGTTATACATGGATTATGGAAAGGGATTGCGGTCTCATTTTAATTGGATCATGATTAATTTCCATACTAATGTGTTAATCTTTTGTACCAGATCTTCTACACACTCGCATCACTCATCATGCAGGTAGAAGGACCATCTAAAGCTGGCACCAATGTACCCATGGCCAATATTGGTGAACTACTAGTTGAGCCCCATCCTACGGCTCAACCACTAGAATTCTAGGGATTTCCGGGACCTATGCTGATTAACGACCCTCCTAGGGGGTATACTGAGAAGATTCATTGCAATTCTCACTGGTTTCAAGGTTTAGCAGGCCCATTGGCGGATGCAAATTTCATTTTTGAGGCCAATTTGGCATTTGATCACTGTACTTGGACCAAATACCAATTTTTCTCAAGAGAATTCGAAGGACTACAGAACACAGAAGACTTAACGCATGTTTGGGCAAGAGCAGGCTTCATAGAATATTTCAGTGATCCTTTGCCTAAACCGGATTTCTACAGATGCTACTCCTTGGTAACAACATTGACAGCTTCGGAGAACAAATATTTGCTAGGAACATTCATTTTGCCGTCTTTGGTAAATGATCCACCATATAAGAAGTTTTATCTGTCTAAGGATTTGATTAGAGCTGCTATTAAGATACATGGAACGCATACGCCGATAGAACGAGAAAGGCTAATTCCAGAGCCTATGAAACGTGGGGATGATACTAAGTGGGAAGATATTTCAGCAATCACACCTGAGCTCTCAAAACCATTGAGGATATGTATGCAACATTTCGCATTTCCAGCTTAGGATAGATTCACCATGCCCCACAAACGCATCTGGTTTGGTTTATATTTAGCATGTACTGGACCACAGACAGTTGATCTAGCAAGCTGGATAATTGATCAGTTGTACTTAGCACAACATAGATGGGAAAGAAAGAAGGTAATCAATGGATGTTGCGCTCTCACATGCATTGTATATATGTGTTTGGCATACGATTTGCCAATCGAGCATGCAATGACAAGCAAGGAGCTGAAAGCATTCAAGGGGACAACAAAGAAAGCTAGGAAATCTAGAAGAGGACGAGCATGAAAGCACATGAGAGGAACCAGTCCATGCCTACAGGTCCCAGAATCACCGTCACCACAACCCTCTCTAGAACAGTCTCCGACGGAAGCCCCTGTAACTATACAACCTATTCGCATATGATTATCTCGACCTATTTTTATGGAAGGCACTACCAGTACAGTTACCTCACAGGCAACATCAGTCCAGGAACCTCCCACCACTACAGCAGAAGCTCCCACCACCATCGGTGCGGAAGCGTTTTCTTTTCCAATACCCAACATGGAAGCAGAACCCAGAGATACAACCTTTGATTTCAAAATGCCGGATGCTTTCTCAAATGAATTTCAATTTTCAGAAGGACAGATCTTTTCTCAAGAATATGAACGTCCAAGCTACCCAACCACTCCCCCGGATCAACCACAAGGACAAGTAGTGTCTAGTTCCGAGGAAGAAAGAACAGAAACCGATGAAGATGACGGAGATGATGAAGCCAGCTAGGGCACTCATGAATCCCAAGAAAATGTACAGACAGATGAACAAGGACAGCAAACCGACACACAAGGTGATACCAGTACGCATGAAGATGAAACCTTTGAAGTAGCAGCTTATATGCTGGCCATCAAAAAGTTGTATCGTACTATGGAAAAAGTTTGGGCACGTAAGAAGTTAACTGAGGAAGAGAGCCAAGCACTTATAGAACAAGAACTTGTCTCAGGCAGTTTCAAAGAAGTATACATCAGAGGCTTCAGGGAACTTGTCAAATCAGTGGGATCCATCGAAGCCTTAAGATATTTGCACACGAAACCGTTACCGCAGTATGACCCTCGCAGAGTTCGCTTACTAACCAAACCTGGTGAATACATTCATGTACCCACAGTTGCACAATCTTCAGAACAGGCCAGGGAAGCATGTCTGATCCCTGAAGGCTCATTGCAGAAGACACCATTATCATCAACTCCCCTCCGCACAGTACTACCGTACATACCACTGCTGTGACCGCAGTACCCACCACCCCAACCGCTCCTCTTTCACCTCCTACCCAAACAGTCTCCCCCATACACCTCCTTCTCCCAGAACATCCACTTCCTTCCATGGCGAAGTAGCAGAAGCCCTTGTAACATCCGTTCCTCTCACCATGTCCACACCCACTCCACCTAGTTTTCCTATCCACCTTTCTATCCAGCCCAATTCTCCCTCCATCCTTCTCGTCCTTCCCCACACCCCCAAGACCCCTTTTCCCATTCCCACCTCCTTTAACCTTCTCCCCAGTCTCACCTCCCTGACCAACTGCCTTTTCTCTTCCTTCTCTCCAGCGCTTACAAGAACAGAACAGAGACAATTTAGAAGCTGATCTCGATCAGCGAGACCAACCATTGAGCCCTAGTCCCTTTAAGGCCGTGCCCTCAGAATCTATGAAAATGTTGCTAGATGATCATGTCAGATTGTTAGATGAGTATGACAACATGAACGAGGAGTTTCAGAAGCTCAAGGAGGAACACAAGACATTGCAACTAAGAGCACCAATACCATAAGGACTACCACCTCCTGCGAACCCATCTCCTGACATCGTAGAGGAACTTAATGCATTACGGGCCCAGGTATCAACTCTTCAATCACAGATAGCCGTATATGAAGCACACCCTAGGCCAGACTCCCCACCGAAACTACCAACAGAGGCTTACTTTTTGAGTATTCCTTATCTCTAAACATATTTTGGCTTTTATCCAAGCCATAAATACATTTTCCCTTTTTTAATTCAACACTCTACTCTAAGGTTAAGAGTGTAGGCTTTACATTTTTTAGGGCTAGCTTTATTTTGAGCTTACAACAAATGCATAAATGATGAAGAGGTACATAATGAAGGGTGAGTATGTGTCAAGCCTCACAATTGGAGCTTGCACATGATCCATATTTTTCAACAAAGATGACATGCCTCTTAGAATAATAATGATTTTTAGAGCCTTTTCAAAGTGGGCAATAGACCTTATCGGACCTATCTCACCTCCTTCTAGGAATACTCATGCTGAGTACTTTATTGTGGCAACTCACTACTTAATCAAGTGGGCAGAAGCTAGGGCAATTAGAAGTTGTGAGGTTGTGGGGATTGGAAATGTGGTTGTGCAGTTCATTGATGGTTCAAAATTTACTATGCATAATCTATGCATGTACCTCAGTTATCACGTAGTTTGATGTCAGTTGGTCAACTTGATAACCTTGGTTACAAAGTGGTATTCTATGCTCACTCCTTTCATATATCAAAGGGCAATATGGTTATTGCAAAAGGAAGCAAAGTTGGCTCACTTTATCCTTTATTTGTATCATATAAAGAACACTTGTTAGCGGTTAGTGAACAACCTATGGCTTGTATTTGGAATGGTCGTTTGGGCCATATATCTCAAAGTGAAATGGAAAATCTTTCTCGTTCTCGATACTTACCTATGTTATCTTTCTTCGATTTTTCATTTTGTGAGCATTGTCAATATGGAAAGCAAACCAGAAATGTGCATAGAACACACATTAAATCTTCAATTCAGCCTTTAGATCTCATTCATATAGATTTGTGTGGTCCTATGCCCACTAGATCCTTATGTGGTTCTCTTTACTTTTTCACTTTCATGGATGATGCTACTAGAAAAGTTTGGGTATATCCTATCAAATCAAAGGATGAGGTATTCCCTACTTTTAGAAAATGGCTTGCTTTAGTTGAGACTAAAAAAGGAACTAAGCTTAAGGCTTTATGTTCAAATAATGGGGGTGAGTATACCTCACATGAATTTAGCCTTTTCTGTCAGTCTAGAGGGATTCGTAAAGATTTTATAGCTCCTTATATCCCAGTACAGAATGGTGTAGTTGAAAGGATGAATGGAACTATTCAAGATAGAGTAGTTTCTATGTTGCATCATGCAAACCTCTCATAAGGCTTTTGGGCAGAAGTAGTATTGATTGTAGTTCATGTGATTAACCTTTCACCTACTACTACCAAAGGTCTAAAGTGGCACAAGAGTTATGGATAGGGAAGCCACTATATTATGATCATCTTTGAGTTTTAGGGTGTGAATCATATGTTCATATACCCAAGAATCTTAGACAAAAGTTGGACCATCAGTAAAAAAAAATGCATTTTTCTTGGATATGGTCAAGAAGGACAATTTGGATATCGCTTATGGGATCCAAAAACACGGTTAATGATCAGAAGTAGTGATGACATTTTCAATGAGTCTAAGATGCATAAAAAACCCATTAAGGAGGTTGAAGTGAGAAGAGTGGTGTTTGAGGATACTAGTCCTCTAGTTAGCATGCATAAAAATGTTGCACATAAGGATGTTCAAGAGAATGTTTGATCAGATCAGTCTACACACGTTCATGTTCAGCAACAATTGAGATGCTCTGCACATGTCTCACATCCACATGATAGGTATATTCAAGGTTTAAATTTTGTTATGCTAATAGATGTCGGTGAGCCTTCTTGCTACAAATAGGCTATGAAGATAGAGGATTATTTCAAGTGGGAGCCTGCCATGAAGAGTGAGTTGGATTCTATTCATAAGAATGGTACTTGGGATTTAGTACCTTTGCCAAAGGGAAGGAAAGTTTTACCATGTAAATGGGTATATAAGTTGAAATTCACATTAGATAGTGCTTCTCCAAAGTATAAAGCACGACTTGTTGCAAAGGTTTTTAAGCAACAACATGGTGCTGATTTCGAGGAAATATTCTCTCGAGTGGTCAAGATGACTACCCTGAGCATGTTGCTTGGATTCGATGCAATGGAGTGTGGAGAAATTGCACTCCAATACACGCAGCGGAAGTTATAAAAGCTCTTCTAGAATCTGCCCTATAAGACACATGCTTACTAAAACCTGATTCAGTCACAACTCAGAGATCCAATGACTATGAAATTTTGTCAACACATAGTAGACTCTTATATCTTTCTAACAAGCTATAGAAAACTCCATTTGGAGTTCATATGATTAGGTAACCAACTGCACAAAGTTAGACTACCTGTCAACTCAGGTATAGCAGAAAACTGAGGTTCACAAGAAATGCTCCCAATCAATACTGGAGAAAGATCTGACATAGATATTTGAAATACAAAGATTATGAGAGATAAGATTTCCAACAAGATATCATATGCATTAATTGGATAAGTACATAGAGAGACATCACCTTCACAAGGTGGCTGTGTACAGAAAAGGTATGCGGCTGGAATACCTTTGTGCCTTCTAGCATCCAAATGAGGTACCTTCTGATATCCATTGGTGAGAGAATGACCAGCATATTCTACACCATCTCCTTGTCATCTCCACACATTTTCACGTTCAAATGAGCTCTTTATATAGAGCTATGGGTATGGGACTTTTCACCTACCCTTCATCTTCTCTCACCTCTTGACTTTCCACTTCTTGGCCTTTGTCCTTCCATTGCCTTGGGTGGATTTTGGTGCTCCATATCACTCTATATGGATAAGGTCATGACTTTTTCTAGTGTTCCATCTCTCTATTTACATTTTGGCTTTTATCCAAGCCATAAATACAAATACTCTTTTTAATTCAACACTCTACTCTAAGGTTAAGAGTGTAGGCTTTACATTTTCAAGGGCTAGCTTAATTTTGAGCTTACAAGAATTAAATAAATGATGAAGGGGTAATGAATGAGAGGTGATTATGTTCCAAGCTTCACAATTGGAGCTTGCACATGTTCCATAATTTTCAACACTCCCCCTCAAGCTACAATTGGGAGTCCATGCTACTCTCTAATTCTTCTCCTCTTCTCCTTTTGCTTCCTCTACCATTGTATCTCTTCTTTCGATAGGTTGGTGATCTTCCTTTCTTTTCTTTGAAGCTTCTTTGGCTTCCCTCCATCTTTAGCTTTGATTCTTTGGCTCTTTGCAAGAGCTCTTCTTGAATCCCTATCAAGGAACATGCTTGATACAAACTCATGGAATTAAATGAGATGATCACCTTGGTTGAACCTATCTTGGTTGCTTCACTCTCTTCCTCTTTGTTGTCCTCTCTTTGAGAATCTCTCTTCTTCTTTACCTTCATGGCTTCATGGCTTCATGGCTTGTCTCTTCTTTGCATGCTTCTCTTTGATCCTCCTTTGTCTTTGGATCATCTTTGACTCTATCTTTGGGTGCACTCTTTGCATCTCATTTTGATGATGTCATGGTTGTCATGCTTCCTTTTTCTTCATGCCTTCTTTTGTGCATCATGATGGCTGCTCCTTGCCTTCTTGGAATTCTTTCCATAGTGGTGGCTCCTCCTCATGATTTCATTTTACCTTTGATGGCTGCTTTTGCTCTTTCTTTGAGTGTACCTACTTTTCTTCAAATCTGAAATTTGTGTTGGCTCCATCTTCTCTTCAACGGACTCTTCTTGGATCTTCCAATCCTTGCAAACTAACTCCCCCTTGCTTCATGATCTTTACTTCATTCTTCATGGCTGATTATATACCTGCAAAATCAACAATAGGCTGATCATACATGAACTCTTTCATGAGTTCCTTTCATGTGAAGCATTTGTAGCTTCCACATCTTCCAAGGTTTCTTCATCACCTACAAAACAACACAAGAAATGGTGAATGTGATCAATGGTGCCTCTTGCACCTTACAAGGCTTGCCATTCCTCATGGGATGGTCTTAGTTGCCTTCACATAGGCTTGCCATTCCTCTTTGAATGGTCTTACTTGCCATAGGCTTGCCACTCCTCTTGGGTGGTCTTACTTGCCTCAACATTTCACTAGACCTTCACTTGGTCTATGGTGCTTCTTGCACCTAACATAGGCTTTCCACTCCTCTTGGGATGGTCTTACTTGCCTTTACATTGGCTTGCCACTCCTCTTGGAATGGTCTTACTTGCCATAGGCTTGCCACTCTCTCGATGGAGAGTGTTATTCTAACCTAGGCTTCATCCTGCTCTGATACCACTGATGGAGAGTGTTAATCTCCAAAAGAACAAGATATCCTTGATGTTAGACCACCTTTGTATCAAGAATAACTTTAAACTCCAACCAATTTTGGAAAACAAGCACCAAATTATCAGGAAATTAGCTAACTATGAAGAAAGTCATTTCTTAGAAAAGTCTGCTGCACCTTAATCACTCATTGACTAATCATTTGTGTAAAGTTTTTGATAAAACTTTGTACAATGTTTCATCTAGTGATTGCGCACCTCCTCCAAGTTAAAACACTTCAAAAGCTTGAGTGGATTATGAGAAATGATTCAAACAATCTACCTATGTCTGAAACTGTCTCTCTGTATAGTCGACTTTGACACCTGCAACTTCTAAGACATGGTTCTCTAAAACTGGAACACTTTTAAACAAATGCTTTTAGCCATAGATGGCTTACCTCTCAACTTAGATTTTGAGTCCTCGCTCATGCAAAACTTTAACTTGTCCAGTGAGAAATGATCAAATCATTGACCATCAAAAATGCACCTGTTTCAGAAAACTATGAACACTCTTTTACATATGAATGTTCCTACTCATAATTCTGACAGCCTGTTTACAATTAGGCTCTCAAACTTTAACCATAGACTCATTAACTATGGACTTAGACATCTACAAAAGGATTCTTGAAATGATCAAGCACAGAAGGAGAATGCACAGAAACATCGGGTGCAACTTCTCTTCATTTTTGACAAAAATTACATCTGGATGAGAGAGCTATTCTAACCTCTTCATAAGTGTCTAATGACTTCTAATTCTACTCTACTCTCATGCTCTACATTCTCTCTCATACTTGTCCTGACATTTTCCAAGTATATATATAGACAAAAATTTACAAGCTTATGACTACTCAAAGATATAAGTGAACTATCTTTGACATAATGTACATATGTGTACACATCTTCCAAATTCTGAATGTGTCCTTCTTTCATGCTTCACAACTTGTTCTCTTCTCAAATCCTTGACTTCATTTCCATGTCAAAACATCAATTGGTGATTGTTCTGCACCAACAGCTCCCCCTCAATCATCAATTGAGGTTTTCTCTATCTTCTTTATGCCTGCCATGTCTTTGAATTTCTGTAGCTTTGGTCCATCCAAGCTTTTGGTAAGCATATCAGCTATCTGATCTTTTTTTGAAGTATGTATGACTTCAATCTCTTTATCCATCACCTTCTCTCTCAGAAAGTGATACGGAATCTCAATGTGTTTACTCCTTGCATGAAACACAGGATTAGCAGCTAAATACAATGAACTCATGTTATCTCCATAAATGATAGGTGTACTCTGTATGGTGTCAAAACTCTTCATGAGAGTCTTAAGCCATATCACTTCCTTTGCAGCTTCAACCATACCTTTGTACTCAGCTTCTATAGATGATAAAGCAACTGTGTGTTGCTTCTTTGAACACCAAGAGATTAACTTATCTCCCACATAACACAAGTATCCATATGTTGATCTCCTATCATCAGGATTACTTGCCCAATCTGCATCACTATATATTTTGATGTTTGTGTCTGATGTAAAACCATAATACAAACCCTCTTTGAGTGTACCCTTAATGTACCTCAACACTCTTTGACCTGCAATCCAATGTTCTTTCCTAGGACAATGCATGAATTGAGACAAAACTCCAACTGCATATGATAAAGCAGGCCTAGTTAATGTAGCATAGATAAGAATACCAACCAAACTCTGATATAGCTTCATATCCTTGAATTCTTCTCCACCATATCTGCTCAATCTGTGATTCACCTCCATTGGAGTAGGTGCTACCCTGCAATCATTCATTTTAAACTTGATTAACAAGTTTCTCAAATACCTTTCTTGAGTCACATACACTCCATGTTGAGTGTATGAAATCTCCATGCCCAAGAAATATGACAAGTCTCCCAAATCACTGATTTTGAACTCTTTCTCCATTTGCTTCTTTAGGCTTTGAATGCCTTTCTCATCTGTACCTGTAAGAATTATATCATCAACATATATGCACATGTAAATGAACCCGTCATCACTTGCTTTAACAAGCAAGGTACTATCTGCTTTAGATACTTGAAATCCAAGTTCTTTCAAGAACTTCACAAGTCTATAATTCCATGCCCTTGGGGCCTGCTTCAACCCATATGAAGCTCTCTTGAGCTTACATACATGATCTGGATACCTTCTATCTCTGAATCCTTGAGGTTGCTCCATGAAAACATCATCTGAAATGTAACCATTTAAAAAAGCATTCTTCACATCTAATTGACATAATTTCCAACCTTTACATGCAGCAATAGCTATGAGTCTCCTGATGGTTGTCATCTTTGCCACACGACTATAGGTCTCATCATAATCAATACCATATGTTTGAGCAAACCCTTTCACAACAAGTCTAGCTTTATACCTAGACACACTTCCATCTGCAAACCTCTTAGTCTTGTAGACCCATTTGCATCCAATGATCTTCTGACTATTTGGTTTAGGAACCAAATCCCATGTTTGATTCTCCATTAATGCATCATATTCTTCCTGCATAGCTTTCTCCCAATTTTCCTTACCTTTTGCCTCTTCATATGTGGAAGGATCTTCATCTGCCCTTATCATGTAAGCATAATCTTTGGTAGCCAAAAAAGAAGTATCATAGCTATACCTTGTAGGTTGCCACTTGTGTCTTGATGACCTTCTAAGTTCTCCACTCCTTGAGGTTTCTGGTTCTTCACACTCAGGATCAAATCTTGGCATTTCTTCAACTTCAACCTGCACTTCATTATTCTCCTCTTCATCAAATATCTGAACCTTTGATTTGCCCTTCTTTTGACTCACAACTTCTTCATCACCTGTATTAATATTGATTCTACCTGCATACCAAGTACCTTGCTCATCAAATGTAACATCCTTAGACACAATGAATTGCTTTGTGGATGGACTCCACAATCTATAACCCATCTGCTTGTCATCATAACCAATGAATACATACTTTTCAGCTTTAGGTTCTAACTTGTGTCTTAATTGTGATGGCACATATGCATATGCCAAACATCCAAATACTTTGCAATGATCCAAGGTAGGTCTCTTACCCCACCATGCCTCATATGGTGTCATACCCTCCAAAGCTTTACATGGTAGCCTATTGACCAAATAAGTAGCTTTATTTACAGCCTCAGCCCACAAATAATTTGGGCAATTCTTCCCCTTCATCATTGACCTTGCAAACTCAACAAGAGTTCTATTTCTTCTCTCTGCTACACCATTTTGTTGAGGAGAGTACCTGCAAGTGATTTCCATTTTTATACCTGCATTCCACAAGTAATCACTGAACTCATTAGAGAAATATTCTCCCCCTCCATCTGACCTTAGTCTCTTCAATTTATGACCTGTAATTCTTTCTGCATACACATGATAATGTTTAAATGTATTGAATACTTCTTACTTATCTTTGATCACATAGATAGTGATCCATCTGGTAGCATCATCAACATAAATCACATAGTACCTTGAACCATTGATACTGAAATCCTTTGATGGTCCCCACACATCTGTGTGTACCAACTCAAGCTTCTCTCAATACATGAAACCATGCTTGGAGTAAGATTGCTTATGAGCCTTACCTAATTGACATGCCTCACATCTGTATGTCATATGTTGACCTGCAACATTAGGCAATCCAAGCACTGAACCATTGTTAATCATATCTTTGATACCTCTTTCATTGAAGTGTCCAAGCCTCTTGTGCCAAAGATCTAACTCAGAGATCTTATGTCCTCCATAAGTGAACAAGGCATGACCAACATTACCTTGAATCTTCAATGTGAACAACCTTCCTTCTTTCTTCCCTGAAACAATTTGTTTATACCCATTGCTAGGGTCTTCACAAACACTCCTTCATTAGTGAATCTAACCTCATAACCTTTTTCAACAATTTTTCCTACACCTATCAGATTCTTAGGAATTGTAGGAACATACAAGAACTTACTCAAGAGAGTACTTCCATCCTTGGCCTTCACTGATCCAATCGACTTCACATTATGCTTTGTATTGTCACCTGTTTGAACCACATGATTAGATACCTTATTTTTCGAATCAGTCATCAATGCTATGTTACCACTCAGGTGATTGCTACACCCTGAGTCAATGTAGAAGACTCTTTGGTCTTCACTTTGCCTTCTACAAGTTGCATTCATTATCAATGTTGAATCCTCCTTCTGATCTGAAGCATAATTGTAGTAGGTATTATTGTATTGTTGACTTTGGAATCCTCTACCTGCATTTCTTCCAAAGTAACCCCTACTACCTCTTCCTCTGAAGTTACCTCTTTGATTTCTGCCTCCTCTTCCTCTTGAATTAAAGTTCTGATTATATCCACCATTACTCTGAGTATTATGCCAACAATCATTAGCTAAGTGATTTGTCTTACCACAAATCCAGCAAGCTTTGACTCCATCTTTATTATTCCTGCCTCTTCCTCTACCTTTGCCACCTCCTCTTCCTCTTAGGAAGTTGGCTTTACTAGTTGTGCCTTCATCTTCATTTGCTTGTTGTTTTCCTTTGCTATTTTTCTTCTTATCCTTTCAGTACATTGCATGACCTGTACTCTTGTCACCTTCACCTTTGACATCCTGCTCAAAGGTTAACATATGTCCTAGCAACTGATTTAAGTCAAGAGTAAAATGATCAAGTGATAATTCAGTAGATAGAATGAATGGATTCCATTTGTCATCACCTCTCAAACCTGTGAGGATTTGCCTTACCAATTTATCCTCCTCAATGTCTTCATCAACATCTCCTAATGCATCTGCAATGTCCTTCATTCTGGTTACATAATCTGAGATGGATTGAGAGGCCTTCTTCTTGAATGTAGTAAATTCTGCCCACAAGGATGCCTTCCTAGACTTTGTGGTATTTTGGAAATGCTCCTCCAAAGCATTCCATATATCACTTGCACTTTCAAGACCTCTAATGTGAGGAAGCAAGTAATCATTGACTGCCATATAGATAATGCTCCTAGCTTGAGCATCTCTCTTCATCCAATTCTTCAAATCTTATAATTCCTCCCTAGTTGGAACACTAGGATCTCTGAATTGAGGCTTTTCTTCTTCACCTGTAATATAACCTATCAAGTCTTTGCTCATTAGATGAGCTTCCATCCTCATTGACCATGCTAGATAGTTCTCTCTATCCTATTTCTCTATCTAAAGAGAATCTCCCATCTTTTCTTCACTTGTATATTGAATTCTTCAATCTTTATAAAGTATAAGGTTACCTTTACTTTGAATGACACTCCTTTTGTCTTCCTTGGTGTCGTATGACCTCCTTCTCAAGCTTTGCTCTCAAGATTTCACCTTTTGAACCTTCAAATGTTGAATTTTGTATGTCTGCAGCAGTCGGAGTCTTCATTTCCTCAATTTTGATACTTCCTGCTCTGATACCACTGATGGAGAGTGTTAATCTCCAAAAGAACAAGATATCCTTGATGTTAGACCACCTCTGTATCAAGAATAACTTTAAACTCCAACCAATTTTGGAAGACAAGCACCAAATTATCAAGAAACTAGCTAACTGTGAAGAAAGTCATTTCTCAGAAAAGTCTGCTGCACCTTAATCACTCATTGACTAATCATTTGTGTAAAATGTTTTATAAACCTTTGTAGAATGTTTTGCCTAGTGATTGCACACCTCCTCCAAGTTAAAAAATTTCAAAATCTTGAGTAGATTATGAGAAATGATTCAAACAATCTACCTATGTCTGAAACTGTCTCTCTGTATAGTCGACTTTGACACCTGCAACTTCTAAGACATGGTTCTCTAAAACTAGAAACCGTTTAAACAAATGCTTTTAGCAATAAATGGCTTACCTCCCAAATTATATTTTGAGTCCTCACTCATGCAAAACTTTAATCTGTGCAGTGAGAAATGATCAAATCATTGACCATCAAAAATGCACCTGTTTCAGAAAACTGTGAACACTCTTTTACATATGAATGTTCCTACTCATAATTCTCACAGCCTGTTTACAATTAGGCTCTCAAACTTTAACCATAGACTCATTAACTATGGACTTAGATATCTACAAAAGGATTCTTGAAATGATCAAGCACAGAAGAAGAATGCACAGAAACATCGGGTGCAACTTCTCTTCATTTCTGACAAAAATTACATATGGATGAGAGAGCTATTCTAACCTCTTCATAAGTGTCTAATGACTTCTAATTCTACTCTACTCTCATGCTCTACATTCTCTCTCATACTTGTCCCAACATTTTCCAAGTATATATATAGACAAAAATTTACAAGCTTATGACTACTCAAAGATATAAGTGAACTATCTCTGACATAATGTACATATGTGTACACATCTTCCAAATTCTGAATGTGTCCTTCTTTCATGCTTCACAAATTGTTCTCTTCTCAAATCCTTGACTTCATTTCCATGTCAAAACATCAATTGGTGATTGTCCTGCACCAACAATCTTCATGGCATACAAAAATATGTTATTTCAGCTCATATATAGCTGAACATGACCAACCTTATGTGATTCAATATCACTCTAACAATCACATATAATCATGCATGCAAATTATCAATCGTTTGAGCATATCTTCAGCCCACTTTAAGCCAATTTATATGGCTGCATACACCTGCAACTTTCAGCTTGTATAGGCTTTATAACATAGCCTACTACTCATCCACACATTATCAAACATGTGCATATATTCACCTTGAACACATTTGCATACATTCTTACATGATAGACATCAGTCCACAACTTCAAATTCAATGTATATTCAGCCTACACATGGTTGTCCACAATCATCATTCAATTTGAGCATAACTTTCACAAGCATGCAAACATAAGCATATCCAATGCATAAGCATATAATGCTATCATCAACCTTACATAAAAGCTTAAACCTTTAGCCATGTACATAATCAACACTTGCACTTAACTCAATTGAGTGCACTATCAAGAGCATGCATACAATTGTCATATGCAACTATATGTAGTTGCTCATCCAAGATTCCTTGTTTGAATCTTCATCTTGTATAGGCTGCTCATAAATCTCCAATAAAGTGATTAGCATCACTTATAGCATGCCTCAATGAACAAACATCTTCACTAGACAGTAGGACAAGAGATTGTATCACTTCAAATAACATAAAGCAACAACATTGTCTTACATATGAAAGCTTCATCTCCATTGAACATGAGTGTTGCATACTCCATGAGCTCATAGCTCCATGCTTTCCTTTGACATCTCTGGATCCTCTTCAAGATCTCTTTGCACATTCATGGGCTCCACTCCCAATGCTCTACAACCAAAGCTCTGATACCAAAATGTGGAGAAATTGCACTCCAATACACGCAATGGAAGTTATAGAACCTCTTCTAGAATCTGCCCTATAAGACACAATCTTACTAAAACCTGATTCAATCCCAACTCAGAGATCCAATGACTATGAAATTTTGTCCACACATATTAGACTCGTATAGCTTTTTAAGAAGCTATAGAAAAATCCATTTGGAGTTCATATGATTAGGTAGCCGAATGCACAAAGTTAGACTACCTGTCAACTTAGGTATAACAGAAAACTGAGGTTCACAAGAAATGCTCCTTGTCACTACTGGAGAAAGATCTGATAGAGATATTTGCGATACATAGAGTATGAGAGATAAGCTTTCCAACAAGATATCATATGCATTAATTGGATAAGTACATAGAGAGATATCACCTTCCCAAGGTGGTTCTGTACAGAAAAGGTATGCGATAATACCTTTGTGCCTTCTAGCATCCAAATGAGGTACCTTCTGATATCCATTGGTGAGAGACTAACCAGCATATGCTTCTACACCATCTCCTTGTCATCTCCACACATTTTCATGTTCAAATGAGCTCTTTATATAGAGCTATGGGTATGGGACTTTTCACCTACCCTTCATCTTCTCTCACCTCTTGACTTTCCACTTCTTGGCCTTTGTCCTTCCATTGCCTTGGGTGGCTTTTGGTGCTCCATATCACTCTATATGGATAAGGTCACGACTTTTTCTAGTGTTCCATCTCTCTAATTACATTTTGGCTTTTATCGAAGCCATAAATACAAATACTCTTTTTAATTCAACACTCTACTCTAAGGTTAAGAGTGTAGGCTTTACATTTTCAAGGGCTAGCTTAATTTTGAGCTTGCAAGAATTACATAAATGATGAAGGGGTAATAAATGAGAGGTGAGTATGTGCCAAGCCTCACAATTGGAGATTGCACATGTTCCATAATTTTCAACATGGAGGACTTAGAGCTAGTCCAAATGGATGTGAAAACTGCTTTCTTGCATGGAGATCTTACAAATGAGATCTATATGAAACAACCAAAAGGTTATGTAGTTCTTGGCAAGGAAAATCTAGTTTCTAAGCTCAAGAAGAGCTTGTATGGACTAAAATAGTCCCCTAGACAATGGTACCAAAAGTTTGATGCTTTTATGAAGTCTCAAGGCTATTCTCAAAGAAATGAGGATCATATTCTTGGCATGCGCATTACTCATGATAGGAGTAAAAGATGCATATACTTGTCTCAGAGTGAGTACATATCCAAAGTACTTCATAGGTTCAATATGCAAGGTGGAAAGGCATTGAGTACTCCTTTACCCACTTATGTGAAATTGAGCAAGGATGATTGCCCCGAATGAGATGAGGAAAAGGAATTCATGAACAAAATTTCCTGTTAGTCTACTGTTGGTAGTCTCATGTATGCTATGGTAGCTACGAGACCAAACATTGCTTTTGTAGTGGGAGTTATGAGCAGATATATGTCTAATCCTGGCGAGGAAAATTGGGAAGCATTCAAGATGATTTTAAGATATCTGAGTGGCACTAGGGAAAAGTGTCTATGCTTAGGTAGAGGGAAAGCATCCATTATTGGTTACACAAATTCTAACTATGCTGGTTGTGTAGACAATCGTGAATCTATATTAGGGTACATTTTTCATTTTGCTGGAGATGCTATCTCTTGGAGATCCTGTCTTCAAGAATGTACAACTGTTTTCGCCACAAAAGTAGAGTATGTTGCACCAAGTGAGGCATGTAAGGAAGCATTGCGGCTGTCTCGTCTTGCTTGTGATATGGGTTTACCTTAGCATGTACCTCATTTGCTTAGTGATAGTCAGAGTGCCATTGCTTTGGCTAAGAATCTAGTCTATTATGCAAAGACCAAACACATTGAGGTGATGTATCACTTCATTAGAGATTGCTTAGCCATTGAGCGCATTATTCTTGAGAAGGTTCACACTCGCGATAATGTTGCAGATGCTTTGATTAAAGCTCTACCACAAAATACCTTTTGACACTAATGTCACTTGATTGTTGGAACAATTCCATGGCAAGTCTAAGTGGTGGCTTGAGTCATCAAAAGACATAGAAATTTAAAGGACATGCCAAACCTTTGTAGAGTTCACTTGTGAACTCACTCTGGTAATTTTTGAGCTTCTACTTGATGTAAAAGTGAAAGCATCTAAAGTGGTTGAGTGCACTTGATGAGTAGTAAGGAGAAAGCCACAAATTTGTGATCGAATGAGTGAAGAATCAATCACTAAAAGATTGGAGACTGATTTTAGGTGAGATTCAAATTCAAATTTGGGCTCCAAACATCACTATATATACATGGCTTTTTGTCACGGTTTTGACACCTCATTAGCACGGCTTCATGCCATATCAGAGTGTGGTATCAAGGCACACATATGTACCAATAAGTCCATTGTACTTTAAAATCAATGTACATTTATTTTCATGATCATTTGTGTCCATATCCTCATGTCTATGTGAGTGCACTCTTCAATGCCACACTTCTCAGTGTTTCAGTCAGATTGCAAAGATGATTTCTCTGCACATGGAGCATCATTTTCCATGATTCAACTTGGTAAACTTATATCTCTAAGTCTTCTATGCAGTCCAAAAATTTCACTTCATTTGGAGTTCATAATTATGAGATATGTTCAATTGAAGTCGCCTATGTCTCTGCACCATCTAGCTCCTGAAAAGTTGGGATCACATATCTAACTTGCTAAATTTATTTCTCTTAGTATGGTTACTTATTTTTTATGAAATAAGTTTTAATAGGTTGCATTACTTCCTAGTTAGATTCCTCTAAAAGGTCTGTGACCAATTGTAATTAGAGAATGAGCAGTGAGTGAAATACTGAAGCACTCTTGAGTAAAATAAAAAGTTTCTTCATGTTGACTATTGGTCAGAATAGTGTGTCTTGATTCAATATTTTGAGAGTGATCTTCCAAGGTGCATAGGGTATCTAATACATCCATTGGGAAGCTAAAAGGGTCCACTTCATGTCCCTAGGGTTTATTTGGTTGGTGTAGTGCAAAGATTCTGCAATACCACTTCATCTTCTCCAAATACAAATTCATCTCTTCACAGTGGTATCAGAGCAAGGTTGGACAACATAACAAATGGATTTCCTTCATCAATTGAAAAATTGGATAGAGCTAACTACTCAGCGTGGTCATTAAGGATGGAAGCTTATCTTCAAGGTAGGAATTTATATGGTTATATAGTTGGAGATGAAGTTATGCCAAGTTTGAGGAACAAAGGTCAACCAACACAAATGTCAACCAACACAAGGTCAACCAACAAAGGTCAACCAACACAAGATGCACTTGCAAGGTCTTATCTCCTCAAGTCTATCTTAGATTTTTTGTTGCCTCACATTAGAAGTTGTAAAACATCTCAGGAAGTGTGGAATGCACTTTAAGCCTTCTTCTCTTCAAGTACAAAGGCTAGGAAGCATTAACTATGGCTGGACTTCACAACTCTCAAGAAAGCTCCCTGACAAAATGTGAGTGATTTTGTCACAAAGCTCAAGGACATAGCAGAACAGTTGGGAAGAATTGGAGAGGTAATAAAGGAAGAGCAAATTATAAGGTAGGTCATTAATGGCTTGAAGGCAGATGACAAGTTAGAAGCATTCACCACATCTATGGATCTATACATGGATATGCATGTACCAGATTTCAATACACTCATAGGACAACTACTTACTCAAGAGGCCAAGCTTATCAAGAATGGAGAAAGCTCCAAAGGTAATCAATATTTTGCCTTTTATACTGATAAAACCAAGTCCAAAGAAAACAAAGGAAGAGGAAAGAAAGTGGATGATGAAGTAGGTACACATAGAGCTAACTATGCAGGTAGAGGAAGACATGGTAGAGGTAGAGGCAAAGGAGGGAGGCAAGGCAGGAAGAGATCCCAAGACTCTAATTCATGCTCTATTTGTGGATTAACTAATCATACAACTAAATATTGCTTTAGGAATTCTAGGAATCAAAGAGGCACAAGATACAATAGAGGAAGTTATGGCTACTCTAGAGGAAGGAACAACAACTTCAATGGCTCCCACAACAACTACAACCATTCAAACTACCAAGGAGGCAATACGGGAAGAAGAGACTTCAATAACTACACATAAGACTCAAATCAAGAGGACTCATTGCTAATCATGAATATGGCCATGCCACAAGGTAAATCTGATGAGCATGTTTTCTACATAGATTCAGGCTGTTCCAATCATGTGGCAGGAAATGTGGCCCTCCTGTCAGATTTAGAAGATCCAAGGAACAAGCATGAAGTGCAGACAGGTGATGATACAAGGCATCTGGTGGAAGAGATAGGAAATGTAAAAGCACGTGATGGAAATATCAACCTACTTAGCAAGGTACTCTATGTCCCTACCATCACAAAGAATTTGATAACTGTAGGACAGATTATGGAAAAAGGCATACAAGTTAGGTTCACAAAAGTATGAGCATTTGTTGAAGATCCCAGTCAAGGATTTAGGAGAATTGCAAAGGGTGAAAAGGCAGGTAGATTGTTCACATTTGAATTACAAGACACTAGAAACATTGCTCTATTTAATTATGGTAGTCAGACACTATTGAAGCTCAAGGTAAAGGACAAAGCATGGAAGCCCATCAAGGAAGTGGACACACAAGAAGAAGGAGCAAGTAGGGAGCTCCAAGGAGCACATTGTTGGTGCAAAACAAGCCTACACACATTGGCTTAGAACATTGGAATCTTGGAAGGCTAAAAGCTTGAACCCTTGAAGGATATATTTACATGAACCTTGAACCATAGGAACCAATGCTTAGTTGGTTATTACTTTTTATCCAATGTAAAAAGTCTATATGACTTTATCAATCATGTAATCACACCTACTAGACTAGAGTCGTGGAAAAGTAGATGATTTGATTGAGGGAATATCTCCTTAAGTTTAGTGGAGAGATTGAAGGGAGCCAAAACTAGAATTCAAATTCAAACTCCTTCAAAATTCTTATAAAAGCTATGAAGAAAAAACTCGCGGGCATGTCTCACTCATTGAGCTCATCTCCCGAGGCATTTCACTACTGTATCTGTGTGTGTGTTAGTGCTACATCTTAGCCTACACCACTATACCTCATTTAGCTATGCTTGGCATGCTAATGAGCTTGTACATCTACATTAATCAATAGATACATTCACACTTTTCAACTTTGGTTTCTCTGTGTCATACCTCAAGTCTGTCAACTTCAAAAGAGCATATCTCAAGATCTACTGAACCAAATTGGATGATTCAAAGTGCATTGGATTCAGCTCAAAGTCTACTATACACTACAAAGTTTCAAGGCCATTGGATCTACCATCACAGAGAAATCTCAGTCGGGGTGCTCACTGGTCTGTGACTGTAAGTCTCCTAAAAAATCGGGGGTACACCTTATTTTGCTAAAGTGATTTCTCTGAGTGTGGTTTATCATTTTCTTTCATTCCACTTGCAAATGAAAGCTTGTTAAGCTAATTGATTATGTCCAAAAGCAATTAGATCAATTTTAAGTGTGCTGGTCACACTGAGCATAACTCTGAGCAGGTGTCAGTACCAATATAGCAAGTTTTTCAGGATTCTTGAAATCACAAGTAGTCTGTTTTGATCTAATCATTACTCAACTCATTTCCAAAGTACATATAGCATATTTTGGTGTCATTTGGAAACTCAAGGAGTCTACTAAGCATATCTGGAGTCAAAGGAGGACAGGTGTGAAGCAGGTTTTGCAGCACCAGCTTGATCTTCTAAGTGTATCCAGCCATCACATCCAACAGTGGTATCAGAGCAAATAAGGTAATCATGGGTGATGGTTTCCCTTCCTTCATTGACAAATTGGATAGAAATAATTACCAGGCTTGGTCATTGAGAATGAAGATCTATCTACAAGGGAGAAGCTTGTATGGATACATATCAGGAGATGAGGAGTTGCCCTCATTCAAGACCAGAGGCCTACCTACAAAGGATGAACATGAGAGGCTCAACCAATGGTGTGCAAAAGATGCTTTGGCAAGGTCATATCTTCTAAACTCTATTTCTGATTTCCTTCTACCTCATGTGAGGAATTGTAAGACTTCCCAAGAGACTTGGGAAACCTTGTCAACATATTTTTCATCAAGCACAAGGGCCAGAAAGAATCAGCTATGGATTGAGTTTACAACTCTTAGGAAGCAATCAAAACAATGTGTCTCAGATTTTGTCACCAAAGTCAAAGACATTGCAGATCAACTTGCAAGTGTTGGAGAAGAAATTGAGGAAGAGCAGATAGTCAGACAAGTGATCAATGGACTAAAGGCAGATGACAAGTGGGAGAGCTTTACCACTGCAATGGACTTGTACATGGACATCCAAGCACCTGATCTAACAACTCTGATTGGACAACTCTTTACCCATGAAGCAAAGATCACAAAGAATGGAGAGCAATCAAAAGGTAACAATCCCTCTGCCCTATATACTGATAAGAAGACTAAAGACAAGGGTAAAAGCAAGAAGGTTGATGAAGAAGGCTCTACCTCCCAAGCAAACTATGCAGGGAGAGGTAGATCATCTAGAGGTAGGGGCAGAGGAGGTAAGTCAGGTAGGGGGAGACCCTATAACCAATCTCCATGCAATATTTGTGGCTTGTCTAACCATACTACAGATGAATGCTACAAAAACTACAAGAACCAAAGAGGAAGAGGTCACCAAAGAGGAGGATACTCTCAAGGCAGAGGCAAATTCAACCAATCTCAAGGCTACCATGGCTACAACAATAATTACAACAATAGCTACAATCACAATGGCAATTATCAAGGTGGATACAGGAATAGGAAGGATTACAACAATTATGCAGAGGAGCAAGATGATTCCTTGTTGATCATGAACATGACATCTAAATCAGGTATCAATGATGATCACTTATTCTATATTGATTCAGGTTGCTCTAACCATGTAGCTGGAAATGTTGCCTTACTCTCTGATTTGGAAGAACCCAAAGGCAAGCACCGAGTGCAGACAGGTGATGACACTAAACATTCAGTTGTTAAAGTAGGCAATGTCAAAACAAGTGATGGTAATCAGAATTTATTGAGCAGAGTGTTGTATGTTCCAACAATCACCAAGAATCTGATGAGTGTAGGACAGATTGTTGAAAAAGGTCTACAGGTCAGGTTCACTCAACATGGTGCATATGTGGAGGATCCTAGACATGGATTCAGAAGGATAGCCAAGGGAGAGAAATCAGGTAGATTGTTTACCTTTGAACTTGAAGACACTAAGAATATTGCTTTGTACAACTATAAGGACCAAACCCTATCAGAATTGGAGATTTGGCACAAGAGATTAGGTCACATTGGAGAAAGGACCATAAAACAAATAAGCAGGGATCAATGTGTGCTTGGGATACCTAATGTATCCAAGCAACACATGATATACAAGTGTGGGGCTTGTCAATTTGGTAAGTCACACAGATTGCCCTATACCAAGAAAGGTTTTATGCATGAAGATTATTTGGAATTGGTGCATACAGATGTTTGGGGACCTAGCAAGGAGCCATCCATATCTGGATCAAGGTACTATGTGTCCTTTATTGATGACTATAGCAGGTGGACTGTCTTATACTTCATGAAACATAAGGATGAAGTATTTAATTGTTTCAAAAGGTATCTTGCATTAGTTGAAAATCAAACAGGTAGACATTTGAAGAGGCTAAGGTCAGATGGTGGTGGAGAATACTTCTCCAATGACTTTGAAGATTTCTTGCAGGAAAGAGGCATCAAGAGGGAGATTACTACAAGGTACTCACCTGAACAAAATGGGGTAGCTGAAAGGAGGAATAGACTCATTGTAGAGACAGCTAGGTCTATGCTTAATGAGAAAAAATTACCAAATTATCTTTGGGCAGAGAGTGTATCTACTGCCACATACTTAATCAACAGGTTGCCATCAAAGACACTTGATGGAATGACACCCTATGAGGCTTGGCATGGTAAGAGACCATCTCTGGATCATTGCAAAATCTTTGGGTGTGTTGCATATGTGCATATTCCCTCACAGGTAAGGGGAAAGCTAGACCCTAAAGCTGAAAAATGTATCTTCATTGGTTATGATTTGAATCAGAAGGGATACAGGTTTTATAACCCCTCAAACAAAGGCTTCAAGGTAAGCAGAGATGTCATCTTTGATGAAAATGATTCATGGTATGAAAATGAGTGCAGGAAAGTTAGCCTACCTTATGATATGGAAGAAGACTTTCCAAAGCTTATCAGGCAAGAACCAACTCAGAAAGAGGACACAAGCTCAGATGATGAAGACACCATCAACATTGAAGAGTTCAAGTCAAGCACTCTGTATATCTTGCAAAGGATATCTTGAATGAAGAACCAGGTACATTTGAAGAAGCAATTACTAAACCAGAATGGAAGGAAGCAATGGATGAAGAAATGGAGGCTCTCAAGGAGAGTGATACTTGGGACTTGGTACCCAAGAAGGACTCCATGAAGGTGATAGGATCCAGATGGATCTACAAACTCAAGAGGAACTCAGATGGTACAATAAACAGGTATAAAGCTAGGTTGGTAGCCAAGGGTTTTGCACAAACCCAAGGCATTGATTATGAGGAGACATTTCCTCTTGTGGCCAAGATGCCAACTATCAGAGTTATGGTGAGTGTAGCTGCATCCAAGAATTGGAACATGTACCAATTGGATGTGAAGAATGCATTCTTGAATGGATGGATATCTGAAGAAGTCTACATGTCACAACCACCTGGCTATGAGGATCCTAATAAGGTAAATCATGTTTGTAAATTGAAGAAGGCTCTGTATGGATTGAAGCAGGCACCTAGAGCATGGAATTACAAGTTGACAACCTATCTCCTAGATCAAGGATTTGTGATGAGTAAAGCAGATACTTCATTGTTTATAAAAAGGAACAATTCAGAGGTAATATACTTGTGTGTCTATGTTGATGACATCATTATTACAGGAAATGATGTTCAGGGAATTAGACACATCAAAGGACAAATGATGAAGGAATTCAAGATCAATGATCTTGGATTATTGAAGTACTTCCTAGGACTTGAATTAGTCTACACAAATTCAGGTATCTTTATTACTCAGAAGAAGTACATTCAGGACATGGTCAAGAAGTTTAATTTGCAGGAAGCTAAAGTCTCAAACATTCCTATGGAGGTCAACCACAAACTCAGTGCACATGAAGGAGAAGAACTCAAAGATATTACAGGTTACCAAAGTTTGGTAGGTAGTCTTAATTATGCTACCTTAACCAGGATTGATATATCATATGGTGTTAGTGTACTTAGCCAATTTATGCATAAGCCAAGAGTACCACATTTGGAGGCAGCCAAGAAGATAGTAAAGTACCTAAAGGGAACACAAAATCATGGTTTGTACTTTCCATATTCATCAGACATTGATATTAAGGTATACTCAGATGCAGATTGGGCAGGTTGCAAGGATGACAGGAGGAGTACATCTGGTTACATATGCTTTGCAGGTGATAAACCAATTTCTTGGTCATCCAAGAAACAACCCACAGTAGCTCTATCATCTACTGAGGCAGAGTACAGAGGGCTAGCCAATGCCACTCAAGAAGCCATATGGTTGAAGCTATTATATTCAGAATTGGGCCTATACACAAGGCCACCAATCATATTTGGTGATAACACAAGTTCTCTTCACCTAGCAGCTAATCCAATTTATCATGCTAGGACAAAACACATAGAGGTTCATTACCACTATGTGAGGGAAAAGTTACTTAGCAAAGAAATTCAATTATCATATGTGTCTACTAATATACAATGTGCAGATTTGCTTACTAAAGCTCTGGATGGAAGCAAGCTATGCAGATTTAAATCCATGATTGGATTGCAGGAAATCATTGAAGACTAGAGATGAATACTTGAGCCAAAGTGTTTGGCTTGAGGGGGAGCTGTTGGTGCAAAACAAGCCTACACACATTGGCTTAGAACATTGGAATCTTGGAAGGCTAAAAGCTTGAACCCTTGAAGGATATATTTACATGAACCTTGAACCATAGGAACCAATGCTTAGTTGGTTATTACTTTTTATCCAATGTAAAAAGTCTATATGACTTTATCAATCATGTAATCACACCTACTAGACTAGAGTCGTGGAAAAGTAGATGATTTGATTGAGGGAATATCTCCTTAAGTTTAGTGGAGAGATTGAAGGGAGCCAAAACTAGAATTCAAATTCAAACTCCTTCAAAATTCTTATAAAAGCTATGAAGAAAAAACTCGCGGGCATGTCTCACTCATTGAGCTCATCTCCCGAGGCATTTCACTACTGTATCTATGTGTGTGTTAGTGCTACATCTTAGCCTACACCACTATACCTCATTTAGCTATGCTTGGCATGCTAATGAGCTTGTACATCTACATTAATCAATAGATACATTCACACTTTTCAACTTTGGTTTCTCTGTGTCATCTACCTCAAGTCTGTCAACTTCAAAAGAGCATATCTCAAGATCTACTAAACCAAATTGGATGATTCAAAGTGCATTGGATTCAGCTCAAAGTCTACTATACACCTACAAAGTTTCAAGGCCATTGGATCTACCATCACAGAGAAATCTCAGTCGGGGTGCTCACTGGTCTGTGACTGTAAGTCTCCTAAAAAATCGGGGGTACACCTTATTTTGCTAAAGTGATTTCTCTGAGTGTGGTTTATCATTTTCTTTCATTCCACTTGCAAATGAAAGCTTGTTAAGCTAATTGATTATGTCCAAAAGCAATTAGATCAATTTTAAGTGTGCTGGTCACACTGAGCATAACTCTGAGCAGGTGTCAATACCAATATAGCAAGTTTTTCAGGATTCTTGAAATCACAAGTAGTCTGTTTTGATCTAATCATTACTCAACTCATTTCCAAAGTACATATAGCATATTTTGGTGTCATTTGGAAACTCAAGGAGTCTACTAAGCATATCTGGAGTCAAAGGAGGGCAGGTGTGAAGCAGGTTTTGCAGCACCAGCTTGATCTTCTAAGTGTATCCAGCCATCACATCCAACACACATGCCAAATTTCAAGAAGACATCCCTATAAAAATAGTGATTTTTATCACTAAAAATCATTGTAAATACCATTTTCCATTTTTCCAACTCCATTTTGTGCAAGTCGAGGAGTCCTTAAGCTTGAGGAGTATTAGAACTATCATCCTACCAATTTTCATAATTTTTAGACTCTGTTTGAGCCCCCAAATAAGCCCTGGAACCTAATTTTTAACTAGGCCAGACATTAGGTCTCGACAGGGCCAAAACCACTTAAAAACTATAAAAAGGGCTGGAGAGCTCATTTTTGGGGGTCAACTTGTTGTACATTTCAGCTTTGTAAGAGAGCTCTTTTGTAATTGAAGATCTTCCATTGTTCCACTCTTTGCTCTTACCTTGTGCACATGTGTGTGAATGTGTGTGCATGCTTGTGTGCTTTCACTCATGCACTTGTGCCATCACGTGCTCAAGGTCTCCATACCGGTCCTCACGTCTCCGTGGATTGACATTTATGAGGTGGACCTCACGTTGGTACTTGCCATTGTGCTAGAGTGACACCAAATTTGGTGCCGTTGTCAGAGAGAGAGCTTGGAGGATGAGCGTGTGATGGTAAGACGTAGAGTAGCGACATTGGAAGGTAAAAAGTCACCATTTTCAGTTCAGTTTCTGATTTTTTCTCCATCTTCATCTTCATCATGTGAAGAGATGGATAGGTATGTGCTTGAAGATGACGAGGTGTTGCAAAATCCTTGATCTACACCAGCCAAATGAACTCCAGGAGTATGTGGTGGGGCCTTTTAGCTTGCCAATGGATGTATTAGACACCCTATGTACCTTGGAAGATCACTCTCAAAAAGATAGATCAAAACATATAAGTTGGAGTTAGCTCAGAGGTGAAGAACTTGCTATTTTGGTTCATACACCTGTCCAGTGTTTTGCATAATTCTCTAAGCACAGCAGTAATTAGCTTAATTCATTTTGGGGAAGTCTAGTTAACTTAAAGATCTAACTTTCAAGAGTAATTGCATAAAAAATAATGAACCACACACTGAGAATGATGTTTAACAAGTGATGATATCATCCCGATTTTCACGAGCTGCTACAATAATGAGACCAGTGAGCAGCAAAATGAACATAACTCCCGATTTAAGAATCCAATAATTATGAAACTTTTTATGCTTATACTAGACAATATGATGAATCCACCAAGCTTTCAATCATTGAATTTGGGTAAGTACACACTGAGAAACAGCTCTGACAAGATGAGTAAAAAAGTTGCGTACCTGACAGAGAAGTGAAAATGAACAGACAGGGTTGACTTCAACTAAACATAACGAAACATTGCAACACTCAAATAAAATGAAAATCGATGAGCATATACTAGACTTATAGAGATAAATTTACCAAGTTAAATTATTGAAAATGATGCACCAAGCTCAGAGAAACCATCTCTGCAATCTGATTGAGAAAACTGAGAGATATGGTAGTGAGTAGTACACTTCACAAGAACATGGAAATATGAACTCAAATGATCATGAAAATGAAAGTATATTGATTGTACAATACAATGGACTTACTGATGTGCCTTGGAATCACACCTTGATATGGCATAAAGCTCAGCTCTTGGAGGTCTTCACATAACCACGACTAAGACTACCATGTATTTATAGCTGATCTTGGGAGGCTAAATTCCCTCAATCACTCTCCAATCAATTAGTGATTGATTTGATTCTCTATCTACCAAAAATGACAAATTCGTGCCTCCTCTTTCCCTTTTTGATCAAGTGGAGTCAACATCTTAAGATTCTTTCACTTTTACATTAAGTAAAGTCTTCAAAAGTTACAAGAGGTAGTTCACAAGTGAACTTTACATTGTCTTCATTTCAAGGCTTCTTCTATGACTTTGTGGGACTCAAGCCAATACTTAGGTTTGTCATAGAATTGCTCCAACAGCTCCCCCTCAAGCCAAGTATGCTTGAGGTCTTCAATCTTCCAAAATTACCCGCAAACCTATCATAGCCTTGAATTTGCAAAGCTTTGTACTATCCAATGCTTTGGTTAGAATATCTGCACATTGTTGATGAGTGGAAACATATGATATTTGAATCCCTTTGCTTAGAACCTTCTCTCTTACATAGTGATAATGAACTTCAATATGTTTAGTCCTTGCATGAAAAATAGGATTAGCAGCCAAATGAATAGAACTCATATTGTCACCATAATTAGTTGGAGTTCCAAACTCCAATCCAAGATCTTTGAATAATGTCTTCATCCACATAGCTTCTTGTGTAGCTATGGAAAGACCTCTGTATTTAGCTTCAGTAGAAGAGGGAGCAACTATGGGTTGCTTCTTGGATGACCACGAAATAAGCTTTGAACGTGCAAAGGTAAGATAACCTGAAGTGCTCCTTCTATCTTCCTTGGAGCCAGCCCAATCTGCATCAGAAAATAGCTTCAAACCTAAATCAGATACATAAGGATAATAAAGTCCTTCATTTATGGTTCCTTTGAGATACTTGAGAATCCTTTTGGCATCATCCATATGTGGTTTCTTTGGTGTGCGCATAAATTGACTTAGCACACTCACACTGTAACATATATCTACTCTTGTCAATGTGGCATAGTTGAGACTACCCACTAGAATTTGATATGATGTGATGTCCTCTATGAGTTCACCTTCATGTGAGCTCAATTTGTGATTGACCTCCATTGGAGTTCCTACAATCTTACAATCTTGCATCTTGAATTTTGCCAACATGTCCTTAATGTACTTTCTTTGAGTGAGAAACAAACCATGATCTTTGTAGACAACTTCCAAACCTAGGAAGTAGGTAAGTGAACCCAAATAACTTATCTTGAACTCTTCTCTCATCTGATCTTTGATCTTCTTCATACCATCTGCATCATTTACTGTCAATATAATATCATCTACATATACACATAGGTAGATGATCTCATAATTACTCTTTTTAATAAAGAGTGAAGGATCTGCCTTGCTTGGTTGGAAGCCTTTGTCCTGCAAGAATGAAACAAGTCTGAAATTCCAAGCTCTTGGGGCTTTCTTGAGACCATACAATGCTTTGTTAAGTTTACACACATAATCAAGATAAACTAGACTCTCAAAACCAGGTGGTTGTGCCATATATACCTCTTCTGTTATCCAACCATTCAAGAATGCATTCTTTACATCTAGTTGAAGTATCTTCCAATTCTTGGAAGAGGAAATACTAAGCAAAACCCTAATAGTAGGCATCTTTGCCACATGAGAGAAGGTCTCCTCATAATCAATTCCCTGAGTTTGTGCAATGCCTTTTGCTACAAGCCTTGCCTTATACCTGTTAATGGAACCATCAAAATTCTTCTTGAGTTTATAGACCCATCTTGAGCCTATTACCTTCATGGATGAAGTCTTGGGCACAAAATCCAAAGTGTTGTTTTCCTCAAGTGCTTCAATCTCTTCCTTCATTGCATGCTTCCATTCTGTTTTTGCTTTGGCCTCTTCAAATGATGATGGCTCCTCTTGGTTTATGTCCTGTGCTATGTAGATAGAATGTTTAGTTACTAATGAGGTGTCAAACCCATACCTTTCAGGTTTTTTCTTTTCCCTCATAGATCTTCTTAGGCCAGGATGTGATGATTCCGCCTCATGTCCAAGTTCCTGCAATTTTGCTTTACCTTTAGACTTCCATGCTTTGATCTTTTCCATCGGAGATTCTTCATCATCCTCCGAGGTGTCTTGTTCTTCAATCTTTGGTTGTTCTCTACCAAGCTTTGGAAAATCTTCTTCAAGATCATATGGTAAATTAACCTTCCTGCATGAATCTTCATACCATGAATTTTTTTCATCAAAAACTACATCTCTGCTTACCAAGAATCCTTTGTTGGTAGGGCTGTATAACTTGTAACCCTTTTGATTGTTGTCATATCCACTAAATACACACCTTTCTACCTTTGGATCCATCTTGCCTCTAACTTGTGAAGGAACATGAGCAAAAGCAATACATCCAAAAATTTTACAATGATCTAAGCTTGGTCTTCTTCCATTCCAAACCTCATATGGAGTCATCCCATCAAGGGATTTTGAAGGCAACCTGTTAATCAAGTAAGTGGCTGTAGATACAGCCTCAGCCCATAGATAATTAGGCAAATGCTTTTCATTTAACATGGACCTTGTAGCTTCAACAATTGTCCTATTCCTCCTTTCTGCCACTCCATTTTGATTAGGAGTGTACCTTGTAGTTACCTCTCTTTTGATTCCTCTTTCTTGAAGAAAAGAATCAAACTCATGGGAGGACTATTCTCCCCCTCCATCTGACCTTAGCTTTTTTAGCGATTTACCTGTTTGGTTCTCCACAAGAGCCAAATATCTTTTGAAACATGAAAAAACTTCATCTTTGTGTTTCATAAAGAATAGGATAGTCCATCTGCTGCAATCATGAATAAAGGAGACATAATACCTTGATCCAGATATTGAAGCTTCCTTGCTAGGTCCCCATACATCTGTATGAACCAACTCCAAGAGATGTCCATGCATATAACCTTTCTTCATGAATGGTAACCTGTGAGACTTTCCAAATTGGCATGCACTACACTTATAAATCATATGTTGTTTTGACAAATTAGGGAGTCCAAGTACACTTTGGTCCCTGCAAATTTGCTTTAATGACCTTTCACCAATATGTGCTAACCTTTTGTGCCATATTTCCAATTCTGTGAGTGTCTGACTACCATAATTAAAGAGAGCAATGTTTCTAGTGTCTTGTAATTCAAATGTGAACAATCTACCTGTCTTTTCACCTTTTGCAATTCTTCTGAATCCTTGACTTGGATCTTCAACAAATGCTCTTGTTTTTGTGAACCTGACTTGCAACCATTTCTCTACTATCTGCCCAACACTTACAAATTCTTTGTAATGGTAGGGACATAAAGTACCTTACTGAGTAGGTTGATGTTTCCATCAGGTGCTTTGACATTGCCTATTTTCTCCACAAGATGTCTTGTATCATCTCCTGTTTGTACCTCATGCTTATTCCTTGGATCTTCTAAATTTGATAGGAGTGCCACATTTCGTGCCACATGATTTGAACAACCCGAATCTATGTAGAAAACATGCTCATCAGATTTACCTTGTGGCATAGCCATGTTCATGATCAATAATGAATCCTCTTTGATTGAGTCTTCTGTGGAGTTATTGAAGTCTCTCCTTCCTTTGTAGCCTCCTTGATAGTTTGAATGATTGTAGTTGTTTTAGCTGCCATGATAATTGTTGAACCTTCCTCTTGAGTAGCCATAAATTCCTCTATTGTATCCTCTGCCTCTTTGATTCCTGGAATTCCTAAAGCAATTTTTAGTTGTATGATTAGTTAATCCAAATAGAACATGAGTTGGACTCTTGGGATCTCCCCCTGCCTTGTCTACCTCCTCTTCCTCTACCTCTGCCATGTCTTCCTCTACCTGCATAGTTAGCTTGATATGTACCTGCTTCATCATCCACTTTCTTTGCCTTTCCTTTGTTATCTTTGGACTTGCTTTTATCAATGTATAAAGCTGAAGATTGATTACCTTTAGAGCTTTCTCCATTTTTGATAAGCTTTGCCTCTTGAGTAACTAGTTGTCCAATGAGTGTATTGAAATCAGGTACATGCATGTCCATGTACAAATCCATAGCTGTGGTGAATGCTTCCCACTTGTCATCTGCCTTCAAGCCATTGATGACCTGCCTTACAATTTTCTCTTCATCTATTACCTCTCCAATGCTTCCCAACTGATCTGCTATGTCCTTGAGCTTTGTGACAAAATCAGTCACATTTTGTTTGGGAGCCTTCTTGAGAGTTGTGAAATCCAACCATAGTTGATGCTTCCTAGCTTTAGTACTTGATGCTTCTAATGTGAGGCAACAAAAAATCTAAGATAGAGTTGAGGAGATAAGACCTTGCAAGTTTATCCTTGGAGCACCATGTGCTCAATCTTTCTTGCTCTTCTTGTATTGGTTGACTTTTGTTCCTGAAACTTGGCATAACTTCATCTCCAACCACATAACCATATAAACTTCTACCTTGGAGATAAGCTTCCATTCTTAATGACCAAGGTGAGTAGTTACCTCTGTCCAATTTGTCAATTGATGAAGGAAATCCATCTGCCATGTTGTCCAACCTTGCTCTGATACCACTGTGAAGAGATGGATAGGCATGTGCTTGAAGATGAAGAGGTGTTGCAAAATCCTTGCTCTACACCAGCCAAATGAACTCCAAGAGTATGTGGAGGGCCTTTTATCTTGCCAATGGATGTATTAGACACCCTATGTACCTTCGAAGATCACTCTCAAAAAGATAGATCAAAATAGATAAGTTGGAGCTAGCTCAGAGGTGAAGAACTTGCTATTTTGGTTCATACACCTGTCCAGTGTTTTGCATATGTCTCTCAGCACAATAGTAATTAGCTTAATTCCTTTTGGGGAACTCTAGTTAACTTAAAGAGCTAACTTTCAAGAGTAATCTCATAAAAAATAATGAACCACACACTGAGAATGATGTTTAACGAGTGATGACATGTTAGCTCAGAAAGTGATTGGTTTTATGCACTAATGTGGTTCTATTTGGCCAGGAAAATATGTTTGATTGCAGGTACTTGAAGAGTTAATCAATTGGATGAAAGGCATTTGCAAACTATATGGCTACATCTTGTTCAGAGGGGAATGCCCTTGGTGTTTGGAGTTCAGATTATGGAAAATATGAGCATGTTTAGGATGCAATCATTTGTGTTGAGCAGATGCAGTTTGGGGGACAGCCCATTCAGATTCTTGCATTTCTTGTTTATGTATTGAATGCCTATTGTCATGCAAGCTTGGTGAGTGAAGGCCACAACCATTTTGAGGCCATGTATGCAAGTTGTGGCTTGATCATAGAAACCTATAAGTTTTCAATAAGCTTCAGATTAGGGACGTTGCGGGTTGGAATGCACTTATGGAAGATTGCACAATGAAAGTGCCAAACAATGATTGTTATTATCTGATGTTGTTCTTGGATGTGCATTAGTGGATATGTATGCAAAGTGTGGTGCCATTGAGAAAGCTTCCAGAGTAGTTGAGAAACTTCCTAGTGTCAGTGCTAGTGTCGTGCCTTGGTCATCGCTAGTTGCAGGCTATGCATTAAGGGGTCAGTGTATGGAAGCATTAGAAAGTTTTAGGGGGACACTCAGGATAAGGCGATCCTTCGACCATAATTGGGGTATTTTTTTTTTTATGAATTTTCATCAGAGAGTACTGGAAGGGGCCTTATCAAAAAAGAGGGGAGCAAAATCATCGGGGGCTCTCTCCCTCTCGTTTTTTTTTCACGAACAGAATAAGGGGGGGACTGGCGGTCGCTATCGAGGCCCCCAGCAGAAGCTTCGCTTTTTTGGGGAGATAGTTACTCAGTGAGAGCTGCCCGAGAAGGGTTCGACAGGAGGTTGAGGGTTGCCTCTGGTGATGCATCAGAGTATTGGAGAGGAGAGGGTTTTCATTGTTGGCTGTTGTTGCACTCTAAAAAGTGAAGGCAATATCGACTCAAGGGTTCAGAAAAGCTCCACGTACTAGTGCGGAAGGCCACTTTGAAATGGAGCTTGCTTCGTGACGGAGACTTTGTAAAGTAACTACCTTTTAACCATTTGCGCTTCCTGCTTCTGGGGTCAGCTCTCACAGTAGCTGGATATTGCATCGAATGCGTAAGGTTCTTGTCCTCTTTTTGTATTTCTTGGAATTCACAACTGCCCAAGCCACATGCCAAACTCGAAAGCAGAAATGCGCACGATTGAACGATGATGGGTGTAGCTCAGTGATGAGTAGCACCTCCTTTAATGTCAATCCGAGAAGACGTGAGGATGGTATGAAGACCTCGAACAAGTGGAGGCACAAGTGTGTGAGTGAGAAGCACACAAACATGCACACACATACACACACACGCGCACACACGGCAAGACAAGAGTGAGGAGCAATGGAGTTCTTAGATTACTTTCAAAAAGCTCTTACAAGTTCGTTTCAATTACAATCTAACCTCAAAAATGAGCTCTCTAGCTCATTTTATAGTTTTTGACTAGCTTTGGCCCTGTTCAGACCTAGTGTCCGGCCTAGTTAAAAATTAGGTTCCAGGGCTTATTTGAGGGCTCAAACGAGATCTAAAAATTACGAAAATTGGTAAGCAACTACTTCTAAGGCTCCTCAAGCTCGAGGACTCCTTGGCTTGCACAAAATGGAGCTACAAAAAGGTGAACATGGTATTTACAGGGGTTGTTAGTGATGAGAATCACTTTTAATTTGTGTAAGGATTTTGAAAAATTAAAGGGTTGCCTTAGTGCTAGATCTGTGTGAATGCTCGTACTTGCTTCTTCATGAAGAAAATTATTGGCCTACTTGCCAGATCGTCGTTGACTCCCTTGTCTGCTGCTAACACCCCCCCCTCTCTCGCGTCTGTCGTCCCTGACAGACCCTTGTTGTGTGGGTTTTTGGATGTAGTACTCAACGACATCTTGCGCTAAGTGATGTTCGGCAATCCTTAATCCTTTGGCCAAGTCTGTGAGTAGAGCATCCCAATCTACCGGCCCGGGAACCTCTGGATGTGGCATACGTAACTTATCTGAGTGGAGAGCTTGTTCCACTGCAAACAATTGTAATAAATGTGAGGGCCTGGGAATGAAGATCTCTGAGTGGTATTCCCAGAACCCGGTGACAAACATCTCTTCAAATGTCTGTTTGAAGCAGGCCGGTAGGTACTTTATGCGGGCATGCCATGCATAAACAACATTAATAGAGGGCGTTGTGCTCATGTCATAAACAAGATCCCGATTGCCTTCATTAAATCCGAGCGCAGAGAGGTGAGGTTCCTTAACATTCTTGAAGGTCCGGAAGGTGACTATCATGAGTTCAAAACTTTTAAGACACATCTGTGTCATGACATCTGGTACGTTTTTGAACCTGACACCCCAATGCCGAATTGTCGATATCATATACCCTACGGTAGGTTGACCTTTAGGTGGTGCTAAGTAGACATAGTTGAGCCACTTCTCACAGCCTTTGGTTGTCAGCACCATCTTTGTGTATTCCGGCCGCGACCTTCTTCGGAAAACAGGACAGTAGCAGGGATTGTACTTGATATACAGGGGCATGTTATTCCATGTGCGATTCATTTTCGGGTAGGTTTCAAGCAGCCGAATTCTCCAAGTCGGTTGGCGAATATTTCCCTGCTTGGCACTTTCTGGGATGTCGTCTGGTGCAAACTGTGTGGCAGAGGTTGGTTCCCGTGAGGTGTGGTGCTTGATTTCAGCATTATAGTCCGCCATTAAGACACAAAAAGGAACATACAAGTCGTCGGAGGTGCCGATCCACCTGTGATGAGAGAGGTTCCTAAAATAGTCCGATTTTATGACCACCTCTTCTAAGCGTGACATCGATGCTATCTGGACTGCCACCCTATCATCATGAGTTGTGGCCACTTTTTCCAATTTCTGCATCCATTCCGGAGCCTCTATTTCAAGGGTGTCCATGCCCTCATCTGTTTGCTTGCCTCTAGGTGCTGGCATCGGAACGTACGGGTCCTCAAAGGTTTCCTCTACTTCGATTGGTACTAGGTCTTCAGGTTCTGGTTCTACCAAGGGGGAGGGTTGGCGTTCATACACAAGCACTTTCTTTTGTAATTCTTCGAGTTGTGCTTTGAGCGCTGCTACCTCGTCAGTTGTGTCAGTTGTGGTTGGGACTTCTTTGGGTGGTGCTGGTTGAGCTGCCAATTGCCTTCGTAGTTCGTCTCTTTCCTTTTCTAAGGCTGCATGGGCTTCGAGGAGATCAGCATGGGTCTCCAATATGATTTGCATATTGTCCGAGGGAATGGCTTTAAATCTCTCCGGGTCAATTTCTTGTGGGGAACCGTCCATGGCTAATTCCAAGTTCTCTTCGTTTTGTGTCTGAAGCCGTCTATTTTCTTCCAGGGCTGCAGACATATGCTTCCGTAATAGAGCCATGTTGCGGCGGAGCTTGAGGTTCTCTGTGATTTGGGAGTGTAGCAGATCATCCATTTGTTGTCTTTCTTCGGCATCTGGCTGCGGTGGATTTGCCACTAATTGCTCATGTTGTTCTTGCAATGCACTAATCTGCTGTTGTAATTGTTTCTTCTCTTGCTCTAAGTCAATGAATCTTCCTTGTAATGCTTCATGACTCCTGAATAAACTTGTATGCTGAGCATCGAGGTGCTGATAGTGTTGTTGTAACTGAGACATGCACTGATACATGTTATTAAATACATTATTAATGGGGGTGGATGCAGTAAGGGTGTTCAATGCAGAGGGAAAGGGAAAGGGGAAGGGAAGTGTGAATGCGGTGCTGGAAAGTGGTGAAGTGGGTGGTGGGGGGATGGGAGATTGTGGCCGTATGGGGGGAGGGAGAGGTGCAGTGGAGGATGATATGTCCATAAAATCCATGGTGGAAGCAGCAGTGGGAGTGATTGTGAATAGTGGAATGGTGGGTGCAGTGATTGTGGTGAATGTGTACAGTGGTGTGTGCAGTTGTGAATGTGAACTGGCCGAAAATGTGAGTGGGGGAATGGGGATGTCAGTAGCTGCCGTTAGGGTTACAGTGTTAGTGGAGGTGTATACACGGGAGGTGTTGAGAGGGTGTGTGGGTTGATTGGCGGTTTGTGCTTCAGTCATGGCGGTCGACTCGGAGGCGGTAACGGTGGTTGTTACATTGGTAAGGGGAGGTGACTGTGGCGGGTGTGGGGGCGAAGGTGGTAAGGGAGGTGATGGAGGTGCACTTGATGTATGGGCTTCCTCGGTGTCGTGAGCGGTGTGTGCAGTGCCCGTGGTTGTGGGGGTGCCTTGTGGTCCTGATCCTAATACATTCATTTGTTTCCCTGTTCGTGGGGGACGTCTTCCGTATCTTCTTTCCATTCTGCGTGATTGTGCCAGGGCCGTCTGCACTGCCTCAGGTACTCCTAAGGCATCAGAGATCATATCCAGTGTGGCACGATACTGTTCGTCAACTCCTTCCTCCTCAAGGATTTGGTGCATGATAGCCTTTCCTGCTGCAAGGGATAACTTATGTTGTTGTTGGACCCTGTTGATGGTATCGTAGAGCTTTTTCAACTCCTTTGTATATGCTGGGGCACCCTCTAGCTCCTGTATAACTTCTTGCTCATAGTCATGCGCCTCCTCATCAGAAAATCCTTCCTGTTCATCCTCTTGGCCTTCTTCTTCTTCATCCTCCAATTCCACCACTTCTGGTTGTCTTGGCTGGGGTTGTTCTGTGGCCGTTTGTTGTCCACTACCCTACTCTGCTTCGACTTCCGCATTAACAGCTTCAATGATTCTGACAACTTCTTCATCCGTTAGATCTTCCAAAGTGAATCCGTGAGGAAATTCCAGATCAGTAGGTACTGGTGGAAACACAAGGTTAGGGCCATCTGTGCTGTGCCTGGGTAACCTGATAGTAAATGGTTGTACCCGTCTGGGAAGCCTTGGAGTTGTTTCAGGTGTTAGGGTTGCACCACGGGCTTGTGCACAAGGCATCTGGACGGTGCCTCTCATCTTCTTTGAGGGAGGCCCTACGGCTGACAGTCTGCGTTGAAACTCCTGTGCTCTGGTCCAAATGAGAGCCCTTTGCACCGGTACATCATATGCGAGACATCTATACACAATTCTAGTAAGCGCACAGCAACCATACAGTACAGATTTTTGTTTCTTATACCACCTTTGATGAGCCAAATGAATCTGGTCGATAATCTAGTGGGGCATATTGATTGTCAAATCAAAGGCATCTGCTAAGTAGAGGCTAAACCAGATCTTTTTGGGAGGCATTGTGAACCTTTCCTGCGCGGGAAATGCGAAATGTTGCATGACCATGCGTAAATGAACGGCGATCGTAGGTGTCATCGCGACCATGTCCTTTAACTTCGTCAGATTCCTGTTCTTCATATTATCGGGGACCATTGTCTCTTTCTCCGTAGGAATGTGCATACCTTTCATGTCGAGAGCTTCTCTTACCAAGTTGATAGTCAAGCGGAAACGCTTCAGCTCATTGCCCCTTGTGAGTGATGGGAGTACAAAGGAGCTGTATCCTTTTTTGTCTTTGCTTGGAGTGAGGGTGCTAATCAAGTATGAGCACCTTAGAAAATCAGGCTTTGGTAGTTGAAACTTGAAATAATCATAGAGCCCAGCCTTCTTCCATATCGGCTTCAGTCCTTCGTTATTCTGTAGCTTTTCAAACTCCCTGGTAAAGAAGTGGTATCTGCCCCAACATCCATTGAATTCTACCTCGGACTCCCACATGTATGTGCCTTCACCCAGAGGTCCCGCAACATCACTGAACCAGTGTGAGGTTTTGCCCACCGGCATTGTGTGATCCTGTGGAGGATTCTGAATCGGTATGGCATGTAATGCCCTTAATGCCGCTGGCCTTTCCTTTAATTCCTCCTCGACCGGAAGGCTTTCGATGTCCACCACTTGGGGGCTGGTGCCTGCCTGGGAGCTAGTTCCTACCGTATCTGCCATGTTACTTCTTGCTACCTGTCTCTGTGAGAATATACAAACATGTGTTAACATTGTACAGCACAAGGGAGAATCCTTGTTGTTCCCATTACAACATTAACATGAGGGTCGGGAGCGAATAATGGGTTAGTAAGTGCTCGGTGCGAGTGTGTGTGTGGTTAGGAGTTTGATAGACCTAAGAGCTAAGTGGAATGATGTAGTGTGATAGTGATGTGGTTAGTAGGTTGTCATGGATTTACAAATGGGGTCCGGGGGTTTGTTACACGTCTTAGGCTGCCAAATGCAGTGGATGGGTTTTGCTCTTGGTTTCGTAGAGACTCTCGAGAGCTTTATAGGTGAGTCGGCTTGAAAATTAGGCCTTTTAGGGACCCATTTACAAGTGATTCTGTTCGTGCTCATGGACCTTAGCGTGTTCCTGAGTGTTGAAAACGAGTGGATGCCGGCTGTGCGAGTGAATGGATCATGCTGTCTAGGGTGTGGCCTTGGTGTAGCTATTTGAGCCCGCAAACAAGTCTTAGGCACCCAAATTTGTCTTGATTGTGGGCTAGCCTTCATCGACTTCTTGGGCACCCAAATAGACTTCACGTTAGCAGAAGAACTTCTGAAAGACTTCTTATTAGTGTCGTATTGTTGGTTACTAATAAGAGGCTTTGCCCATGTGGTTGGCTTGAGTGCAACCGGGTGTTCGCCTTTCCGCACCCACACTTGTTTCACTAGCTGAGACATTTTGCTACGCAAGTACTTTTGATCTCCGACATAGGTAGTACTCTGCTTCTTCTGCCTTTGATCCACCTTTGGTTGCTGCCTCCCTCTGGCCTTTGGAAAAGAAGGGAGTTCCGTTGTGGTTCTGACTCCTTTTTTGAGATCTTCATTCTTCTGCATCACATAGGCTTGGACAAGAACAGCATGGTCATCTTCATGTGTACTCCTGGAAGGACCAGGAGTGTGTGCCTTTCCTAGTTCCTTGAGTGCTCCATTATTTAACTCCATAGTAATTCTAGTCTGCTTCACCCATACTTGAAGAAGTCCACTTCTTAGGTTTAAGTTGACTGCTTGGTCATAAATCCGGTCTTGACCCAAGACAAGAGGTTCAGTGAGGTCCTCATCTTGACATACTAGCACTTTAACTGTCATTGCCTCATCATGAATATAGAGGGGAAGTTCCACCTCGCCCATGCAAGGGGTTTCCATGACTCCCAATCCTATGAGATATGCTTCCACAGGATTGACAGTTAACTGCAACTCTTGACAGTAAGACAATTTAACAGCACTAGTGGCTGCACCTGAGTCAATCAAGGCTCTTACAGTCCTTGCATTCTTTCCTTGTCCTATATCTAAGGTCACAAAAGGTCGTCGATCAATTATTCTATGGGAACTTGTTCCTGCGACTTCACACATTGCCATATGATATCCTTGATCTGCATAGTCATTTGTTCTAGGCTGATCTCTATCTTGTCTTCGCAACTTCATCCTTCTGATGCGCTCTAAAGCTTCTGCTTGAGCTTATTCTCGAATTCGCTTTTCTTCCTCTTTGCGTTTCTTAGCAGTGTTGAGTCGGCTGAGCATTTCCTCTGTGAGAGGTTCCTGATACAACTTGACTCTGCATCCGCTAATATAGTTTGGGAGAACATCACCCACTAAAGTGGCTAGTTGTACTGCTCCACTCGTGGAGATCCTATTGATGATCATAGGTCCGTAGCCTCTCTTTTCTAGCTTCCTTGCGTGTTGTTTCAGTGTGTAGACTAAAACTAGATCTCCTGCTTTCAAGCCCTTATCCTTCACATGGGCATCAAAGTATGCCTTCTGTCTCTTCTTAGCTGCATATATCCCTGCAGCTGCTCTCAGTCTTGTTTCTCCTAATCGTTCAAGGTCAAAAAGTCTAGAGGAGAGTTCATGACCCGTCCATTCGTGCTCTTGTGCTACCTTCAATGTAGGTATCAAGAAGTCCAAGGGTAGCACCGCGTTTTGGCCAAATACCATCTGAAAGGGGGTGGCTTGGAGTACCGTTTTGTAGGCAACTCGGTATGCCCAAACAGCATGGTGTAGCTGTTTGTCCCAATCAGAGCGTTTAGTGTTCACTAATTTTGTCAGTACATTGCATAAGATCTTGTTGGTGCTTTCGGCTTGTCCATTAGCTTGAGGGTGATAGGGGGCAGACTTCTTATGAACTACCAAGAATTCTTGGAGTAGATTTTCAATCACTTCGTTCAAGAAATGAGTGCCTCTATCACTTACAAGCTCTATAGGTAGCCCATATCTTGTGAATACATTCTCAAACAAGAATTTAGTAGTTGTTTGAGCATCGTTCTTCGTTGTGGCTTTTACCTCTACCCACTTAGTTAGATAGTCTGTTGCAACAATGATGTATTCTGCATGAGAACCCTTAGCTGGGGGATTAATAGGACCTACGAAGTCTATTCCCCACTTAGAGAATGCACGTCCACCCATCATAGGTTTCAGTGGCATCTCATCTTTGCGTATCGGATACTGAGTTCGCTGACAGACATCACACCGTTTCACATAGGTATGTGCATCCATGTGAAGGGTCGGCCACCAGAAGCCCGCAAATAGTATTGCCTTGATCACCCGATCTGGTCCAAAGTGTCCTCCTGCTACACCTTGGTGAGCAGTTTCCAAGATCTTGAGATATTCACTTTCATGGACACATAGTCTCAAGTAACCATCTTTACCACGTTTGTATAGATTATCGCCAATAAGAGAGTAATCCTGGGCTTCTTGTTCTAAACTCCTTTTCCTAGCCAGAGTCATGTCTGGAGGGAATGTTTTCGTCCTCAGAAAGGATACTAGTGGTTCACTCCAATCCGGCACTATGGACACTTGATAAAGAGTGGCATGTTCCACAGGTGGTTTAGTGCAACAGATTGGGCATTCCTTGCACATCCTTTGGACATCAGCTTCCATAGTTGGCCAATGTACTCCGAGTCTCCTTAGTGTCTGTAAAGTTCGTTGCTTTGAGTAGTGTTGCTCTAACGCACCTACATGTGCTAATTGCAACCATTTAATGTACTCGTCCTCTTCCACACAACAAGCCAAGATTCCTTGATCTGTGTGCTTGTACATGCTTCCTGCCATGATGTGGTACTTTTGGGCTTTCACAACCTCTCTATTCTGTGTGTTTACTACTGGATGGTTAGGCCCGTATGTCAATACTGGCACCAATGGCTTAGCCCACTGCGGCACCACTTCCAAATTAAACAAGTAAGCATCAGGAAGGTCATCTGATACTCCTTGTGGGGCTTCTCCCGATGTGAGCCTAGAGAGATGATTTGCTCTTAAATGAGTCCTCCCTTTTCTCACCACTACCTCAAAGTCATATTCCATTAGTAATAGAAACCATCTTACTAATCTACCTGTATTGCATGGCTTGTTCACGAGGTATAACAATGCTTGGTGGTCAGTAAAAAATTTAAACTTATTTGCAAGCAGATAATGTCTAAACTTTTTAACTGCATATACCATGCCTAAGCCTTCTCTCTCAGTAGTGGTATAATTTCGTTCAGCTGCATTCAATTGTCTACTAGCATAGGCAATTGGAAGATCCATATTACCTTCACCAGTAGGTTGTGCAAGCACACATCCAATGGCATAATTGGATGCATCCACATGAACATGGAATGGTTTATTCCAATCTGGTGTGGTCAAGATTGGTGTTGAACATAATCTTCGTTTAAGCTCCTGGAAGGAATTCTCACATTCATCCGTCCACTCAAAGTTAGTCAGAAGTCCGTACATGGGCTTTGCAATGACAGCATACATGTGAATGAACCGGCGGTAGTAACCACAATGTCCCATGAAAGCTTGTACTTCCTTGACATTCCTTGGCCTAGGTAGCTCTGCTATGGCTCTCACTTTCTCTTCGTCAGTAGATATGCCATTCTTTGACACTATGTGTCCTAGAATCTTGCCTTTCCTGACCATGAAAACACACTTTTCTGGGTTCAGGCAGACTTGATATTCTCTACATTTGTCAAAGATTTGTCTGAGTTCAGGGATATGGGTTTGTCTAATGTTGGAATGAGCACAAAGATCATCAACATAGACCTCTAAGTTCTTCCTCAGGAACTCCTTAAACACATGGCACATTAGTCTCTGGAAGGTAGCTGGTGCATTGGTAAGCCCAAATGGCATTACACGAAAGGCAAATATACCCCACTCTGTGGCAAAAGCTGTCTTATGCTGATCTTCTGGAGCTATGGCTACTTGATTGTAGCCCGAAAATCCATCGAGGAAGCTGTACACTTCCTTACCTGCTACTCTTTCTAAGAGATGTTCTGTGATGGGAAGCGGATAGTTATCTCGAATTGTGGCTGCATTGACCTTCTTCAAGTTAATGCATACACGCAGCTTGCCATTCTTCTTGGGCACCACTACGATGGGGGATACCCACTCAGTGTGCTCAATTTCATAGATAAATCCAGCTTCGACCAGTCTATCTATCTCCTCTTTGATCTTAGCAGCGTAATTATCGTTATATGTGTAGGGCTTTTGCTTAGAGGGTTTGGCATCTGAAGTCATGGGGATGGTGTGTGAGCATATGTCAGGGTCAACACCCTTCAAATCCTTGTAACTCCAAGCGAACACATCTTTGTATTCTCTTAGCAAGGCAATTAACGCATGCTCCTCTTCCTCTGTTAGGTCATGGCCTATGTACGTGCATCTCTCCTCTCCTTCTTCTAGGGCCACTACTATTTTCTTGGTGGTTTCTTTGTTATCATAGGCCTCTCCTGATTGCGCCTCTCGTTTAGGCATTCTTATCATGACTCTCCTGTCGTCTATCTCGTACTTCTTAAAATTTTCTGGGACCTCAAACAAGGATTCTTCCTCTTCTGGTGAGACTTCTTTCTTCTTTCGTTTCTTTCCTTCTTCCTTCGGTGTCACATGTGTGGCTAATCTTACATCGTTTGTAAGCTCTCCATGCCTCTGGGGTTGAAATTCTACTTCATGGAAGTATTCTTCATCTGATGCAAAAAGTGGGTCCATAATGATTGACTCTAGATCGGAGTCACTTGCATCCTCAAATGCGTCAGGGCTAGGTTCGCATTCTTCTAGAACTGCCTCTCCCATGATTGGCTCTATGGAGAAGACTGAAATGTCATAGCCTTCCTCATCACAGTGAGGTGTCCATTGTTCCTCATTGATGGCTACATCCATTGTTGCTAAGATTTCTGCCCAGCCATGGGGTTCAAATTCCTCATCAGGAAAGACTACAGGTGCATAGGCTGGGTCTTGAATTGATCTATGGTTTTCTTTTGCACCTACCTCTCTGGCTTTCTCTCTCTTCTCTTCTTCTACTGCTACCTTGCACATCCATAAGTGGGTGTCTTCATGCATCCATGAGGATCCTGATCATATGGAATGCACCGATTCCATATCATCTTTGGCTCTATGGATGGGATTCCATTGGATGGGAGGTACATCTCTATGAGAGTAATCTTTGAGATTTACTTTGGTTGTAACACCTAAGTGTTGCAAATACAAGGAGTTGGTTCCCCAGTCCTGCACCACTTGCAACTGTCGCATAAATGGTCTTCCCAAAATCATCTCATAGGCATGATTTTTGCTAAAGTCACATATAGCAAATGTATGCTCGAACTCAACACCACATGTAGTGAGAGTTATTCCTTCTAACAACCCTAGGGGTCTCTCTATGTGACCATCGGCCATCTGCAATTTCATTCTCGTTGGCCTGAGTGCTGGCTTGCCCCAACGCTTCCATAGGGAAGTGGTGGCAATTGCAACTCCTACCTGAGTCCAAAATTGCCTTGGTGGTGTACTCCTGGTAGGTAATGGGAAGATAGGTGTTCCCTTCTTCACCTTCACACATATCTCCTATCTTATCCAAGGGTATTTCTGGTACTGTCCTCTGGGATCCTACCTGGGAATGAGGTTTCACTATCGCTGGTACTTGTTTGGCGACATGTTTCCATAATTCAGGTCTAACCTTGAGTAGCTCTTCTAACTTGAGATTGCACTGCACTTTAGTGTTTTTCACTACCTCTGTGTTCCTAGGTAAGACTGAGTCCTCATTTCGTACCATGACCGTAGGTGCCCTCATACAAGTAGACTTAGTTTCCCATGGGCCTGTGAAGTGGGGTAATTCTTGTAGAGAGTTAGACTCAAAGTCTAATCTTTCCTGAGATTGGGTGCTCTCCTGCTCCTCATAAATGGATGGGATATCTTGTGGGAATTGGTCATGTGCATCATCCACAAGTTCAATAGGAGGAGGGACTTCACTCTCTTTGGCCCATTTGTCTTCTTGAATCTCGCGTAGGAATTCTGGTGTGAACCGATTCATAGAAGATGATGTGTCTGGCTCCGTAGAGTTAGGCACATAGGCTTCAGGCACATAGGCTTCCTGATCAGGAATGCTTACTCTTTCACTTGCCTTGTCCTTGTGTTGAGAGGCGGGTTCCTTTTCTGATTGTGCAATCAGCTTCTCTATTCTTTCTAACAGTCCATCAAAGTGCAACTGTGTCTTCTCTGAACTAGAGATGTTAAATAGGCGACTGGCATCAAACATGGTCTGAGCCAATTCCACCATCTTAGCACAAATTTTGGTTCGTTCTAACTCTAGTTCTGCTCTTGGGTAACACTTTTCATGATCAGTTACATTTGGCCCTTCTTGGATTCTGGCCTGATATGCTTTAAGCATCATATTAAGGTCTTCGGGAGTGGGATCTGCTAGGACTGATCCTACCCTAGGGGGTGGTGGGTTTAGGTGAGGCGGGTTGGAAGGTGGCTGGTCGGATGGCAATGGGAATGGTGGTGGTGGGGTAGTGTGAGAGGGAGTTTGAGATGTGAGTTCAGTTATCCTGGCTTTAGTTTCTCTTATGCTTTCCTCAAGTTCACTCATCTTTTTAGCCCATTGTCTTTTCATTCTTTCCCTACTATCTTTCCACGCTCTAGTCCTCTTCTTCGTCGTACTCTTTGTTTCACTAACTTCTGGGCTTTTTTCCTGACCCACACCCGGGTTTTGCTGCAGTGCTTGGGCTCTAGTGATTACTTGTACTGGTGCAGTGGAAGTCACGCTCCCTGTGGAGTCTACCACTAACCCAACAACGTTGATAGGAGTGATTTTTGGCATATTATTAGGATTCTTAGGGCAGTCTCGTAAGAGATGCTCCTTTCCACATTCTTGGCAAAAGCCTTGGATCGTTACTGACTGGGGTTGTGTCGGTGGAGGCACAGGACAATCACGAATGAGGTGATCCCCCTGACATCTGTAGCATGGTCCTCTAGGGAATGGGGGTCTTACCTGCCTAGGTTGAGGTCTAGGGTTGGGGTTTGCATACATGACGTTTGTGTGATCTGACTCCCAACTAGGTTCACTCGGTTCTTCACTATAGTAGGACTCATCATGTTCAGGAGATTGCATGTAGTAAGCCTGGGAACTATCAACATGTGTAGAATCGAAGCTATGGTCACTGGGGTCACTTTCAGAAAGCAGTGGTGTTACAGGGACTATAGCTCTATTCAGGTTCTCTTCTGCAACTGCATACTTTACCGGAATCACATTCGTAGGAGCGGTTGGTTGTTGTGCTAACACTGGCTGAGGTCTCAGTTGGGCCTGATGTTGCGGTTGGTAATTTTGCTGAGGCCTAGCGTATTGCTGAGGTGGGTACTAGTTCTGGTATCTTCCTTGTTGAGTGTATGGCTGTGGGTACGTCTGCCTCACGGTTTGCTTATTGTAGGGGCAATCTTGCGCGGTGTGATTGGTGTACCTTCGTTCTATAGTGCAGTACTGGCTACTAGGATTAACTTGGGGTTGGGCCATAATGGGACATACATTTGCCATGTGGTCGCCACCACAAGTATAGCACCTTTTCACAGGGGCAAATCTTGGGATTTGTTTGCTAGTTACACCTAATTTCTGAGCTACTTTCTCTACAAGTTCCTCGATTGATGTGGATTGCGTGGAAGAGAGGTTAGAGGCACTATCCGAATCTTTGTATATCTTGGAAAGCTCTAACTCCTCCCCTAGGTTATCCTCGATGTCAATGCACATGCGCACACACTCTTCTATGGTCCTAGGGTCCTTCAAGTACACATAAGATCTCAATTTAGTACTTAACAATCCATCCAGGAATAAAGCCACTTGCTTAGCTGGTGTGGGTAGCTCCGAAACAGGGCATCTTTCTAAGTATTGCCTAAATCTTCTTCCTGCAAGTCTCAAGTTTGCTTGAAGCTGTGAATCAGCGAGGAGGTATTATGCCTTATGCCACTCTTAGAGAATTCAATAATGAAAGCCTCTAGGAGTTGGTCTATGCTCCTGAACTGCCTCTCATTTAGTGGCTGAAACCATGTCAGGGCAGTGTTCCTAAGGGTCAGACCAAAGGCATTGTACTGCGTGAATAGATCCTCCACTTGTTCAGCTCTCAAGACTTGCCTAAACTCAGCCACATGATCGTATGGATCTCCAGTGCCATCAAAGTAGTTCTTCATGGACTTAACTAGCTGAGTCGGTCTCAAAGTCCTTGTGTGCTCTCTAGGTCGTGGTAGAGGGAACTCATCCGCATTTCTTTGATTCCTGTGAGCTCTAAGTATCTCAGGTTCTACTCTATTTGTTTCCGTCCTCGTTCTTTCTCTGCCCACTGGGTTGGCAAAGCTTACTTCTGGTCTATCTCTACTTCTATCTCTTTGCATTCCATGAGCTTGGGATGTTCCAGCACCAGGGTGACCATAGGATACATTCGATCTTGGTTGGGGGAAAACGAATTCACCCTTCCAAGTGTAAGCATGCCTATCATGTTCTGTCACCACAAAGATCCTCTCCGAAGCGTGATCTAAGTAGGTCACTCTACCTGGGCTATCAGGATCCTTAAACTCATAGATCATGATTGTTCCTATATCAGTTGGCTGATCAGATTTGTACCTCCAAAAGGCTTCGTCAATCTCTCAATTGAGAAGCAAATCTATGCTCTTATTATCCTGGGGAATCCACTCTGGTGTGATAATCCTAGTGAGAACCGATTTGCCTCGAGGGGTTCTAGGTTCTGTACCCATGTTTCCTTGCTCTAGGTCCCCTAGGTCCGCTTCTGGGATCACATTTCCAAATTCGTCCGTCCTATCTGGGTGACTGGTGACTACGTATATGGTTCCTTCTTTGTCCAAGTATGCTCCGTTTTCAAACTTGACAGCTGGGCCCTCTAGTCCAATGGATTGATCAGGATTCTTAATCTGTACCACAGATCTTCCTAGGCCGTCCTCATAGATGCTGGCACCTAATCGGTTGGTCCTAAGGTATTCCAGCTGTGTCTTGTACGGGCCTTCTACCCTGTGCAGGTATGGCACTCCTGAACTTCCTGTAGGTCTCTCCATACCTTGAGACATCTCAGATTCACTAGTCTCAGAACTTGGGTAGTAGGAGTGGTGGCTCAACTGCTGGGCCCACGACCTAGCAGTGTGGTTGACACTAGCCTCTGAAGACCTAAGACTTTGTCTATCCCTTACTAGATGTCGTCCTGATCTAAGGTTCATATGCCTATTTAAGTAGCCCAATTTTTGTCTAGAGTACAACCTCGTTGCAGAGTCCTTTTGTACCAATTACTTAATCCCCTTTTTATATCGTTCCACGTTAGGTTCTTTTCCTTTATGTTATTGACAGTACAGAGATTAAGTTTTTAACTTGAACTTGAGTTTTTAGGTAGTCTTCAACTTGATAACTGCCTATCGTCGCCCTGGCTTACTCCTATCACTAGTCGTTCTTAGCCTAAGCTAGGAATTGACAAAGGGAGTTGAGAATTTCCAACCTTTTGTTTCCTTCTTGGTTGCCTTGAATGCCCAGGAAGTGTGTTCCCAAGCTTTCACTTACACTTGCTTAGAACGCCTTTCGATGCTCTCAATAGATCTGTAAGAGTTCCAAAGCTAGCTTTAAGATTTAAATTCTAAAGACAGAACCAATGATTTTCATTCCTGTAGCACACACACTAACTTGCATAGTGATTTTTAGGAAAACAATTCTAAAGACCCCTGACTTTGATCCCCCTGGGTATGGTCAACTTCAAAATACCCTATCTGAAAATCCACACATTATCTTTATAAAAAATAGTTGAGAGCGTGTAGTATATGCCACGAGCTTTCCGACAAGCCCAAGAGCTCCAAAAAATGGATTTCGTATGAAAAATTTATGACTGTTCAGGGTTTAGGGGGTTAAGACAGGATTCAATCTGGCTGACAGATCCTAGGATTTTCTCCCAAACCTCAAATGTAGGAACCTCCAGAAATGCTAATGGATTGACTATTTTGCCCCAAAATTATCCCAAATTTTGAACCAAAGCAAACCCTAATTTTGGCCGAAAAGCCTGTCAATCGCGATCGATAGGTCTGTCAATCGCGATTGACAGAGGTGTCCGTCGGGCCTGTCAGTCGCGATCGACAGTGTCAATGGCGATCGACAGAGTCGATCGTGGCTGTCAATCGCGATTGACGGTATCAATCACGATCGACACGATTTCCGGGTTTTCCGCCAAAATTTCAGTCAATCGGGGGCCTATCAGTCGCGATGGACACGTGGCTACGTGTAAAAGTCAATCAATCGTTGAATTTCAGTCGGTCGCGATCGACGGTGTCAATCGCGACTGACAGAGGTGTCGGTCGTGGCTGTTGATCGCGATCGACGGTGTCAATCGCGATTGACAGGGTCCTACATGGCAGTCTGTCGGTCGTGAAGTCTGTCGGTCGCGATCGACAGGGTCTGTCGGTCGCGATTGACAGGGTCTGTCGGTCGCGATTGACAGAGGCTGTCGGTCATGAAGTCTGTCGGTCGCGATCGACAGGGTCTGTCAGTCGCGATTGATAGGGTCTGTCAGTCGCGATTGACAGAGGCTGTCGGTCGCGATTGACAGAAAAACACGGAATTTTTCTACTGTTTTAGGTGATTTGGGATGTGCTCATCATGCTTGTGCTAGTGGTGAACTTTGTTTTACCAAATGATCGAATTTTCTGTCGATCGCGATCGACAGAGGCTGGCGATTGCGAGATAGATTCGACGAGTTTCGTACCTGTGCAGCGTGCTGGCGGGGATGATGATGATGATTCCTGCAAGAAACACAACAAACATGCAAAAAGAGTGCAAGCAATATCGCTCTCTCGCTCTCTCTCACAAGTAGAATGAAGGAAATGAGGTGGAGATGGTGATATGATCAAAACTGAAGATTTTCGCGATGATGGAGATGGAGGTGGATGATGGTGATGATGATGATGGTGATGAAGATGGTGAAGAAAAAACAAGAAAATAGATGAAAGTGAAGAAAATACCTACAACTCCAACGCGTCAACTCTACGTCTTACCATCACACGCTCCTCCTCAAAGTTCGATCCCCGGCAACGACGCCAAAATTTGGTGTAGCTCAGTGATATGAAGTTAATCTCTGTTTCGAAATAAAAAAAAACTATGGCATGGTTGGATTCTTCTTTGTGTTTAGGGTACTAATGCCGGAATCGGCTTTTGATTGGTCGTTTTGGGTTCGGAATGTATTAGAGCAATAGTATGCTTGTGGTCTCATGTAGTCTATGGTTTAGTTTTTCTACATTGGTTCATCACCATGATTTACTGATCTCCCTGGTCGTGGTATTTGTCTTGTTCCTTAGTTGAAAATACATGAGACTGTTATCCTTGGAGTTTCTCGTCATATGTTGGTTTGATTATTATTGTGTGATTTTATCTGTCGTGTTATTTCTTTGATGTATCATCGTTTGCTTCTCGCAATGTATGGGCTCGTGACCATCTCTAGTAACTAGAGAGCTCTTCATGTGACCAGTGTGGCAGGGGCAATGCGGTTTTTGATGTGGAGCGATGTGCAGTAATAGCTGGAGAATCTGGCTATGAATTGCGTTAGTCTATGTATATCTGTACAGAAAGCAATACCTTTTGCCGTTAAACAAGGGAACATGTCCGAGGTTTTTTCTTGGACAATAACATTGTGCATGTCGTACATTGGAGGAAGCTAAATTCAGGATTCGTTTATGGATAAGCGCATGTGAATTGTGGATCGGCGGGGAGAATGACCCATGGCAGCCGTTTGACGTGCTCTGAGATAAGAGATCTATTTGAACCTGCAACAATTTGAAGGCAGGCAGTGAAGAGTTCTGGGTCCAAGTCACGAGATTTGATTTTACCCCTGGGGTTGGGTGAGAGTCAGGGCATAATTAAACCCCTTCCCCTCCTGGTCTAATATTTTTCGGTAATGATTACCTGTTTCTGGATATCTCGATGCATCAATATAATACCATTGTTATGAGAATCGGTCAACCGCATACTTAGCGTGCATGATGGTCAATTATTTCACTATTAAGAATGGCTCCCAAATAATGCAGTTCAAAGAGCCATGATAGCTATAGTCTCCCCGGTTGCTTGAAATGATAAGCCGATCCTTGCAGCTGTCATGAAGTAATATAAGCACTTGGAAGTGGTTTTGCTTCTGCAATTTGCACAATGGTTTGGCCCAATGGTTCGAGGCCTACAGATAACGATAGGGCTTTTGTTATCTTCCGTGCGTGTGCAATTATTGCAGTATAAAATAGAAGTCGACATATTATCCGTCAAAAACCAACAATGGATTGCATTCATTAAGTGAAGACTTAGCCCCCCATGAACGGATTTCCCTCCCGAAAACACCTTGAAGACTGTTCGTGCCTGATCATGTAGCTTTAACCTTATTATGGTCTTCCCTTTGTAAGCTCTATTGAAGAACTAAGTGAATTCCACATGTTTAGGGCGTGAGTATATGCTTCGCAAATTCTCTATATGTGTACTTTAGCATAGGATTCATTCGTGCCTTTCAATATATCTCGTGCACCATGCATATATGAAAACTCCTTGCAAGGTTGAAGTCCATACATCGATGTTTCCAACTTAGGATGAAGTTGGGATGGATAATGTTGGAGAGGGCATGTGTGTGAATGGGAAAATGAGGGTACCCAAATGCACATGTGTGTATGCCTTTGGGAAGGATAAGAACAATCGGAGAGTGAAGAGAGGAGAATGAGTGTGTGCGTGTATGGTATGTAAGAGTGTGGTGATGTATGAGAGTGCATAAGAATATATGCATACGTAGGGAAGAGAGAGAGAGAGGAAGGTTGTTAGAAAGAATTATTGAGGATGGACACTTAGTTGTACTCATATTCTTCCATCTTCCCGCGGTACATCAAAGTGTAATTGTGGATTTAGGGCGATCAAAATTCACCTAGCATCGGAAAGTTGGCAAAATATCATTGTGCATAGTTTTTTTTCCCTTGGACTGAGACCTAAACATTTTGGTGCGTTTGCCGGGAAACATATGAGCTAGTGCATAGCCATAAGAAGAATCCATTGTGAGATAATTGTGGGCTCTAGGTAATCCAATTGAACCGATTCCGAGGGATTTGAACAAAATAAAGCCTCGTATAATCACTTTTTCCTTGGGCTTAGGAACCTATCATTTTGGTGCGTTTGCCGGGAATAGCTTGGTACGTCTCTATAAGAGAGTGCCATAGGTTCGCCTAGCGCCACAGGTTGGCCGAGCTTGCGGACCCCAAGATCTAGTACATGAGCGAGGGGAGCTCATCGTCAAGAGCAACACAAACTCAAAGAGAGGAACGCGCTCAGAGACGAGCCCTTGAAAGAGAAAGGAGAAGGTGGGAACCGCCAGGTGAGTGGACCTCGATTGGCTCGAAGAAATCAGCCAAAAACGTGTACTCCCGTAGGAGAGTCGCGAATCAAGTGCGGAAGTTTGAAAGAGGGATCCTGAAGCCACGGGCACTAAATTTTTGGGATCGAAGTGATATTGATATCACATCTCTGTTCGAAATGGCTCAGCGGATTTTGGTTCACTTGGGGGACTTCACCAAGTTTTCAGGTACTTGGGACGAAGATCCGGATAGTTTTATCCAGTTGTTTGAGGTTACTTGTGAGGCCAATGATGTAGTTGACCAGGATCAAAGGTTGAGGATTTTTCCAGCTATTCTCCGTGATGAGGCAGCCAATTGGTATGGGAATCTGACACCACAAGAGCGTGGAACTTATCAAATGCTCAAGGAAGCCTTCTTGGCAAAGTTTCGACGACAAGGCTTCCAAGATAGATTGGCCCAACAGATGGATTATTTGCCACAGGGAGTCAATGAGAGCATCGATAACTACATTCAGAGAATGGAAACGTTGGTAAGAAAGATGGGCGCAAATGCCCGGAACGATGAGACATTGAAGCGAAGATTCATTTCGGGATTGAGAGATCCTACGGCACAGCAGCATATCAGCTTGACAAGACTTGCAACTTTAATGGATGCTAAGGAACAAGCAAGGCTTTGGGAGGAAGTACAATTATGCCAACAAAGGAAGATGGAGCTCTTATACGAGCCAATGGGAGGCCTAGGAAACATACCGATGAAAGATCCTGGCCAAGGAAGTCCCGCATTGACGACCCCAGCTTTTGTAGCTGCCACTAGCACGCCAGGCGAGGTAAAGCCTGCGCTAACCGAAGAACGAATATTAGAGTTGGTCACACAAGCTATAAAAGCTGCCACAATAACCCAGGAAACATACACAGTAAAACCAGAGGTAACTACAAACCCAAATCAAGTGTTTAGATCGAATACATGGTGTGGAAAGTGCCATGGTTACGGCCATTTGGCTTCAGAATGCCCTACAGTCTCAAGAGTATTCACAGATAGATCGCCACCTAGGATGCGTTGCACTTTTTGCGGAAGAACAAATCACACAGAGGACCGATGTTACAACAAGAGAGCCTATGAAGAGAGGACCATGAAATCAGGAGATACAAGAGAGAGACCTTACACGGGATTGCCCGCTCAAAGTGTCCCACCTACATCTCGTTGGGAAAACAGACCTACTTATGGATATGGTGCTCAGGGTCAAGGAGGAGACTATCCAAGAGGAGCCGCACGTGATCAAAGAAGAGATGGTCCAATCCAGTGTTGGAGGTGCCATGGCTTTGGCCATACTCAATCTAGATGTCCAAACGAAAAGAAACCAATTGATTATACCCCACTATGTAGGTACTGTAGTGGAGAGGGCCACTTTGATGAAGATTGTCCAAAGCGAAGAGCTGCCGCCGGCAAGGAAAAAGGACCAGTAGGGTCCTCAAATTATGTTGATACTCAGATGCATTCCACATCGAGAGCTCAAGAGCACGTTCCTACGATCGGAGTAGTATTCAAGACACCGAACCCTCAAGAAGGCTCTAGCTCGTCGATGCACTTTGTGGATGCTTACAAGGCCAAGAACCCGCATAAAGATCCAACTGTGGCAGTAGTCACAAGGACTCAAGAATATTCGAAGAAGAATCCAGGAGGCGAAGGTGAAGAAGGGAGTCAAGAGAAGATCATTGGGCGTGAAGAGGTAGAAAACCAAGTTGGAGGATTTGCTGAGCAGCAAGAGCTTGAGGATGGGGAAGAGATTGAGATTCTTCCACCAGTGACCAAGGAGTTTGTGCCAGGCATAGCACCATTCCCCGAAAGATTAAGGACTCCAAGGTGTAGGAAGGAAAGACAAAGTTTAGAGGAAGTGGATATTGTAAAGTTGATCGCGGACATAGAAGTCACGCTGGACATTGGCACATTGCTGAAATGTTCACCTGTTTATAGGAAACAATTCTACAATGAATATATTAAGAAGCCGAGGAAAGCTCGAGATAAAAAGAGACAAGATAAGGATGTCCAAGGAATCATTCAAAGTATTACGACGCAAATCGATTCAAATGCTCCAGCTGTGACAGTCGAGATTAAAGGGTATGTAGTCCCTGGTGCTCAATTAGATAGTGGAGCCGCAGTCAACCTTATGACTGAGTTCATGATGAAAGCTTTGGGCCTCAACCACATGGAAGAGACGCCGATGTCTTTGAGAATGGCGGATCAAACACAAGTGAAGCCTGCGGGTCTTTTAAAGAATGTAAGCACAGTTGTGGGCGGTTTAGAGTTTAAAGTTGATTATCTGATAGTAAGACCAAGGACCTCAGAGGCTACCTTCTCGATCCTACTTGGACGGCCATGGCTGGTGCAAGCCGAATGTGTGCATGACTGGCGCACAGGTTTTATTTCAATAGGGCCAAAGTCTGATCGGATTCAAATACAAGTATCCCCACCTTCAAGCAACAAGAAGAAGACAATAATAGTCGATGAGACGGAAAAGAAAGAAAAGGAGAAAGCAAGGCACGAGATTGCACGAGCTAGGTTTTCCTTGAACACGGACACCTACAAGAATCTGCTTCAAGACGGGTTCAACTTGCAGCTCTTTAAGAATCAAGACACGAAGATGGGAGAGTATCAAAATCCGTTGCTCTATAACGACGATTCCGATCAGGAGTTGCTAGGATGGTTGACGCATACAAGAGAATTTGAGTGCTGCATGTTGAGTATAGACGCAAGTAAAAACAAAGCTACTCAATCCCTGGAGAAGGGAACTTCAAAAGAAGAGCTGGAGCTGGAGTTAGCTCCGACAATGGAAGTGCAACAGTTGAGAGAAAGAGTTAGAATGCTAGAAGCAGAGATTCTAAGGAGAAGCCGACAATCAGACAGAGAAGCGGAAAGTAAAACTAAAGTGCGGGAAGCCATTGCAAAAGCTGAACTAAAGAAATTAGGTTCAATCGAAAGAGAACAAAACAATGATTTACTGGCCAACCATGCACGCATGATCGGAGAGCACGTTCCAATCACAGTGTCATCAAGGAATAAGGAATCTTCGCGAGAAACTCAGGTGGAAAAATGGGAAGTTTTTCCAGAGAAGTTCTTGAGTGTGGGGTCAGAGCTACCAGATGGAGTACGAGATTGTATTAAAATGACACTCAAAAATTTCGGTAAGGCCTTTGCATGGTCATACAGTGATTTGAGAGGAATTGATCCCCGAATCTGCCAACATTATATAGACTTGGAAGAAGGTACCCGACCAATATGTCAACGACTTAGGCGGACAAATCCAGTCTATTCGGAATTGATCAAGCTGGAATTGACTAAGTTATTGGAAGCAAGATTCATATATCCCATCGCGTCCAGCGAATGGGTATCACCAATTGTAGTTGTTCTGAAGAAAAATAAGAAAATCCGTATTTGCATAGATTATCGAAAGCTGAACGAGCGCACGAAGAAGGATCATTTCCCATTGCCCTTTACTGATCAAATCTTGGATAGAGTAGCTGGCCATAAATTGTACTCATTTTTGGATGGTTTCAGTGGGTACAGCCAGATCCAAATCCATGAAGAGGATCAATCAAAAACTAAAGTTTCACCACAGAATGGGGAACGTATGCATATCGTGTGATGCCATTTGGATTATGCAATGCACCGGCCACATTCCAGAGAGCAATGATAGCTGCATATCAAGACTATTTGCAGGATTGGATGGAGATATTCCTCGATGACTTTGCGATCAGAGGCAACGATGAAAACATGATGGAGAGGATCGAAGCTATTTTAAGAAGAAGCATTGAAAAAGGCATCGCATTAAATCCTGAAAAAGTTCACATTTGGAGTACGAAGAGGATTGCTTTTGGGACATGTTATTTCCGAAAAAGGAATCGCGGTTGACGAGGATAAAGTGGAAAAGATCGGACAACTTCCACCTCCTCAAAATTTGCGGCAACTCAGAGGATTCTTGGGCCATGCGAATTATTATCGACGTTTTATATTAAATTTTGCATCCATAGCGGCACCACTGACGAATCTTTTGAGGAAAGACCAACAATACCAATGGACTGAAGAGTGTCAAGTTGCATTCGACTCGATCAAGGAGAGATTGATAAATGCACCGATTTTGGTAGCACCCAACTGGACGAAAGAATTCCATGTGCATACCGACGCTTCTCATACTGCGGTTGGAGCAGTACTATGCCAAGCCGATGAAAAGAAGTTGGACCACCCTATTTATTACGCAAGTCGCAATTTGAATAGCACTGAGAGGAACTACACGACTACGGAGAAGGAATGCCTATCGATGATCTTTGCGGTGAACAAGTATCGGCATTACCTGATGGGAAAGCATTTCACGTTTTATGTGGATCATGAAGCCCTAAAGTACATCATTAATAAACCCGAGCTATCAGGGCGATTGATGAGGTGGATGCTACTCCTCCAAGAATTTCAGTTCACAGTGGTAACCAGACTAGGCAAAGCGCATATATTGGCCACCATTTATCTCGAATTGTTAATGATGAGCCAATCTCTGGTGTGCCCGATGATGCTCCTGATGGGCATCTATTCCAGGTTGAAGCTAAAGTACCTTGGTATGCCGACTTGGTGAATTTCTTGTGCACTACTAAATATCCGCCAGGAGCAAGCAAGAGAGAGAAGCAAAAAGTGTTAGCATTGGCAAAGCACCATAGCATCATTGGGGGGCAACTCTATCGATATTTTGTTCATGAGAGCATTTATCGGAGGTGTCTCGAGGAAGAAGAAGCAAACCTAGTGTTGAGGGCTTTGCATGACAAACCTTGTGGTGGGCATTTTGCTGGTGAACTGACGGCAAGAAAGATTTTGGCTGGGTATTGGTGGCCAACGCTGTTCAAAGACTCGCATACATACTGTAAGAAATGCAACAAATGCCAACGAATGGGCAAACCCACATTAGCACATGCTGCTCCTCTTACGCCGGTGTTGGCTCTTAAGCCGTTTGAGAAATGGGGAATTGATTTTGTGGGGCCTATTGATCCTCCCTCACGACAAAGATCCAATAGGTATATCTTGGTCTGTACTGACTATGTTACCAAGTGGGTAGAAGCCAAAGCTCTGAAGACTGACCGAGCTGTTGATGTAGCTAAATTTTTGTATGAACAAATTATCACTCGATTCGGATGCCCGTTGGAAATAGTGAGTGATAGAGGAACACATTTTGTCAACGAACTGATCGAAGAATTAATGGAATTATATAAAATCAAACATAGAAAAAGCACTCCATATTATCCGAGGGCAAATGGACAAGTGGAGGTCACCAACAAAATTCTTGAACAGATTCTAACAAAGACAGTAGCTGTGCATAGGCGAGACTGGGATGAGAGACTTTTGGAAGCTTTGTGGGCGTATCGAACATCCTACCGAGTGACGACCAAGAGCGCTCCGTTCTCCCTAGTATATGGCGAGGAGGCCATCTTTCCCATCGAAAAAGAAGTTCCAACATTAAGAGTGGCCATTGAGGCCAGGATGGGAGAGGAAGAGTCATTGAAGGAAAGGTACATACAACTGGTCAAGCTGGAAGAAAAGAGACTCATTGCACAACAAAGTTTGGAAGCTATTCAGAAGAGACGTAAGGAGAGGCATGACAAGAATCTCAAAACCTATGTGATTCAAGAAGGGGTTTTGGTGCTAGTTTATGATAGTAAATATTATAAATTCCCGGGGAAGTTACATACAAGATGGGCAGGACCATTTAAGGTGGTGGAACTCAACTCCAATGGTTCCATGCAAATTGAAGATTTAGGACAAGAATATGCTCCCGTGAAGGTTAACGCGCTTAGAGTTAAACCATATTTCAAGTGACATTAAGACGGGAGAAGCCAGATGAGATCCAAGCAGAAGGACGAAGTAGACTCCTTGTACATACATGTATAGTTATATATATATATATGCGCATATGTAAGCTATGATTTGTGTGTCATAAATAGTATCCTGTGCTAGCTCAAGAATTTTGGACTTCTAATATTTTTTGTGTTATGCAGGGACTGTTAGGAGCTAAGTAACAAGATGGCAGATCAAATAACGCAACTCTACTTGTACGAGTTAAGGATATATTTCTCGGACCAAACATTTGCCCGCATGGACATAGATGTCGACGACTTTGAGACGGAATACGATGTTGAGGAAGCGCATTGGCTGGTATGCTTTATAAATCAGGGTTTGGGTGTTGCATTTTACATTGAGTGTTTTGAGGAATACCTGACTCGACATGTAGGATGGGCGGGAGATCGATATTACTATTTCGATCCTTCGAGGGAAATGCCTAACGAGGAAAACGATATCACATGGGCTTGGGCAGATGTGCTAACGATAGGGAGTGATGACGGAGCTCCTGAAGTTGAGCCTGACTCGCCCTAGGGAAGTTGTCGAGATGCGAGTACGATGTGAGGCTACATGAGATATCCCGGAGATTCACATTCTAGGACACCTAGGGATAGGTATACGAGGGACTAAGGCATAGCCGGCTGTAGTTACCTAGTGAAAAGTCAACTCGATGAATACATATGTAGTGTCTGTAATTGAGAGAATGGAGTGAAAAGGTGGTTGATTTGTCAAAGGCTAGAGTGTATATGTTTGCATGTATGTGTGGGAACAGTGGGAAAAGTCCCTTTCTTCCTCTCCCTAATTCTCAGGACTTGGGTGAACTAATTAACTATGAAAAAAACGAAGAGAAAGAAAAGAAAAGAAAAATTTGTGTTGCTGTGATCGTACCAATGCGCTATGGTGGGCTAGTAGGTGGGTGGATTTATCCTCGCCGGGTGGTTAGGACCACGAGCCGCAGCTAGTTCCGCCATAGGCTTGGGATATATATGTTTGTGTCTTAGCTACGCGCCATAACGGGTTGGTAGGTAGGTGGAACCATCGTGGCTGGGTAGTCACGACCATGAGCCGCATCCAGCTTCGTTATGGGCTAGCTGATATATGTTATGTGTTATTCTTGTGTGTTTGTGTGTTGTGCGCTGCATTGCGTTGGTAGATGGGTGGAATCAACCTGATCGGGTGGTCAGGTCCACGAATCGCATCCAGTGTCAATGTAGGCCAACGTGTGATTAAAATAAAATTTTCATATGAAGTTATTCCCCACTCCTGAGGGGGAGAGAGAGAGAGGAGAGGGCGATGATCGCCTGGAAGGGAACGTTATTTGCTTGTGTGATTGGTATGTGATGGCTTGCGACAGATCAGTTCACTTTGAATCAACATTCTTGAAGGCACAGATATTCTATATGTACTTATGGATGAGGCTTTAGCGAGGTAATGCAGCGGTCTTGCTTTATAACTTGTGTGCTCTATCCGAGGGTTTTCTACAGTGCAGGACACTCTAGGGTTCTGATGTATGTCTTCACTTGCACTCGAGTTTCGATGACTTTTGTAGGACGACGATGGGGATTCTTCGGAAATGTCTGGTCATGGACTATGTGTACATAGCGAATAGTAGGTGCAATAATGGGGTATGCATTTTGGGTATTTTTGCATGTCCTGTTGGATTCATTTCAGTTGTCATTGTTCATTTTGGTATTTTCTTTTCTGTTTTCCGCAATGGTAGTTGCATGTGTAAAACATGGAAAGGTATGCATGTGTTATTTTGGTTGAGACTATGTTCATAATGGAATGTATGAGCAAATTGATGCATGGTTGAAATGGAATTGCATATATGTGCATGTTCTTGGATCATTTTGGAAGTGACTGATTTGTATGTATTCATGAGTGATTTTTTAGCACTAATAGCTTCGATGAGTGCAGGTTCAGTGGAAGTGACGGCTTGATGAAAAGGTATGCAACCAAGTTATAAATTGACATGTTCATGGTTGTTTGGATTTTATTGCAGCAATAGTGGCTCATCGAGGACGACTTCGCAATTAAGAAGAGGGGAGTATGTTAGCTCAGAAAATGGTTGGTTTTATGCACTAATGTGGTTCTATTTGGCCAGGAAAATATGTTTGATTGCAGGTACTTGAAGAGTTAATCAATTGGATGAAAGGTATTTGCAAACTATATGGCTACATCTTGTTCAGAGGGGAATGCCCTTGGTGTTTGGAGTTCAGATTATGGAAAATATGAGCATGTTTAGGATGCAATCATTTGTGTTGAGCAGATGCAGTTTGGGGGACAGCCCATTCAGATTCTTGCATTTCTTGTTTATGTATTGAATGCCTATTGTCATGCAAGCTTGGTGAGTGAAGGCCACAACCATTTTGAGGCCATGTATGCAAGTTGTGGCTTGATCATAGAAACCTATAAGTTTTCAATAAGCTTCAGATTAGGGACGTTGCGGGTTGGAATGCACTTATGGAAGATTGCACAATGAAAGTGCCAAACAATGATTGTTATTATCTGATGTTGTTCTTGGATGTGCATTAGTGGATATGTATGCAAAGTGTGGTGCCATTGAGAAAGCTTCCAGAGTAGTTGAGAAACTTCCTAGTGTCAGTGCTAGTGTCGTGCCTTGGTCATCGCTAGTTGCAGGCTATGCATTAAGGGGTCAGTGTATGGAAGCATTAGAAAGTTTTAGGGGTACACTCAGGATAAGGCGATCCTTCGACCATAATTGGGGTATTTTTTTTTTTTATGAATTTTCATCAGAGAGTACTGGGGGGGGGGCTTATCAAAAAAGAGGGGAGCAAAATCATCGGGGGCTCTCTCCCTCTCGTTTTTTTTTCACGAACAGAATAAGGGGGGGACTGGCGGTCGCTATCGAGGCCCCCAGCAGAAGCTTCGCTTTTTTGGGGAGATAGTTACTCAGTGAGAGCTGCCCGAAAAGGGTTCGACAGGAGGTTGAGGGTTGCCTCTGGCGGTGCATCAGAGCATTGGAGAGGAGAGGGTTTTCATTGTTGGCTGTTGTTGCACTCTAAAAAGTGAAGGCAATATCGACTCAAGGGTTCAGAAAAGCTCCACGTACTAGTGCGAAAGGCCACTTTGAAATGGAGCTTGCTTCGTGACGGAGACTTTGTAAAGTAACTACCTTTTAACCATTTGTGCTTCCTGCTTCTAGGGTCAGCTCTCACAGTAGCTGGATATTGCATCGAATTCGTAAGGTTCTTGTCCTCTTTTTGTATTTCTTGGAATTCACAACTGCCCAAGCCACATGCCAAACTCGAAAGCAGAAATGCGCACGATTGAACGATGATGGGTAAGCTGCTTTTTTAGACACGTCCTAGCAGAGAATCCATGATTAAGTTGCTAAAATGTCATAGCCCAAAGTACTGAGGGAGCATAAACGATACACGCTGCAATTGAATGTTTTGTACATTGAGCTAAAGCATCAATTCATAGGCGGCATCAAAATAACTCATGGGTTGCTCTTACATACCTGCAGAAGAAATGAAGTAGTAAGGATGATGAAATTTTAGCCTCACTGTATGGATTAAGGTGGTTTTCCTTACGCATATTGTCTGATATGAAGTTAATCTCTGTTTCGAAATAAAAAAAAACTATGGCATGGTTGGATTCTTCTCTGTGTTTAGGGTACTAATGCCGGAATCGGCTTTTGATTGGTCGTTTTGGGCTCGGAATGTATTAGAGCAATAGTATGCTTGTGGTCTCATGTAGTCTATGGTTTAGTTTTTCTACATTGGTTCATCACCATGATTTACTGATCTCCCTGGTCGTGGTATTTGTCTTGTTCCTTAGTTGAAAATACATGAGACTGTTATCCTTGGAGTTTCTCGTCATATGTTGGTTTGATTATTATTGTGTGATTTTATCTGTCGTGTTATTTCTTTGATGTATCATCGTTTGCTTCTCGCAATGTATGGGCTCGTGACCATCTCTAGTAACTAGAGAGCTCTTCATGTGACCAGTGTGGCAGGGGCAATGCGGTTTTTGATGTGGAGCGATGTGCAGTAATAGCTGGAGAATCTGGCTATGAATTGCGTTAGTCTATGTATATCTGTACAGAAAGCAATACCTTTTGCCGTTAAACAAGGGAACATGTCCGAGGTTTTTTCTTGGACAATAACATTGTGCATGTCGTACAGTGGAGGAAGCTAAATTCAGGATTCGTTTATGGATAAGCGCATGTGAATTGTGGATCGGTAGGGAGAATGACCCATGGCAGCCGTTTGACGTGCTCTGGGATAAGAGATCTATTTGAACCTGCAACAATTTGAAGGCAGGTAGTGAAGAGTTCTGGGTCCAAGTCACGAGATTTGATTTTACCCCTGGGGTTGGGTGAGAGTCGGGGCATAATTAAACCCCTTCCCCTCCTGGTCTAATATTTTTCGGTAATGATTACCTGTTTCTGGATATCTCGATGCATCAATATAATACCATTGTTATGAGAATCGGTCAACCGCATACTTAGCGTCCATGATGGTCAATTATTTCACTATTAAGAATGGCTCCCAAATAATGCAGTTCAAAGAGCCATGATAGCTATAGTCTCCCCGGTTGCTTGAAATGATAAGCCGATCCTTGCAGCTGTCATGAAGTAATATAAGCACTTGGAAGTGGTTTTGCTTCTGCAATTTGCACAATGGTTTGGCCCAATGGTTCGAGGCCTACAGATAACGATAGGGCTTTTGTTATCTTTCATGCGTGTGCAATTATTGCAGTATAAAATAGAAGTCGACATATTATCCGTCAAAAACCAACAATGGATTGCATTCATTAAGTGAAGACTTAGCCCCCCATGAACGGATTTCCCTCCCGAAAACACCTTGAAGACTGTTCGTGCCTGATCATGTAGCTTTAACCTTATTATGGTCTTCCCTTTGTAAGCTCTATTGAAGAACTAAGTGAATTCCACATGTTTAGGGCGTGAGTATATGCTTCGCAAATTCTCTATATGTGTACTTTAGCATAGGATTCATTCGTGCCTTTCAATATATCTCGTGCACCATGCATATATGAAAACTCCTTGCAAGGTTGAAGTCCATACATCGATGTTTCCAACTTAGGATGAAGTTGGGATGGATAATGTTGGAGAGGGCATGTGTGTGAATGGGAAAATGAGGGTACCCAAATGCACATGTGTGTATGCCTTTGGGAAGGATAAGAACAATCGGAGAGTGAAGAGAGGAGAATGAGTGTGTGCGTGTATGGTATGTAAGAGTGTGGTGATGTATGAGAGTGCATAAGAATATATGCATACGTAGGGAAGAGAGAGAGAGAGGAAGGTTGTTAGAAAGAATTATTGAGGATGGACACTTAGTTGTACTCATATTCTTCCATCTTCCCGCGGTACATCAAAGTGTAATTGTAGATTTAGGGCGATCAAAATTCACCTAGCATCGGAAAGTTGGCAAAATATCATTGTGCATAGTTTTTTTTCCCTTGGACTGAGACCTAAACATTTTGGTGCGTTTGCCGGGAAACATATGAGCTAGTGCATAGCCATAAGAAGAATCCATTGTGAGATAATTGTGGGCTCTAGGTAATCCAATTGGACCGATTCCGAGGGATTTGAACAAAATAAAGCCTCGTATAATCACTTTTTCCTTGGGCTTAGGAACCTATCATGACATCATCCTGATTTTCATGGGTTGCTACAATAATGAGACCAGTGAGCCGAAAAATGAACATAACTCCAGATTTAAGAATCCTATGATTAGGAAAATTGGTATGCTTATACTAGACAGTATGCGAATCCAAGAAGCTTTAAATCATTGAATTTGGGTAAGTAGACACTGAGAAACAGCTCTGACAAGATGAGTAAAAAAGTCGGGTACTTGATAGAGAAGTGAAAATGAACACACAGGGTTGACTTCAACTAAACATAACTCAAGATTGAAACACCCAAATGAAATGAAAGTTGGTGAGCCTATAGGAGACTTATAGAGATAACTTTACCAAGTTAAGTTATTGAAAATGATGCACCAAGCTCACAGAAACCATCTCTGCAATCTGACTGAGAAAACTGAGAGATATGGCAGTGAATAGTACACTTCACAAGAACATGGAAATATGAACTCAAATGATCATGAAAATGAAATTATATTGATTGTACAATACAATGGACTTACTGACACATATGTGTGCCTTGGAATCACACCTTGATATGGCATAAAGCTCAGCTCTTGGAGGTCTTCACATAACCATGACTAAGATTACCATGTATTTATAGTTGATCTTGGGAGGCTAAATTCCCTCAATCACTCTCCAATCAATTAGTGATTGATTTGATTCTCTTTCTACCACAAATCATGAATTCGTGGCTCCTCTTTCCCTTTTTGATCAAGTGGAGTCAACCACTTAAGATTCTTTCACTTTTACATTAAGTAAAGTCTTCAAAAGTTACAAGAGGTAGTTCACAAGTGAACTTTACATTGTCTTCATTTTAAGGCTTCTTCTATGACTTTGTGGGACTCAAGCCAATACTTAGGCTTGTCATAGACTTGCTCCAACACATCATCATCAACATCTTCTCCCACCTTCATCGTCTCTGATTTTTTCAGTTTTCGCCCCTAGATTCACTTCGTTTTCACTTGTGGTTGTGAGAAAGAACCTTAGAGAGGGTGCAAAACTGAAGCGCTGCAGAAATACACCTCAATATACTCAAAAATTGAGTGAACTATCCCGGACGTGACGTGACCTACGCCAAATGTCGTGAGGGTGATATCGTGGGTTTGAGGAGAGATTTTGCATCTATAGACACATAGTGTGACATCTGACAAGTTTCGTGACCTCCGAGTGTCATGATATCTGTGACCTCCAAGTGTCGTGACATCTGACAAGTGTCGTGACCTCCGAGTGTCGCAATATCTGTGACCTCCAAGTGTTGCAACATCTGAAAAGTGTCATGACCTCCGAGTGTCGCGATATATGTGACCTCCAAGTGTCGCAATACCTGACAAGTGTCGTGTGTCGTGTGACCAAGTGTCGTGACATCTGTTAAGTGTCGAGTGTTGTGGACATCAAGTGTCACGACATCTGCCAAGGTGAGTGAATTAAGTACAACAAGCTTTTCTGAATAATTAGTTTCTTCATAGTTAGTCCAAAGTTTGATAATCTGGCATTGGTCTTCCAAACTTAGTTGAGATTTTAAGTTGTTTTTTATATAGAGGTGCTCTAACATCAAGGATAACTTGTTATTTTGGAGATTAACACTCTCCATCAGTGCATGTCAATTTCTGGATCAAGGTATTATGTCTCGTTCATTGATGATTGCAATAGATGGAATATATTATACTTTATGAAGCACAAAGATGAATTATTTTCATGCTTCAAAAGATATTTGGCTCTTGTGAAGAACCAAACAGGTAAGACATTAAAAAAACTAAGGTCAGATTGAGGCGGAGAGTACTTCTCCCATGAATTTGACTCCTTTCTTCAAGATAAGGGAATCAAAAGAGAGATTACTACAAGGTACACTCCTGAACAAAATGGAGTGGTAGAAAGAAGGAATAGGATAATTGTTGAACCTGCAAGGTCTATGCTAAATGAGAAGCACTGACCTAATTACTTATGGGTTGAGGCTGTATCCACATCCACTTATTTGATTAACAGGTTACCTCCAAAATCACTTGATGGCATTACATCATATAAGGCTTGGAATGGAAGAACACCAAGATTAGATCATTGTAAGACTTTTGGATGTATTGCTTATGCTCATGTTCCTTCACAGGTTAGAGGGAAGATGGATCCCAAAGCAGAAAGGTGTGTATTCATTGGATATGACAACAATCAAAAGGGCTTATGCAACCCAACAACCAAAGGATTCTTGGTGACTAGAGATGTAGTATTTGATGAGAATAGTTCTTGGTATGAAGATTCATGTAGAAAGGTCAACTTAACTTATGATCTTGAAGAAGATTTTCCAAAACTTGTTAAGGGTAATCCTCCTAAAGTTGAACAGCAGGATTCAGAAGATGATGAAGCAACTCAGCATGAAAAACTCAAAATATGGAATTCTAAAGGTAAAGCAAAAATGCAAGAACTTGGACAAGAGGCATAATCATCACATCATGGCCTAAGGAGGTCCATGAGGGAGAAAAGAAAACCAGAAAAGGTATGGGTTTGATACTTCTCTAGTCACTAAACATTCAATCTATCTAGCACATGACATAAATCAAGAGGAACCCTCAACATTTGAGGAAGCAAAGAAGAAATCATAATGGAGGCATGCAATGGAAGAAGAGATTGAAGCTCTTGAGGAAAATAACACTTGGGAGTTAGTTCCTAAGTCTCCCTCAATGAAAGTGATAGGTTCAAGATGGATTTACAAATTGAAGAAGAACTCAGATGGCTCCATTAACAGTTATAAGGCAAGGCTTGTGGCAAAAGGCTTTGCACACACTCAAGAAATTGATTATGAGAAGACCTTCTCTCATGTGGCAAAGATGCCTACAACTAGGGTTCTGGTTAGTATTGCCTCTTCCAAGAATTGGAAGATACTTCAATTGGATGTAAAAAAGGCATTTCTTAATGGATGGATAACAGAAGATGTGTGTACATGGCACAACTACTTAGTTTTGAGAATCACATATATCCTAATTATGTGAGTAAACTTAAAAAATCTTTATATGGACTCAAACAAGCTCCAAAGGCTTGGACTCTTCATAAAAAAGTGTAATTCTGAAGTCATCTATTTGAGTGTGTATGTGGATGATATTATACTAAGAGGAAATGATGCAGATTGAATCAAGAAAGTCAAGGAGCAGATGAAAGAAGAATTTAAGATAATTGACTTAGGTTCACTCGCATACTTCCTAGGATTGGAAGTGGTTTACAAGGATCATGGTCTATATCTTACTCAAAGAAAGTACATTAAAGACTTGTTGAAAAAGTTCAAAATGCAAGATTGTAGGATTGTAGATACTCCAATGGAGGTTAATCATAAATTGAGCTCACATGAAGGTGAACTCATAGAAGATGTGACAAGATATCAAAGCCTTGTGGGTAGTTTGAACTATGCCACATTGACAAGGGTAGATATATGTTATAGTGTGAGTGTGCTAAGTCAATTTATGCACACACCCAAGAAACCTCACATGGAAGCTGCCAAGAGGATACTCAGATATCTCAAAGGGACCATGGATGAAGGGTTATACTACCCTTATGTATCTGATTTAAGTTTGAAATTGTTCTCCGATGCTGATTGAGTTGGCTCCAAGGAAGACAGAAGGAGCACCTCAGGATATTTTACTTTGCAGGTTCAAAACTTGTCTCATGGTCATCTAAGAAGCAACCCATAGTTGCACTCTCTTCTACTGAAGCTGAATACAGAGGTCTTGCTTTAGCTACTCAAGAAACAATGTGGATGAAAACACTATTCACAGATCTTGGATTGGAGATTGGAACTCCAAGTATTTTTGGTGACAACATGAGCTCCATCCACTTGGCTTCCAATCCAATTTTTCATGCAATGACTAAAAATATTGAAGTACATTATCACTATGTAAGAGAGAAGATTGTGAGGAAGGCAATTCAACTATTTTATGTGTCAACCCATCAACAATGTGCAGATATCTTAACCAAAGCACTCGATGGAACCAAACTCAACAAATTTAAAGGTATGATTGGCTTGCAGGTAATCTTAGAAGATTGAAGACCTCAAGCTCACTTGAATTGAGGGGGAGTTGTTGAAACAATTCATGGCAAGTCTAAGTGGTGTCTTGAGTCATCAAAAGACATAGAAATTTAAAGGACATGCCAAACCTTTGTATACTTGTGAACTCACTCTTGTAATTTTTAAGCTTCTACTTGATGAAAAATTGAAAGCATCTAAAGTGGTTGAGTCCACTTGATGAGTAGGAAGGAGAAAGCCACAAATTCGTGATTGAATGAGTGAAGAATCAATCACTAAAAGATTGGAGACTGATTTTAGGTGAGATTCAAATTCAAATTTGGGCTCCAAACATCACTATATATACATGGCTTTTACTCACGATTTTGGCACCTCCATTAGTAGAGCTTCATGCCATATCAGAGTGTGGTTTCAAGACACACATATGTACTAGTAAGTCCATTGCACTTTACAATCAATATACATTTATTTTCATGATCATTTGTGTCCATATCTTCATGTCTATGTGAGTGCACTGTTCACTGCCACACTTCTTAGTGTTTCAGTTAGATTGCAGAGATGATTTCTCTCAGCATAGTGCATCATTTTCAGTGGTTCAACTTTTTAAAGTTATATCTCTAAGTCTACTACATACTCACAATTCATTTCATTTGGACTGCACAACTCTGAGATATGTCTAATTGAATTCACATGTGTCTCTACATCATCTAGCTCTTAAAAAGTCGAGATGACATACTTGACTTGCTAAACTTATTTCTCTTAGTATGGTTACTTATTTTTGATGAAAAAACTCCTTAAAGGTTGCATTATTTCCTAATTAGATTCCTTTAAAATCGCTCTAGTCAATTGTAATCAGAGAAAGAGCACTGAGTGAAATACTAAAGCACTCTTGAGCAAAATAGAAAGTTTCTTCATGTTGACTATTGGTCAAACTAGTTTGTCTTGATTCAATCTTTTAAGAGTGATCTTCCAAGGCACATAGGGTGTCTAATACATCCATTGGGAAGACAAAAGGGTCCACTTCATGTCCTTGGAGTTTATTTGGCTCATGTAGTGCAAAGTTTATGTAGCACCACTTCATCTTCTCCAAGTACAAATCCATCTTTTCACATTGATGGGGGTTACTTGATTCATGATCTTACATAGTCACTTGTATACTGTGTAACATGCCCTTTAGGTGGGAGGTATAGTTTGTATACTTACACTCTGGTATTCTTTATCATTCTTTATTTTTTCCCATAGTTACTTTGGCCATATTGACCTTTAGTGGGAGATGGTTATCGTTAGTGTCCATGTGAACGGCCAAATGGCCATCGAACACTCATTTGTAAATGTTCTTCAATAAAGATATAATGGCCTAGTCAGTCACAGACCATAAGTTTGATCGCATTTGTAAGACCTAAGAAGTCTGTCTTCGTGCTCCCTATATATTGTGTTTTTCTGCATATTTTGCAATGTTTGTGTAGAGTACCGTGTGTGGCACTAGGAGCTTGATTTTCTACTAATCGAGCAGAGTGGGATGTCCCGCTCCAGCATTAATTTACATCTTCAAGAGAGAGGAGAAGAAGAAGATAGAGTTCAAGATGTAAGTATCTTCAATTCATGTCATTCATTCTTACAAACACATGCAGCTACTAATCATAAAACTTTGTGTAGGAGGTGATTGAAGTCGACAAGTTTGCAGCAAGGAGTGGAGGTGATCGAGTGGCTTGTGGAGGTGGCTCATCCCTTGCAAACTACATTGGGAAACTTCCCAAAGAACATTTTGTAATTATCCATAAAGAGTTCAGTCTCCCGGGCCACTTCATGACATGGTGTATAAAGGCCTTAAGTAAATTGCTTTGTTTATCAACCATTACGCAGGGGAGTAATTGTATCTTTTTAGTTAAGAAATCCCTTGTAACTACAACCTTAGGTTCCAACTTCCATGGAAAGGTCTTAGGTCAAATAGGTATATCTCTAGGTCTAGGAGTTAGAAATGTTGATGAAATAGCAACCTCAATTTTGACTTACACCCTACCCATGGCTTTGGAGTATCGAAAGAGAGTCATTGAGAAACTCAAAGCCAATTCATGTAAACAATTGAATTAATATCAAATTTTCACTTTGCTTTATTTACAATTGTCTCAAGTCTTTCTTTTTTAGTATATTATCTAGAATGCTTTTGGACTTGCATGTGATGTATTGAGCATGACTTCTTTACTCTCATTTAAGGTCATGTAGGGCATTGGGAGGCCAAATAAAGCCCTGCCACAGAAACACGGGAGAAGGCCCTGCAAATGTTTTGCAGGGCCTTCTCCCGTGTTTCTGTGGCAGGGCTTTATTTGGCCTCCCAATGCCCTAGGTGACCTTACATGAGAGTGAAACTTCACTAGATGGATATTTTCAAGAATGCAAATGTTCTAAGTTTCAAAATGCTCTGCTCATATGTTTCAAAGATGTGTTTTTCATGTATGTATTTGGAAATTCATAGTGCAAGGTATAGGGAGGTCAAAATTTGTCCATGTTCAATCCTCATGAACTAGTTTTACTCCTCATGATCCTTCATGTGAAAATAGTGCTTTTTTACAAAGAAATAAGCCCTGCCACAGAAACGCGGGAGAAGGCCCTGCAAAACGTTTGCAGGGCCTTCTCCCGCATTTCTGTGGTAGGGCATGGTTTGAGCATTTAATCAATAGACAATGATCAAAATGACAAGATAAGAAAACAATCACTGATATATGAGAGATTATCACAAGAAAACACATGGAAATGTATAATGACTGCTCATGTTTCATTCTAAATAATGAGATTATAAAGAGAATAGAGGAGAAGTGCTCATGTTTCATTGAAAATGGCAATATTTACAAAAAATCTCTTGTCTGTAGAGATCAGTTACAAAACTTAGCTACGATCACCCCTAATTCTCCTAGCTAATTGTATGTCCTTCGGTTGTATAGTGACTCGCTTAGCATGGATGGCACACAGGTTGGAGTCCTCGAGCTTTGATATCAAATATGCTTCAGCTACCTCTTGTAAAGCTTCTAAAGCTAGAGCTTGGATCCTTAACCCTGCACAATACCTTTGTAACTCTTCTTTAACCACCCTTGCAAAGGATCTTCTAGGTATCAGAAGCTCAGCTGTCTTTTGATAGTGCCTTATCTCTGCAAATGTCTTCGTATATCTTCTTCTTCGTTGTCGTGATCTAGCTTGTGGTGGTGGTGGTCTTCGTTGGATATTTTCTTGTGGTCTTGGTTGGGGTGGTCTATGACGGGGTTGAAAGACTTTCTTCTTATGTTGCACGTGTCTTGAGATTTCTCCTTGTTCAGGATGTTGTTGCTGGCTTTGCTCCCTCTCTTGATCATTTGGTATGGCCCCCTGATTTGCTGGTAGAGTCTTTCCCGCTACAGTAACCCTATGATTTGTAGGTATTTCTTGGTTATCCCATGGTGGAAATGTTTGACTCTCCTCACTTGATTCTGAATGTTGTTGAGACACATCCTCATGCGATTCATCAAAATCATCATCAGAAACTACCTGTCTGTGAGCACGCTCCTTCACCCTTGTCTTTGTGGGTCTCTTTGGTGATGGAGGATCATCATATGATGATGGTGGTGATTGGGGTTGATTTATGGCCTCTTCCCCTGGATTGCCCATGTTCCACTTGTTCATGCAACTGTTCACTCCCAGAGGTATGACCACCACCTGTTTCACGATGGGATGCCAAGCGCGAGACACTACGTCGCCTTTTGTGGTGATTCATCCATGGTGGCTTCTGAGTGCCTTGTACATAGGTAGGAAAGTTAATGGGATCCTTCCTTGCAATTTGCTTTGTTCGTGCCATCCTCTTTTGCTAGAATGTTGAAATGAGACAATGAGTCTCCTTTTATAATGTTTCACTTAAAAAGGTTCTGTTCACATCTGAATGGACAAAAAATAGTTAAAAAATTAAAAATTACCTTAAAAAATTGCAAACAAGAGATTAGTGTGTAGCAAACCTTATGAATTATTCAAAAAATGCCATGAATGTATTAAATGACTTCACTTCCATGATGAACCCTGTCGTGTTGTTGTAGCCCGCCATTCAGCATGACGTAAAGGTCCCAATGATGACTTCCATTTTTCACTAGCTAAGTTGTGTTGATTAATTCTTGCAAGTTTTGCAACTTTCAACTCCTTGGCTCGTTCCATTGCATATGTCCTTGAAAATATAGTACGATAAAACCAATTAAACATCTCTTCCATATAGCTTGATTGCATTGCACCACCACCATGTCGTGTGTTGTTGAAGTAAACACCTCTAGCCTTGTAATGTGACTTCTCCATTCCTTGTGTATTAAAAATCTCCAACAAACCATATCGATGCATAAAAAATGCTCCATGTGCAAATAAAATATGTTGAAATGATATAAGTACATATAACACAATCTTATCAACAAGAAAATTGAAAAAATAAGAAAACTTACAATGTAATGTGTGTTGGAGCAAGTCTATGACAAGCCTAAGTATTGGCTTGAGTCCCACAAAGTCATAGAGGAAGCCTTAAAATGAAGACAATGTAAAGTTCACTTGTGAACTACCTCTTGTAACTTTTGAAGAGTTTACTTAATGTAAAAGTGAAAGAATCTTAAGTGGTTGAGTCCACATGATCAAAAAGGGAAAGAGGAGCCACGAATTCGTGATTTGTGGTAGGTAGAGAATCAAATCAATCATTGATTGATTGGAGAGTGATTGAGGGAAGTTAGCCTCCCAAACTCAACTATAAATAGATGGCAGTTTTAGTCGTGGTTAGAGAGACCTATGTAAAGACCTCCAAGAGCTGAGCTTTATGCCATATCAAGGTGTGATTACAAGGCACACATATGTATCAGTAAGTCCATTGTATTGTACAAGAAATATACTTTCATTTTCATGATCATTTGGGTTCATATTTCCATTCTCTTGTGAAGTGTACTACTCACTGCCATTACTCTCAGTTTTCTCAGTCAGATTGGAGAGATTGTTTCTCTGATCTTGGTGCATCATTTTTAGTGATTTAACTTGGTAATGTTAGCTCTATAAGTCTAATATATGCTCACAAATTTTCATGCCATTTGGATGTTGAAATCTTCAGTTATGTTCATTTGAAGTCAATAGGGTCTGTTCATCTTCACTTCTCTGTCAGGTACCCGATTTTTTCACTCACCTTGTCAGAGCCATTTCTCAGTGGTTACTTATCCAAATTCAGTGATTTAAGGCTTTTTGGATTCAACTTACTGTCTAGTATAACCATACAAATTTTCATAATCATTGGATTCCTACATTTTGAGTTATAATCAATTTTCTGCTCACTGGTCTCAAACTGTAGCAGCCCGTGAAAATCGGGATGATGTCATCACTTGTTAAAACTCATTCTCAGTGTGTGGTTTATTATTTTTGATGAGATTACTCTTGAAAGTTAGCTCTTTAAGCTACCTAGACTTCCCCAAGAGGAATTAAGCTAATTGCTGCTGTGCTCAGAGAATTATGTAAAACACTGGACAGGTGTATGAACCAAGAATAGCAAGTTTTCACCTCTGAGCTAACTCCAACTTATTTGTTTTGATCTATCTTTTTGAGAGTGATCTTCCAAGGTACATAGGGAAGGATTTTGCAACACCTCTTCATCTTCAAGCACATACCTATCCATTAATGTATCTTTCAAGTAAATAAACACTGAAATTGAGACTTTGAAAAAAAAATCATTTTTTCATTCCCATACATGCTCAAGTTTGATGATGTGGAAAGTAGATTCCCTTTCTCTCTCTCTAATAGAAGAGAGAGAGAGGAGCCTAGTAAGCCTTAAAAAAAGCCTACTCCAGCCTACTAAAAAGTGCCCTATTAAATGCACTTTGTCCCCTTAAACAACAATAGAATTAGGCTTAATCCCTAAAAATTAGGGATCCTTACAAGGCCCATGTAGGGTTCACCTTTTTTCCTAATGTACATGCTCCATCTTCTTGTGTTTCCACCTCTTTGATGTGCTCCTGTTCTTTTTCCTTGACCTTGGGCTTCAACACTCCCCCCCTCTCGAGTTTGTTGTCCCTAACAGACCCTTGTTGGAGTGGTCGTTCCATGTAGTACTTGAGAGGTAGTATCCATGCAGAAGGGTCTATTGTCCTATTCTTCATTTTGTATCTACTATCCTTTGCAAGTTGTAGTCCCTTTGTATGTACTTCTTCCTTGTATTCCATCTTGATGATGTCTTTGTGAGCTTTCAAAAATTGTGGTATGCTTAAAAGAGGTTGTCAATGTTGATTGTGAGCAGCTCTCAGCGGCGGATTGCTTCCTTGCTCTTGTTGTTGTCATCTTAATGTCCTCTAGTTCTTTCAAAGATGGCTTTCATAGTTTTCATGCCAAGTACTCGTGACCCATAATGAGTGATGGGTAAGTGCATTAGTGCATGGGTTGAAAAAAGAATGTGCCTTGTGCACGGCCTTTGTAATGTGGCCCTATGCATGCTTACCTTGGGAATGCATTGGAAGAAATATGGTGCAAGAAGTTGGGTCTTGAGCTAAGTGCTCAAGGGTGTGCTGACAAAGAGGTTTTCTCATATATCATGGTTATGGTGTTGCCAAAGTAGACAATTCTTACCATGGTGAAGGGTCTATCGATCTTCTTTGTTGATGAATGTTCTTGTTGATGATTCACGGATAAGATTCATTGAGCGCATGGTCCTATCCTTTCTCTCTTTTCTTCTTCTTCTTTTTTCTTTTCACTTTTTTTTATGGAACAATCGAATAAAACAAGAAGAAAGAGGTTAGTATTAGTAAAATATTTTACATGTGTCAAGTGTGTCTCATGTGCCTAGGATTTCTCAATTGTTTCTATGCACTTCCATGTAATGTGGCCCTATATTAATGCATACTTTGGAAATGCATGACCTAAGTGGAGCAAAAGACAAGGTTTATGTCAAAGGCACGTGGTTGTTGCACGTCGAGGTTTTCAATGTTGCTTGTCGATGTTGATGCAGCCTTTGTTGGAGGTATCCATTGGATTTCAAAAATATAACTGATCATTCCTCCTTATAGGGATCCATTTTAGAATAGTGTTTGGCTATGTAAAAGTAATTTTTTATTTCTTCATCTTTGGTTGGTTGCATAAATTTTGTATCCTGTGTCGTTGGCTCTTTTTTCCTATGGATGCTACTGGTACGTTTGGCTTCCAAACCCATATCCTTGATGATTGTCTTCTTTTTATTGCCAAAGAGGTGTATTGATCTTCTTTTGATCTTTGTGCTTGGTTTTGACTCTTGATTTTCCTTGGCTTCTTAGTTGAGACTGTACTAGTGTGGGAGAGCAGCAATGTTCCTCCATGTAAGAGTGCCTTGGGTACCCACATGTGTAATTTCCCTTGTTGAGCTGTAGCTAATTTCTTAGGCACCCAAATTTGATGAGTACCTGGTGGTTGAGCCTGTCCTAGTTGCTTGGTTCTTATTTTTGCATGTTGATTTTCTTGGATGGGAATTCTTATGGAAAAGCTAGTGGTTGCTCTCCTTTCCGTACCCAGATCTACTTCATGCACTTAGTAAACCATCTAAAACCAAGGCCACTTGTTTGGCCATTGTGGGTAACTCTGGAAGTACCCTTGAGAGTCAAATTGAATGCCCCAAATTGTGTGAACAAGTCCTCAACCTGTTCGGCTCTCAACACTTGTTTGAACTCAACCACATGATGATAAGGATCTCCTAAAACATAATAGTAGTTCTTCATTGCCTTGACCAGTTGAGAAGGTCTAAGGGTTCTTGGATGCTCTCGGGGACTAGGCAATGGAAAATCATGTTCATCTCTTTGATGCAGATGTGCTCAAGGTCTCTCTCTTTTAGGTCTTTCACCTTCAAGTCTTAATCTGTCTCTACCCATAGTGTGTGAAACGCTTACCTCAGGTCTCTCTATAGCTCTTTCCCTTTGGGTTCCATGAGCCTTGGATGATCCTACTCCTTGGAGGCCATGGGAAACACTAGATCTTGGTGGAGGGAAAATTGATTCACCTTTCCAAGTGTATGCATGTTTATCATGCTCTGATACCACGAACATTCTCTCCAATGTGTTACCTAGATAGAGAACTTTGTCTCGTGTCTCCCGATCCTTGAACTCGTAGATGGTGACTATTGGGCTAGGTCGATCTGGCTTGCATCTCCCAAAGGCATCCTCTATTTCTCTATTCAAGAATATCTATGCTTTTGTTGTCTTGAGGGATCCAATCTAAATTGATCACCCTGGTGAAGAGTGACTTACCTCTAGGAGTCTTGGGTTCTCCTCCTACGTCTCCTTGCTTTAAGTCTCCTATCTCATTCTCAGGAATGACATTTCCAAACTCATTTGTCATTTCTGGTAAGTTGGTGACCACATACATGGTCCCTTCCTTATCAATGTATGAATCCTCTTCGAACTTGACCACTGGGTGTTCAAGTCCAAAGGGTTGCTTTGGATTTTTGAGTTGGAGCATTGATCGCCTCATGCCATCCTCATAGATGCAAGCACCTAATCAGTTGGTCTGAATATATTCCAATTGTGTTTTATAGGGACCTTCTGGTGTCTGCAAATAGCCAATGTTTGAGATACCTTTGGGTCTCTCCATGTTGAAGGACATTTCTGAATCACTTGTGTCCAAACTTAGCACGTAGGGATAACCACTAAGTTACTATGCCAACGAGCTAGCTGAATTATTGACACTAGCCTCAGAGGATCCAATGCTTTGTCTATCCTTGCCTAGGTGTCTACTTGATGTTAGGTGCATAAGCTTTGTCTTCTCGTTCCAATTTTCCCTTTGTATTGCTCAAAAACCTCGGAGCCCCCTTGGCTTCCTAGTCCCACTTGAGGTTCAACTTTTAAATACTATATCTATAACTCCAGGTATTAGTTTTACCCCAACATCAACATTTTTGTAGTAAACCAAATGACCTTTCCATTAAACCCAAAATCACAACAAACGGATTTCATATGAAAAATTTATGCAAGTTCAGGGTTTTGGGGGTTAAAATAGAGAAACAAGATCTCTCAGGGATTACTTCAGAATAGACGATACACGATACTGGGTTTCACGATATGATACTTGTGGTTGGTTCCATTGTGTCTTGCTTGTCTCCTCGTTGTGTGTGTGTATGTGTGTGTGCATTTCTATGCTTCTCACCTTCACTCTCACTTCATCTCACATTCACGATCTTCATATCACTCCTATCTTTTCCGCGGATTGACATTAAGGAGGTGGAGCTTCTTAATGTGGTTCTCACCATTGTGCTAGAGCAACACCAAATTTGGCGCGGTTGCTGGGGATCGAGTCTAGGACGAATGTGTGATGGTAAGAGTATAGCAAGAAGTGGCGTTGGAAGGTAAAAATTTCAGTTTTTGTTGTTGTTTTTACTTAGTTTTTAGTGTTTTTCACTCCCCCCACACTCCATCTTCATCACCACATCATCATCTTCAACTCCAAAAAAATCAAAAAATTCACCATATCCACCCATTCTCCTCATTTCCCCTCATTTGTGCATGCGAGAGAGAGAGAGCTTTTGTGCTTGCATGTGCTACTGTGTTTTTGAGTTTTCTTGCAGGTACAGTGCTCCAGTGCATCAGGAAAGCTGCAAAAAGGTAAGAAATGTACTCTCTGTCAGAAATTGCCGACTGTGTTAGACCATCGCGATGGTCTGCAAAGTTCGGAATTTGAGGTAGGCGACCACACCAACGTGTAGGCGACCCTTGCGTGTGTAGGAATCCATGCTTGCATTGCAAAAATTTGCATTTTGGTGGACCATCGCGATTGTCTCAGACCATTGCGATTGTGTCAGACCATCGCAATTGGCTCACGCCATCGCGACGGCTCGGCCAGACCATCGCGACGGTCTCGCACCATCGCGATGGTTCACTTCGCCCATCGCGACGACACCGTTGACCCCACGCCATCGCGATTGGCTCATGCTATCGTGCCGACGCTGCCACGTGGCAAGCTAGACCATCGCGATTGCTCACTAGTCACGCTATCGTGACGACCCAAAATCGGACCATCGCGATTGGCTCATGCCATCGTGCCCGTGAGCATCGCGACGGTTCACTCGGACCATCGCGACGGTTCACGTTGACCATTGACTGATGCCATCGCGACGGTTCATTTTTGGACCATCGCCACAGTTCGCTCCATCCAACCATCGCGATTGTGCCACGCCATCGCGACGGTTCACCTGGACCATCGCGACGGTCCCAGACTATCGCGATTAGCTCAGACCATCGGGATTGCTCACCCTAGACGCAAAATTTAGGGTTTCAATTTTTGGCCAATTTTGGGGCTATTTTTTGAAAATTTTTGGATCATTGCACTCATAGGAGACCCCTTAGCTCATAATTGAAGAAAAACCTATTTGTCGGTTTTTACCCTCGAGAGCCTGAATGCTCATATCTTTTTCATCCGAAGTCCGTTTTTTGAGCTTTATAGCTCGTTAGAAAGCTCTTTTTTGAGAGGATATTTTTGAGGTTGACATATTTGGGACTAGAAAGCCAGGGGGCATTGAAGTTTTTGGGCAAAAGGGAAAGGACCTTTAAGGGTGTATATACTCAAGTGCTTGATCATCCATTTGAGAATTGGTCTAACCTTGAATTTTTCCAGGTCTAGCAAGGGCAATCAAAGCAAAGCAAAGCAAGGCCGTGAGGAACGTGAAGCTTGGGAATCGCGGCTTCTTGGGCATCAGAGCAACCAACAAAGCTGACTTGAGGTTGGAAGATTACTCAACCCCCTCAGTCAATTCTTAGCTTAAGCTAAACGTAAGCATTGTGGATTAGATTAACGACGATAGGAACACATCAAGTATAAGAGACTTAAATTCATCAAGTCTAAGACTAAAGATAAAAGTGTGCGATACAAAAACCTAAGAGAAAGAACATAAGTCTGACGGAACGAGAACTCAAAAGTAGCATAGAAAGTCGAATTCCTGACACATACATCAAGACAAGAATCTAAAGAAACTTAAAAAGAATCAAGAAAGTAAGAACAAAGAACCAGTGACGATCTGAGCATGTACTGAGTGTGCAAGGAAGAAAATTAATGAACCTTAGATCAGGCAAACATATAGGTAAGTCAGACTGACGAAGCCTTAGATCATCAGAAGCCAGTGTAGGAACCATTGCACGATCTTGGGCTCAACAATTGAACACTAGTTATCCCTATGAGAGCTTAGATACGAGTGAATCGGAAATGGCATTTAGCACAGAAAGACCTTCCCAAGAAACACGGAAGTGATAAAGAATACTAAAATACAGTGTAATCTCACCCTAGAAGAGTTGATAAAGGTAAAACCAGAACTATGGAAGCATGTAGCAAATCAATTCCCTGAGCTTTCTACTACTCCCTCACAGATAGGATCACATAAGAAGGTACCAGAGATACCAGTAGAAAAGATTGGAGATGTAAGCAAAGGAGAGGAAGGTAACACTTATCTTCCAATAACCCATCAGGGCTACACCACGAAAGCCATCTTAGATTCAGGAGCCGGAGTAGCCATCACTACCACCGCTTTATGGAAACGTTGGGGTAAACCAGCACTAAGACCTACCAGGATGAAGCTACAAATGGCTGATGGACATATAGAAAAACCATTAGGCTTACTAGAAGGCATATCTCTCACCACTTGTGGTGTGGAGTTTGAGCATAGCTTTGCCATTTGTGATTTTGCGAAAAATCATGCTTATGAGATGATATTAGGATGACCATTCATGCGTCAGTTGCAAATTGTACAAGATTGGGGAACTAATTCTTTGTACTTGCAACATTTAGGAGTGACTACTAAAGTCAATCTTAAGGACTATTCACGTAGAGATGTACCCCCAATACAATGGAACACCATCCATAAGACACAGGTAGAAACGGAATCGGTACACTCCTTAGAGTCAGACCCCTCATGGTTACATGAGGACACTCATTTATGGATGTGTAAAGTAGCCAAACAAGAGGAAGAACGGTTGGAAGCCAGGACCTTAGGTGCAGAAAAACACCCAAGAACCCTTCAAGACCCAGCATATGCACTTGTAGTATTTCCAGACGAAGAGTTCGAGCCCCATGGTTGGGCAGAAATCCTAGCAACCATGGATGTAGCCATCAATGAAGAACAATGGACACCCCACTGTGACAAGGATGGCTATGACATTTCTGTCTTCACGGTAGAGCCGATCATGTGTGATTCAGTTTTAGAAGAGTGTGAACCTAACACTGATGCATTTGAGGATGCGAGCGATTTTGATCTAGAGTCAATTATAATGGATCCGCCTTTTGCATCAGAAGAAGAATATTTCTACGAAGTAGAGACTCATCCTCAGAGACACGAATAACTTATGAATGAGGTGAGGTTAACCACACAAGTGACTAACAAAAGTGAAGGTAAGAAAAGAAAGAAGAAGGAAACCATGTCAGAAACAGAAGAATCCTTATTTGAAGTACCCGAGAACTTCAAAAAGTATGAAATAGAAGATAGAAGAATAATGGTACGAATGCCTAACAGAAAAGCTAAAGTTGGAGAGGTATATGATAACCAAGAGAAAACCAAGAAAATAATAGTTGCCATAGAAGGAGAAGAAGAGAAATGTACCTACATAGGGCATGATTTGACGACTGAAGAAGAAGAAGAATTAGTTGCCCTATTGCGCGAATATAGAGATGTGTTCGCTTGGAGTTACAAAGATTTGAAAGGAGTAGATCCAGATATATGTTCTCATAGAATCCCTATGACTCACGATCCAAAACCTATGAAATAGAAACCATACGCATACAATGATAATTACGCTGCGAAGATTAAAGAGGAAATAGATCGATTGATAGAAGCAGGAGTCATCTATGAAATTGAGCATACCGAATGGGTATCCCCCATTGTGGTTGTGCCCAAGAAGAATGGAAAATTGTGTGTGTGTATTAACCTTAAAAAAGTTAATGCCGCCACGATTAGAGATAGTTATCCTCTTCCTATCACGGAACATTTATTGGAAAGAGTTGCGGGCAAGGAAGTTTATCGACTGCAAAATTCTTATTTGAAAATGTCTTTACAAGATACGGATTGCCTATAGAGTTAGTGAGCGATCGAGGAACTCACTTTCTAAACCAAGTCATTGAATATTTGTTACAGGATTTTATGGTGATTCACAAGAAATCCGCACCATATCATCCTCAGGCCAATGGTCAGGCTGAAAGCACTAACAAGATCCATGTAATGTACTGGCGAAACTCGTGAACAACAAACGTTCAGATTGGGACAAACAATTACACCATGCTGTTTGGGCATATCGAGTGGCCTACAAGACCGTACTCAATGCAACTCCCTTTCAGATGGTTTTTTGTCAGAATGTTGTGCTTCCTTTGGACTTCTTGATACCGACCCTTAAGGTTGCACATGAACATCAGTGGACCGGCCATGAATTATTAGAAAAAGTAATGGACTTGGAACGATTAGGTGAAACTAGGCTGAGAGCAGCAGCAAGGATATATGCGGCAAAGAAATGACAGAGAGCCTATTTCGATGCACATGTGAAAGATAAAGGCTTAAAAGAAGGAGATTTAGTTCTAGTATATACGCTGAAGCAACACGCATGGAAGTTAGAAAAGCGAGGTTATGGACCTATGATCATTAACAGACTCTCGACAAGTGGAGCAGTACAATTAGCCACCTTAGAAGGAGACATAATGCCTAATTACATTAGTGGCTGTAGAGTCAAGTTATATCAAGAACCTCTTACTGAGGATATGCTTAGACGACTCACGTTGGCAAAGAAGCGCAAGGAGGAAGAAAATAGAATACGAGCTGAAGCTCAGGCAGAAGCCATAGAACGCATTAAGCGCATGAAGCTAAGAAGACAAGGACCAGGGAGAGAACATTATAACCATCTGGAAACAACACCCAGATATCCCATGGCCATGTGTCAAGTAAAGTCAACCACTCATCCTAGCATAGTGGACAGGAGACCATTCATTACACTCAGGCTAGAGCACGACAACCCTTGCCAAGAGCTCAGGGCTTTAATTGATTCAGATGCTGCGACTAGTGCGATTAGATGGTCCCACTATAAGGACTCAGGAATAGAAATGCGGCCAATTGAGGCATACCTCATAGGGCTAGGAGGCATGGAAACCCCTTGCATGGGTGAGGTGGATCTTCCTATCCTCATAGACAAAGTGACCTTGATAGTGAAGCTACTGGTGTGCCATGACGAGGACCTGATAGAACCCCTAATCCTTGGCCAAGATTGGCTATACGATCACTCAGTGGACCTAAATCTTAGACAAGGCTCCTTGCAAATTGGAACCTTAGATCAGAAGCGAGTGATACCGCTTGACTTCGCTAACGGCATTCCGACTGAGGTTTGTAACCCTAGACCCTATGAAATGCATGCGATGGAAGACCGGAAGATCTTTGGTCAGATCAGTCACGTACGTCTACACCAACCCACGTGGGCTTGGCGATGGACAATTGTCAATCAGAAGGACGTCGGGAGATTTTCCTTGGGCTTCCTGCAAATTAGAGGGGGCAACCACCCAACCGCTTGGTCAAATGGACACAATCAGCGGTCAGGTGGGTTACAACAGCGGCCAAGTGGACACTATCAACTGCAGTGCCCATCCTTCCACACTTACTGCGGACTGGCCTAGATCTGTGGTACAGAATGCCTCACTTCCTAATGGGCAAGTTTCGCAAGTGTTGGACCTCCCTTCTTTTCCAAAACAGAGTGTTCCGCTGACCTCTCAACCTCAACCACAAAGGAGTCAACCACGACGAAGGAACCCAGACCGACGACAACATCAGACGACACAAGGAAGAAAGCTACAGTATCAGTATCACAAAGCAAGAGGCACAAGACAAATATGGGTGCCAAAAGGACAGAAATCACGGACTGATTTCAACAACGCAGACATTGATAAGAAGAAGTCAAGGCAGAAGCAGAATCAATATCCAACATCCCCTCGACCTTCTTCCACAAGTTCGCACATTCGACAAATTTGGATCGCCAAGAAGTACCTAACGAATCGACCCACACCCATGCAAATTTGGGTACCCAAACAGTGTATTATAGCTCAACCCTCAAGCCATGTAATATATACCCCTCAGAAATCTCTTCAACCCTCAATACCACCAAATCCGATACCATCTTTTGTCCCTCAGTAGAAACCTATCACCCGATCACAAACTCTTAGGAAGTGGATACCGAAACATATCCAGACGCCCTCTACGACTCCCTTATCTAACATAACTCCCACCCCCATTTATCTACAACCTTGTAATAACTCATTCACGACTGAACCTTGTACAAATCCACACACTATAACCCACCATCATTTGTAATAACACCTCATCAAGAAATGTATGCATCATCGGAAGCATGTAGGTGTCTAGAGACCTGCATTAGCTCTACAAAAATCATTGCATCAATCACTTCACAGCACTTGGCTACACGGGTTACACATCGGTTATGGAAAGGGATTGCGGTCTCACTTTAATGGGATTATAATTAATTTCAATACTAATGTGCTAATCGTTTGTAGCAGATCTTTTCCATTAGCACGTCAATCATCATCCAAACCGAAGAAGGTCCATCTGAAGCTAGAACCAGTATACCCAGTGCTACTATTGGTGATTTACTTGCTGAGCCCCATCCGACGGCTCCACCGCGAGAATTTCAAGGTTTCCCAAGACCCATGCCTATTGACGATCCTCCTAGAGGGTATACTGAGAAGATTCATCGCAATTCTCACTGGTTTCAAGGGCTAGCAGGACCATTGGTAGATGCAGAGTTTATATTTGAGGCTAATTTGACTTTTGATGACCGTACATGGGGCAAATATCAGTTTTTCTTAAGAGAGTTCGAAGGACTATAGAACACACAAGACTTAATGCATGTTTGGGCAAGAGCCGGCTTCACAGAGTATTTCAGTGACCCTTTGCCTAAACCAGACTTTTATAGATGCTATTACTTAGTCACCACTTTGACAGCTTCTAAGAACAAGGATCTGCCCGGCACTTTTATTTTGCCATCCTTAGTGAACGATTCACCATATAAAAGATTTTATCTCTCTAAAGATTTGATTCGAGCTGCCATCAAGATTCATGGAACCCACACGCCCACAGAGCGAGAAAGGTTAGTTCCAGACCCTATGAAACGTGGGGACGTTACTAAATGGGAAGAGATTTTGGCGATCACACCTGATCTTTCAAAACCACTGTGGATATGTATGCAGCATTTTGCTTTCCCCGCTCAGGACAGATTCACAATGCCTCACAAACGAACATGGTTCGGTTTCTATTTATCATGTATTAGGCCCCAGACAGTTGATCTAGCTAGCTGGATCATTGATCAGTTGTATTTAGCACAACACAGATGGGAAAGAAAGAAGGTTATCAATGGATGTTGCACCCTCACGTGCATTGTATATATGTGTTTGGCCTACGATTTACCTATCGAGCGAGCAATGACAAGCGAGGACCTGAAAGCATTCAAAGGGACAACGAAGAAAGCTAGGAAGCCTAGCAAAGGACGAACAGGAAAGCGCATGCGAGGTACTATCCCATGCCTACAGGTCCCAGAATCATCGTCACCGCAACCCTCTCTAGAACAGTCTCCTACTGAACCCCCTGTACAACCTATTCGCATACGGTTATTAAGACCGATTATAACGGAAGCCACCACCAGCACAGTTGCTCCTCAAGCAGCCACAGTTCCAGGACCTACCAGCACTACAGCAGAAGCTCCCACCACTATTGGTGCGGAAGCTTTTTCTTTTTTTATACCTACCTTGGAAGCAGAGCCACTGGATACAACATTTGATTTTGAAATGTCAGATGCCTTCTCCAATGAATTTCAGTATTCCGAAGGTCAGATTTTCTCTCAGGAATACGAACGGCCAAGCTACCCTACCACACCCCGAGACCAACCACAAGGACAAGTCGTGTCTAGCTCTGAAGAGGAAAGGACAGAGACAGATGAAGATGACGGCAATGACGAAGCCAGTCAGGGCACACATGAATCCCAAGAACATGTACACACAGATGAACAAGGACGAAAAACCGACACCTAAGGTGACACGAGCACACACGAAGATGAAACCTATGAAGCAGTAGCCTATACGCTGGCCATCAAGAAATTGTATCATACTATGGAGAAAGTTTGGGTGCGCAAGAAATTGACTGAGGAAGAGAGTCAAGCACTTATAGAACAGGAACTTGTCTCAAGTGGATTCGAAGAAGTATACATCAGAGGCTTCAGAGAACTTGTCAAATCAGTGGGATCCACCGAAGCCTTACGATATTTGCAGAGGAAACCGTTGCCGTAGTATGACCCTCGCAGAATCCGTCTACTAACAAAACCTGGTGAATACATTCGGGTCCCCATTGGTGGTCAATCTTCAGAACAGGCCAGGGAAGCACGTCTCGTCCCTGAAGGCTCATTGGCAGAAGACACCATTATCATCGACTCCCCACCCCGTACTACTGCTGTACATACCACCACAATTGTCAAAGTACCTACCACCCCAACCGCTCCTCCTTCACCTCCCATCCATCCAGTCTCCCCCATACACCCTCCTTCTCCCAGAACATCCACATCCTTCCACGGTGAAGTAGCAGAAGCCCTTGTAACGTCCATTCCTCTCTCCATGTCCACACCCACCCAGCCTAGTTTTCCCCCTCGGACAGCCACTCTTCTATCTAGTCCATTTCTCCATCCATCTTTTCCATCCCTCCCTACACCCCCTAGACCACCATTTCCATTTCTAACCCCAATGACTTTTTCCCCTGTATCACCCCCCCGACCCACCGTCATTCCTCTTCCCCCTTTCCACCAAGCAGCATTAGAAAACCCCTCTGTAAATTACTCTTCAACCTTTGTAAACCCTATATTTACACCCACGCAAGCACCCAGGATCACGCCATTATTCACGGTCACCGCACTTGACACCACATCCAATGACATGGATATCTTACCACCCACCGCACCACCACTCACTTCATTCATGGCACAACCATACATAGGCACACCACAATTTTCCACAATCACCACAGCATCCACTTTCCCACCCCCATTCCCCATTCCCTTTACATCTACACCTACTGCATCTTCACTTAGCACACCATTAATATTATCACCCACTGTAGATAATGCATTTCGACAAATGCTCACCTGTATGACTCAAGTAAGAGATGAGTTCACATCTCTGGGAAATAATTATCAGCAGCTGCAGAGGACAACCAATGATTTACAGTCGCAGTTAAATTCACTGACCATCGAGAATGCCTCCCTAAACACCAGATACCAAGAACTCCGAGAGGCATACCACAAACTAGAACTAGAAAGTGAAGAGAAAACCAAAGAGGCCACTGCTGATCTTGATAATTTGTTAAGCACAGACCATTCGCATTGCAACGTTAACGCGAAATATGGGATTACTTAGACGACACTTGGCAGTCGCGAAAGAAGAAAACCAGCGCTTACAAGAACAAAATAGAGTGAATCTAGAAGCTGCCCTAGATCAGCCAGACCAACCGCTAAGCCCAGTCGTTTTAAGGTCGTGCCCTCAGAGTCTATGAAAATGTTACTAGAAGATCACGTCAGATTGCTAGATGAATACAACAGCATGAACGAGGAGTTTCAGAAGCTCAAAGATGACAAGATATTACAGCTAAGAGCACCAGTACAATAAGGACTACCAGCTCTTGCGGACCCATCTCGTGACATCCTAGAGGAACTCAACGCTTTACGGGCCCAGGTATCAACTCTACAATCACAGATAGCGGTATATGAAGCACCACCAAGGCTAGACTCCCCACCGGAACTACTAGCCGAGGAAGAAACAGTCAGTATTCCGGTGGAGGAAACTTTCGAAGAAGCATATGAACCCCAACCCATCCCAGGCAGACGAGTCACGGCCGAAGGCCAGACGACTTACGAACTTCCAACTCCCGCATAGATGAAGACGATAGAAGAACTGGGAAAAACCCACTCAGCACGAGTAGAAGCGCAACTTCACGCCATGGCAATGATTGAAGAACGCATTTTACAGTCCCCATACTTTGCTCATTTGGCCCCTTGCAGATACATATCAGGGCATGAGCTACAGTATAAACCATATTTTATGTTAATGGCAGAATATCAGTTGGCCATAGAGAAAGAAATAAGCAAGAAACCCTCTCACGCTACTCAGTTTGAGCCTGATGATTTGCCAACAGACGCGCAACAAGGAGAAATCTATCAACCAGAATGGCGCAAGGATCTCTTACAGAAATATCCTGAGATGATGAGTACATGGGCCAAGGCACCACTACACTTAAAGTACAACCCATGTTGGGGACCAGTGCCACGTCGCCGCTCCTGGAAGGCATTTGCGATTAAGATACAAAACAACAAGCAATGCCAGGATTGGCTAAACTACCCATACTTCACTCCACCCACATGACCACCTACAGTCGGATACATGATGGCAACGATTCGTCATTGGCTCCCTTGCTTGAAAAATATGGACGATATAGCAGCACACATGACTGTCAAGATATTTGACATGATGCAGATGGTTTTTAAAGTCTTCAGACGCGTCAAGGCACCTCATGTAAACACCCCGGGCTTTGAGCATGGCAATCTAGATCTTGCATATGATATGAGTACAACACCATTGCTTCGGGTGTGTTATGCCTGGCATTGCAGAATCAAATATTTACCGGCGTGCTACAAGCAAACCTTCGAAGAAATGTTCACAACCGGTTTCTAGGAATACCATTCAGAAGTGTTTATCAGCAGGCCCACACATTTGCTTCAATTATTCGCCTGTGAACAGATGGTATATTCCACACATTATCAACTCCCAACATACGATGAACCGCAACCAATTGATTGGGAGAAACTCGAGGCACATTTGGCCCGAGGCATTCGAATATCAGAACACACCCTCGCTCAGGAGCTACTAGAGAATTACATCCGATAGACCTCACAACAAGGTTCTGTCCAGGACGACAGAAGCAGAGCTCGACTGAAATACATGGGTTTGCCTGTATTCCCTCAGAGAGATCAGGCAACTACTTCGCAGAACCCCTTTGGAAATCAACAAGAGACAGAACACACCACGTTAGGACAAACTAGCCAACGGAGTGTCCCAAACCGTACTCATGTACAATTTGCTACTCCAGGAGTGCAAGCACACGATCAGACCCACCCAGGAGTAGGGAATCAGTACCGACCACCAGTAAGACCACGACCACCAGTAGGAGGGCAGCCTGGAATACCCCCAGTTAGACCAGCAGTTTTGGCCTTTCCTTTAATGCCTAGACCGCCAGAACCGATGAGAAGACTGAGACCTATCCAAGTGGCCAAGTGCGTAAGAAATCATTATGATGGATTGGGAGAACCCTACAATCACATCGCTGAATTTAAACAAGTTCTAAGAGCAGAACAAGTAGACGACTTCTTTGTGTAGTATGAGTCTTTTAGACTCACCCTCAGAGGAACGGCTCTGACTTGGTTCCCGCCGTTAGATCCTAATCAGTTTGGAAACATGGAGCAATTTTTTCAAGAATTCATTGGGGAATTCACTAAGAGAGGGATTAAACACAATTCTGTGTCTTTAATCCATAGTTTTAAACAGAACCCTAATGAAACAGTGAAAACATCTGCCCGGAGATTCAATCAGTATGCCAGCTGCCGAGAGGCCCACTCAGCAAAAAATGATCTCATTATTTTTGGACGGACTCATGAACGGAACCCTAAGAATGCTAGTTTACGTGAAGAGGCTACAAACCCTAAGTGAGTGTCTTCAAGAGTGCATTGATCTAGAAGACAATCTAGCTGAGGACCTCAAGAGCACACCAAGCCCCACTAAATCAGAAGACTCTCGGAGTACCATTACATCCAACTCTAGTAATATGGAAGAATTAGCGGAGCTCTTAGCAAAGAAACTAGGAGTCCAGGGACAAAGAACTTACCCACACCCTGCCTTAAGGATGCCCATATTACGGAGGTGTAGTCTATGTGGAGGAGATCACCCCACTCACATGTGTGCACGAGGAGGGATGGGTGCACAACAGACATATCCATACAACAGACAACACCAACAATGAACCACTTTGTGTTGCCACATAGAACAAAAATACACTAATCACACCATAGAGAACTGTCCATTCAATAGGCAGTCATGCCCCTTACAACCACCACAGTATTAACCATACGGATATCCACCTAGAGAACCAGGCAGAGAGATGCCCAAATACAATCCTTATCCAACACCCGCAGGAGCACCGAGACCTTATGAACCGGCACCATATCCAACACCACAACCAGTGTTAGGGCCACAACTGTCACAACCTCAACAAGTAGTACCTGTGAAGTATGCTCAGCCAGAAGAAAATTTGGAAAGAGCCATAGTGCCAGCATCGACAACGATCAATGTGGAATCAACGAACCCTGGATATGAGCTGGCCCTAGGAGATTATTATCCATATGAAACCAACACGTTAGAGTATGAATCATCTTATGATTCGGCTTACTATGGATACAAAAACTATGACCAGAGCTATGGAATAGAGGTCGCAACTCTAATGTATACTGCTCCTAAAGCACCGCCACCCATGAGACCACCCATTAGACCACCTGTGCCAAGAGGACCTTGTTATAGATGTGGAGGAGACCATTTTATTAGAGAATGTCCCCGGCCTTACAATCCACCACCCCTAGGAGTTGAAAAAGAGGCTTAGCACGGCCCCAATTCTGAAAAGGCCAACTTGGAACAAGCCTTTTCATATTCATGTTGATGCATCTAATTATGCAACAGGATGTATATTAGCCCAACCAACCGATGAAGGAAAATTAGATAATCCAATTGCCTATGCAAGTAGACAACTAAATCAAGCTGAAAGGAATTATACCACTACCGAGCGAGAAGGATTAGGAATGGTCTATGCAGTGAAGAAATTTAGACACTATCTCTTAGCCACAAGTTCAAGTTTTTCATGGACCATCAGGCTCTATTGTACCTAGTCAATAAGCCTTGCAACACGGGAAGATTGGTAAGATGGTTCCTACTATTGATGGAGTTCGACTTTGAGGTGATAGTAAAGAAGGGAAACACCCATGTGAGAGCTCATCATCTTTCAAGGTTAACACACGGAGAACCACCTAATGGAGTACCCGATGATCTGCCAGACACTTATTTGTTCAATCTGGAAGTTTGTCCAAAGTGGGCAGAGAAATTAATTCCTATACTTACTCATGGTCCACAATGTTGGAGGATAAACACTCCTATGTGCACAACAAAAGCAAATGAACCCTCCTAGGATCCTGAAATTTTTCAGACATAGGCTCTGTATTTTCTGAGTTTCTCTAAGTATATGCAGAGATTGAAAATGAAATTTTGCAGGAATAAACTAGACTTTAAGAGCTTTCAAATTAGAGTAAAATCACTCCATTTGGATATTGAATGATGCCTCAACCAGCTGCAACAAATTAGATAACTTGATCTCTTCATAGAGTATGAGCTAACTAGACAGACACTATTCTGGGCATTTCTCTGCACATGTGCAGGCACTGAACCTGAGACTTATACCAGACAAAGTAGAACTTATAAGCTTTCCAACAAGACAAAAATCATTGCAAATGGATTCCGGATGAAGGAGAAACAACAATTACAAGACCGGGGGGTCTACCAAAAACATCTAGATAGATAGAGTGTATAAAAGTGAAATCTCTGCAAAATATGCAGAGAACAGCTAGTAGGGGGTGTGCTTAAGCAAGGGGGCAGCTTGGGCACGTATTTCCACGACTCTAAGTCATAATACAACTCATTAGAGGTTTTAAAGACCACATACTAACCTCTTTAACCAATCAAAACCATATACATGTCAAAAGTGAGGTCCAATCACATCAAGAGGTGAGCTAAATCTTCTCTAATCAACTTCTTTCCATTATGGGCATAATTGGATGCCTCCAACTCGTGGAAATCGGCCTCCTTTGATTGTGGATGATGTGGAAGGTTCAATTTGGGGCATGTTCCCACACTCTTGAGCTTGAAAAACTTTCAACACTCCCCCTCAAGCTCAAGTCTTTTCCTTTGTTGCTTCAACCTATGTCTCTTATGTTGATAGCTTCCTTGAATCCTCCAAGCTTTGTACCTTCAAGAAACTTTGTCATCATGTCTGCAACCTGCATTTTAGTGTTCACATACCTTATATCTAGCTCTTTTGCCATCACCTTTTCTCTAACGAAGTGGTAATGAACCTCTATGTGCTTGCTCCTTGCATGAAACATGGGATTGTTAGCTAGATAGATGCTTGAAATGTTGTCACCATAAAGAGGAAGCTCCTCCACTTCCACTTCCAAGTCCTTAAGTAGCTTCTTAAGCCATAATAGCTCACATGTAGCCAATGCTAAACCTCTGTACTCAGCCTCTGTGGATGAAAGAGCAACAGTGGGTTGCTTCTTAGAGCTCCAAGAGATCACTTTTGTACCTATCATGAAAACATAACCCGATGTACTCCTTCGATCATCCTTGCTACCTGCCCAATCAGCATCACTATATCCTTTGACATTTAGATCAGCATCATATGAGTAAAATAGATCTTGGTTGATGGTGTGCTTGATGTAACGAAGCACCTTTCTTGCCGCCATAAGATGATCATGAGTAGGTGCATGCAAAGATTGAGAGAGAACACCTACTACATATGCAAGATCAGGTCTAGTGAGTGTAGCATAAATTAATGAACCAATTATGCTTCTATATAGTGTAATATCTTGTATAGCCTCTCCTTGACCTGCAACCAACTTTGTATTGGGCTCCATGGGCTGAGAAAGTGGCTTACAACCACTCATACCAAACCTGTATAGCACATCCAACAAGTATTTTCTTTGAATCAAGAAGATGCCATTGTGTGCATAGATTACCTCTATTCCCAAGAAGTACTTTAGTGTTCCAAGATCAGATATCTTGAACTCCTTCCCTAGCTTTGATTTGATATCTTTAATACCTGCAATATCACTTCCTGTGATGATTAAATCGTCCACATAGATGCATATGTATACCGTCTTGTCTCCTTGCTTCTTCATGTAAAGTGATGGATCTGCAACACTTTCTTTGTATCCACAACTTGATAAATAATCCACTAACCTCTGATTCCAGGCCCTTGGGGCTTGCTTTAGTCCATATAGTGCTTTCCTTAGCTTGCAAACATGATTTGGGTACCTCATACTAGCAAATCCTTGAGGTTGGCTCATGTAGACTACTTCTTCAAGCTCTCCATTGAGGAAGGCATTCTTCACATCCAACTGATATAAGCTTCATTTCCTTGATGTGGCCACTGCAATCAAAGTCCTAATTGTTGGCATCTTGGCTACGGGGCTGAAAGTTTCATCATAATCTATCCCATAGCTTTGGGAGAAGCCTTTCGCCACCAACCTTGCTTTGTACCTAGCAATGGAACCATCTAAATTTCTTTTAATTTTGTAAACCCACTTATTACCTATCACCTTCATGCCTTCTTGAGCTGGTACCAAGCTCCAAGTATGGTTCTCATCAAGTGCTTTGAGCTCTTCCTTCATTGCCTCTTGCCATTCCTTGCAATCCTTAGCTTCTTCATAACTAGTTGGTTCTTTGTCCTTGATTACCTGAGTCATGTATGCATAATGCTTTGCAATGAAATTATCATATGTTAACCTTTGTACTGGATATCTTACTCTTGAAGACCTTCTTTCACTTCCTTTAGGTGTGGTTGCCATCTTCTTTCTTTGTTTGGCCACTCCTGGAGTTTGAACTTCTTCTATCTCTTCATCTTCCAACATGCTCTCGTCCACATAGCTTCCTTCTTCAACTGAAATCTTCTCTTTGCTGCCTTTGACTTTGCTTTCTTCAGAGCTGGTCTCTCTTTCCCTAAGCCTTCCACTCCATGGTGAGGGTGTCCTTGTGTTGCATGAGTTGCTTGGACCACTCAAATCCATGCTTTCTTGAACTCTATCATCATTCTTCAAATCTGTCTCACCTATGTCTTCAACCTGCAATGGACTTGTGCATGCATACCAAGGCTTCAACTCATCAAAGACAACATCCCTACTTACCTTCAGCTCCTTGGTGATGGGATTATAGCATTTATACCCCTTTTGTTCCATAGAATATCCCAAAAAAATACACCTTTCAGATTTGGCATCTAACTTTTACCTCAACTCTTGAGGTACATGTACATAGCATATACAACCAAAGATTCTAAGATGTGAAATGCAAGGTTTTCTTCCACTCCATGCTTCCTCAGGGGTTAGATGATGTATACCTGATGTAGGACATCTATTCATGATGTATGTGGCTGTATATGTAGCCTCTCCCCAATAACAATGCGGCATATTCATTTCGTTGAGCATACACCTTGCTACCTCTGCTATGTGTCTGTTCTTTCTCTCTGCTACCCCATTTTGTTGAGGGGTATACCTGCATGTGAATTGTCTTTTGATGCCATTGACCTGCAAAAATTCAGAAAATTCATGGGAGAAATACTCTCCCCCTCCATCAGATCTCAAAGTTTTGATAAACTTGCCAGATTCCTTCTCCACCTGTGCTTTGAATTTCTTGAAGTAGTGGAACACATCTGATTTGTTTCTAATGCAATACAACCACACTTTCCTTGAAAAGTCATCAATGAAGGTTACAAAATACCTATTTCCAACAAGGGATGCTTCTCTTGTTGGACCCCAAACATCCGTGTGAATGAGGACTAAAACATTTGCACCTACATAGGTACTCTTCTTGAAGGGTAGCCTTGATTGTTTTCCTTGTTGGCAAGCTGCACAAATTTCATGCAACATTTTAGATGTAAAATTTGGTAAGCCTCTTACCAAGCTCCTCCTTTGCATGTCCTTGAGCTTTTGTAGGTTGATGTGACCTATTCGTTTATGCCATAGATCCAAATCTGATATCCTCTTGTCTCCATATGTGACATACATTGAATGGTGTGGCTGATTTATGTCCATTGTGAACATTCTCCCTTGCTTTTTTCCTTTTGCTATGAGCTTGAAACCTGCCCTTTGGATCCTCAACAAAACATCCTCTTTCATTGAACCTAACTTGATAGCCTTTTTCTACCATTCGGCCTACCAAAATCAAGTTTTTGGTAATAGTAGGGACATGTAATACCTCTGATAAGCACTTTGCTCTTTGATTTCCTTCCAAACTGATATCTCCCACATGTTGAATGATATGCTCTGAGTTATCACCTGTTTCCACATGCCCTTGATGCTTTGGGACTTGCAAATTACTAAAAAAATCCTTTCGACATGACATATGATTGCTACATCCACTGTCTACATACCATACATCTTCACTAGCTTGAGTTGTATCTTCACCATACCTCATGGCAAGTAAATAATCATTCCCTTGGCTGGATGATGTGTTTGCATAATTACCTTGCCCTCTATAATTGTTGTTGTTGCTTTGATTCCCTTGTCTTTGAGCTCTATGATAGCATTCATTTGCAAAATGACCGGGCTTACCGCATACAAAGCATCCATTTGAAGTGGCTTGTCCTCTTCCACCAAATCTTGCACCTCTTCCTCTATTTGTGGCTCTTCCACCTCTTTGACCTGCATTTTCTTGTTGTCCTTGACCTCCTTGGTTGCTTTGATATCTTCCTCTTCCTCTTGAAGCACCTCGGTTGTGTCTTCCTCTTCCTCTACCTGCATACAACAATTGCCCTTGGCTATCCTTGGCGTTATGACCACCAAGGTTCATCTCCTCTGTCACCATGAGAGTGATTAGTTGATCAAAATCAGGAAGAGAGTCCCTTACATACACTGAAGTTGTGAAAGCCCTCCATTTTTCATCATCCCTAAGTCCATTTAGGGTGTGGGCGACAAGATCGTCATCATCTAGGGCACAACCGATTGACCCTAGTGCATCTGCAAGCTCTTTAACCTTTAATATGTAATCATTAGCACCTTGAGAGGGGCTTTTCCTAAGATTATTTAGCTCATTCTTGAGCTGAATTTTTCTAGCTTTTGTGGAGTTTGAATACAATCTCTCCAAGCACTCCCACACCTTCTTCGATGTATCCAAATCTTGAATATGCCCTACCATAGAGTTGCTAATATGCTGAGATAAAATGAAAATGACCCTTTTGTCCCTTTCATCCCACTCTCTTACTGCTCTTCTCTGGTCATTGGTTGGATTTACCTCATCTATGTAGGGTTTTGGCTCTCCACCACTCACAAGTCCCCACAAACCTTTCCCCATCAAAAAATTGCTTATTCTAAATCGCCACGGTTGGTAGTTTCCTTTTTCGAGCTTCTCAATCTGAGCATTGAGATCAGCCATGGTGCCTCCTAACTCTTTTGAACCTCCCCCTTGATGCAATGAAGTTCAAAAGGATGTCTTTTACCTCAAAAAATAGAGCTACTCCTCTTGATGAAGCTTCGTCTTTGATTTGATGATGTATTTGCTTCCCCTTGTTGTTGACGTGCCCGTTCTTTGCTTCCTTCCTTCAAACTTTGATGAAGTCTTTACTTCACTTGAGTAGCTCCTTCTTCTCTCTTTGATACTCCACTTATAGCTCTGATACCACTGTTGGAGGATAAACACTCCTATGTGCACAACAAAAGCAAATGAACCCTCCTAGGATCCTGAAATTTTTCAGACATAGGCTCTGTATTTTCTAAGTTTCTCTGAGTATATGCAGAGATTGAAAATGAAATTTTGCAAGCTTAAACTAGACTTTAAGAGCTTTCAAATGAGAGTAAAATCACTCCATTTGAATACTGGATGATGTCTCAACCAGCTGCAACAAAATAGATAACTTGATCTCTTCATAGAGTATGAGCTAACTAGATAGACACTATTCTGGACATTTGTCTCCACATGTGCAGGCACTGACCTTGAGACTTATACCAGACAAAGTAGAACTTATAAGCTTTCCAACAAGACAAAAATCACTGCAAATGGATTCCGGATGAAGGAGAAACAACAATTACAAGACCAGGGTGTTTGCCAAAAACATCTAGATAGATAGAGTGTGTAAAAGTGAAATTTCTGCAAAATATGCAGAGAACAGCTAGTAGGGGGTGTGCTTAAGCAAGGGGGCAGCTTGGGCACGTATTTCCATGACTCTAAGTCATAATACAACTCATTAGAGGTTTTAAAGACCACATACTAACCTCTTTAACCAGTCAAAAGCATATACATGTCAAAAGTGAGGTCCAATCACATCAAGAGGTGAGCTAAATCTTCTCTAATCAACTTCTTTCCATTATGGGCATAATTGGATGCCTCCAACTCGTGGAAATCAGCCTCCTTTGATTGTGGATGATGTGGAAGGTTCAATTTGGGGCATGTTCCCACACTCTTGAGCTTGAAAAACTTTCAACACACAACACTCTATTAATAAGGAAAGTAAAAAGGAAATTTTACAATCAAGGAACTTGCATATCATTGCGGGAAGCGTGTACTATAAGGAACCCAATGGGGTATTGCTAAGATGTGTCGAGGAAGACGAACAAACGAAGCTAATCAAACAAGCACATGTGAACAAATGGAGAACACACCAAGGGACTCATGGAACCATCAGGGAGTTAAAAAGATTAGGAGTATATTGGCCTGAGATGCCCAAGAATGTCCATGACTACGTAAGTAATTGTGCAGAATGCCAGGAGACAATCCCAGAGGATCATACGTCCATACCTTTCTCAACGATAGCACCCAATTGGAGCAAAACATTAGTGAAATTCCTAAAGACAAGAGAACATAAGGAAGGAGTTAGCTTGGCTAGAAAACGATCCCTAGAGGAGATGAGCAAGGATTATGTTCTCATAGGAAGAAACTTGTTTAGAAGAGGAAAAGACGACAAATTACGATTATGTGTTCATGAAGGAGAGTATTTACCCATATTAGAGATGGTGCATGCAGGTGTAGCAGGAGGTCATTTTTCCATCGAAAGAACTGTAAAAATGATCCTTTTCGCAGGCTTGTGGTGGCCAACTTTACATGTGGATGCTCAAACATATGTACGAAGTTGTGAGACATGCTAGAGAGCTAAATACCCAATTCGGAGAGATGACATGCCATTACGACCTATGGTTTGTGCGAGAGCATTCTCTAAATGGGGTATTGACTTCATAGGACCCATTAATCCACCGGCCAAAGGATCACATGCTGAGTACATCATAGTAGCCACTGACTACTTGACAAAATGGGTAGAAGCAAAGGCTACTAAAAGGAACGATGCTCAAACCACTGCTAAGTTCCTTTTTGAGCATATATTCACTTGTTTCGGATTACCAATTGAGATTGTGAGTGACCGAGGAACGCATTTCCTTAACAAAGTAATAGAATCCATAATGAATGAATTTTTAGTCATCCATAAAAAATCAGCCCCATACCATCCCCAAGCCAATGGTCAAGCGAAAAGTTCCAATAAGGTATTATGTACAGTATTGACAAAGATTTTCAATAATGGGAGGTCTGACTGGGACAAACAATTGCACCATGCAATTTGGGCCTTCCGAGTAGCATACAAGACTGCTATTGGAACTACCCCATTCAATTTAGTGTACGGGCAGAATGCAATTTTGCCAATTGGTTTTTTAATCCCAGCTTTGAGAGTAGCCCAATAGTATGAACGGAACGGACATGAATTGTCCCAACAAATAGACCAAATCGAGAAGTTACATGAAACTAGGTTACAAGCGGATGCAGGAATCTATGCAGCCAAGAGAAGACAAAAGGCATATTATGATGCACATATAAAAGACAAAGGACTTAAAGAAGGAGACTTAGTCCTGGTTTACACCTTAAAGCAACATGCGAAGAAGTTACAAAAATGCGGATATGGACCTCTGATCATCAATAGGATCTCTACTAGTGGAGCAGTTAATCTAGCCACCTTAGATGGAGACATTCTTCCTAACTACATAAGTGGATGCAGAGTTAAACGGTTCATGAAGCCATTGACAGATCAAATGCTAGCACGTCTAGTGGGTGCTCAAAATAGGAAGCAAGAGGAATAACGGATTAGAGAGGAGGCCTGACAAGAAGCCCTAGAACGCATCAAGAAAAGGAAAGAATGGATTAGGCAAAGAGATGAACGGTATCTCCAAGGAGAGGAACCTATCCCTATGGCTAACTACCAAGTCCATACATCTGACACGAATAGAGCTCACAACTCACACCCTTACCTAAACCTAGGAATTGGAAAGATAGAGTACAAATTGATAGATGCATTGATAGACTCAGGAGCAGGACTTAGTTGCATACGTAATACTGTCATAAAAGATCTTGAACTGATTATCACACCCACAAAAGCTCAGATGATAGGAATTGGAGGTCAAATCATAGAATGCATGGGAGCAACTAACGTATCCCTCCACCTAGGAAATTCTTCCATGGAACAACGAGTATTAGTGTGTAGAGATGAGGATTTAATAGTAGATTTGATCCTAGGATAGGATTGGATCATTGAGAATGAAGTCCGCATCAACCTAGCTCAAGGATATATTTCAGCCAAGATAGGGCACAATGAAATTTTTAGTCTATTAGGAGAGAAGCCTTTGCTCCAACCAACCACCATCGAGAGTGCGGAAAAATGCAAAAAAGAGCTAGTAGAACATGATTCCAGTCCCCATACCTTAGAAACCAGTCTAGAAGAAGCAGGGAGCTCAAACCCTAATGTGTACAAGGAAAAGGTGATACCACCATATTTAGTTGATGAACGGCCAAACAATCAGGAAACCAAATCTCATGAAGTCCCTCATACAGCAACAGGATCATCAATGTGGAGGACAACATTCAGACATTCACATCAAGGGAAGAACAAATTCAAATGGGTACGCAAGGACCAAGTGCGGAACTCGGAAACGTCATCACCACCTCATAAGGAGAAAAAGGAGAATAATAGATCATCATCACACAAATCTGAAACTACAATACTCTTGCAAGTATGGCTCCCTAAGCTTTTGATTGAAGCTCAGAAAGCACGACAGCAGATATGGATCCCCAAGAAGGTTAAACACACAGCCAAGCAAAAATTACGCAATCAAGAGGATACATTACATCAAAACATTCGAATGACAAAGCAAAAACAGACTCGTCCTAGAAACATGAAGAGCAGGACCTCTATTACTAGGACACTAGAGGAAACAAAGAAAACACATGAAGCACGAGGAACCAAAGAAAGAAAATGACCTATCAAAGCGCCCACGAATTGGATTTGGAAACCCAAGCGACTCCAAGGAGTGGACCATTGAAACAACGAAGTTTCAAATTGCACTCATGGCGTATCACATGCACCTAAAGTATGCATAATAGAGCCACATTACAAGGCCAAGCATTCGGCACATGATATACATGATAAGTAGTGGTGCGCATTCTCCAAGAGGAATTAGGGCATAGCTTCAACTCTCTTAGGAATGGACATACTATGTACATAAATACATGCTTCGGCTACACTAACACTTGTTTTCTTTCAGGAAAAGAAATAAAAAGATGTGGTAAGAGATCTCACCTATAGAACCATGGGGAACGGAGTGATGGAATGACAACAAATCACTGCAATGCACTACACAGTTGCTACACTTTCCATTGAAACTAATGCGCTTTTCCTTACAAGTGAAGATGGCTTCTGAAGATTCTGAAGCAACAGTACAAGAGGAAGTACTGGAATTTCCTCTACATAGTATTACCAAGGCAAAGGGACACTGGTTTCGAGAAGATCAACCGGCTGGGGAGTATCTCTTCCTGGCGACTATCAAAATCATGGATATAGATCACCAATTCCAATCATGTCCCAGGATTTCAGAGTACTACATGGACTCGTGTCTACAATAGACATCATGAAAAAAGCGGGCATACACAGATATTTTGAGCTACCGATCTATAAGCCCGACTTCCAAAGATGCACTCAAGTCATGAATACCTTATAGCCAGCACTGCATGATCCATTGGTGCCTGAGGCTAAAGTGATGGATAAAGTAGGGGAATGGGTAGTCATCCAATTTACACATGACTTGATCAAGGAAGCTTTTGGATGGGAAAAATATGGCCACACAGTATTAAAAGAGGAGAGCCGTGGGGCAAAGACAAGAACCTTCATGGACATCAACAGAATTGATATAGAAGAGGAAGTCAGACTTATTCACCAGCACTTCTGCTTCCCAAATATGCATCGGTATATGACCCCTCAGAAGATAATTGTCCAACTACTCTCACATGCAATCAAGCAGATTGGAAATCAAATCAATTTGACTCCTTACATACAAGAAAGACTGTTCAAAGCAAAGAAGCAATGGAATAATAAGAAGTTCCTCAATGGCAGCGTTGCTCTGACAATATTGATTTACCATGCGTTAGGCATTAGAGAGCACCTGCAGGAAATGCCATCATCAACTGCTATGGCGAAGTATGCCAAAGTCGCCACAGTTCCTAAAAAGAAAAGGAGAGCCAAGATAGTGGAAGAGGTAGAAACTAGCTCTCAACCCAAAATGAGAGGAACAAAGAGGTTAAGGGAAGTAAAGCAAGTGGAAGAGGAAGCTCCAACAACGAAAAGAGTGCACGTGCTTCCAAAGACAAGAATTGAAGAGCAAAGGCCGCTTACAGAGGAAGATTTAACTCAAGCCCTCGAGGATACACATCAATATATAGAAGGGCAAGTCAATTTACCAATACAAGGGCACCATTATCAACAGGCCCAACAGGATATAGAGGCCAAAAAGAAGCTAACAAAAGTACACCACTACAGGGAATTAGGGTTGGAAAATTCAAGCTCAGCTTCGGATGCACAAGAAGAACCCGAAACCTCGTTGTTAAATGTAGACATTCAAAGTGAATCAAAGGATGATGGAAAATGGGTGGAATTGAATGCAGTCAACTACAATGAAGAAGAAGAGGGCATAAAGATGAACGACAACACTACCCACCCTGATCAGGACACCACAAGTAAGGAAGTAAACCAAGAAGGTACGCATGTGATAAAAATCAATGAGACTTCCACTATTCATATCAAGGAGGCAACACCTACGTGTGAGGTGTCAATCAAGATACCAAAGAAAGAGCCTCAAGAAGAGACAGTAGAAGAAGCAGAACCCTTCACACCCATAAGGGTCGTGGCAGAACCCTCCCCCATGGACGTCACCTTTCAAGGGAGTGCCACAAAAATGATTGATTTGGATAAAGAAGAAAAAGAACCAAAAATCCAATTACAAATTAGACAACCCCACAATGACACCATCCATGTAGAGCAAGGAAAGGATGTGCAAACTGGAGAAGCTCCGAGCATACCGAGGACATGGTTGAATGTCGACATCACTCAACTCAAGCCCGTAGTACAAGACATGATCAGAACCGCACTGGACACACAACAATTAATGCTTGAGGCTGATGAAGACTATGATCAAGCAATGCAGGACAAGCATGAGCTTCAAGAAAAGAGTAAGAATCTTTCAACAGAATTAAAATTTGCTAGAGAACAAGTACAAAAGAAACAAAATGAAGTTCAAGAGTCCAAGCAATAGTGCAAAGCTCTAGCCATGGATAATGAAGGATTGAACTACAGGAATCAACAAAGAAAATTGAAGCTAGCGAGGCTGAGAAAACGCGGATGAACGCAAGAAGTAAAATACAAGAATCACAAATAAAGGTATACATGGAAGAGGCAGAAAACCTAAGGAACCAAAACAAGGAGCTCATGACAGCTCTTCTAAGTGATCAGCCTGTAGAAATTCAGGGAAGACCAGAAAAGGATATCAAAGACCTGGAAGAAAAGCTAGCTAAGTATGAAGATCAGCTCAAAAAGGAGCAGGCCACCATTGCCGAATGGGAAAAGAGGTACATGGAAGACACCGCAGCTCTTAGAGCCAAATGGAAGAAAGCTGAAAATAGATACCTCCTGCAATGTAAAGAAGACACAGATCAACTCGCAATAGTGGTAGAGGAAATCCAAAAGAATAAAGAAACAATTTTGCAGGCATAGGAAGAGATTAGGCAAAAGAAGGACATGATAAAGCAATTACAGGATCAACTAACACACAAGGATATTGAGGGGACACCAGTAGTTCCAAAATCTGTAGAGGCTATTGAGGAGACTGAGGTATGTCCTCTCTCTCCCCCCTTGTATCATTCGCCAATAAGGGAGGAACAGGAGGTCCAAATTGACCATTTTACTCGGGACATTGCAGAACTAAGCCGACTGAAAAGGGCACTACTGGTGTCCCAGCTTACTGTTGAATTCGAAGATCAAATAATTCAGGTAATGAAGGAGGCCAAAATTGAAAGCAAAAAACTGGATCAAATTTTGAAGCCTTTCAACGTACCATATGGTCTACTTAAAGAACAAACACGACAATATATCAAGACTACGACGAATAAGGATCCGGACCATAACCTCCAGTTCAGCCAAGATAAATTCAAGTATACTCAGGAAGCATTCGAAAAAGTTGATCCCATATGGAGACGCAAAGTTTTGGAAAATAATCCTACATTACGAGTACAATGGGAAGCATCACCATACGCGCTTCAAGTCAATCCCGCATTTTGTCCAGTACCCCGCAGACACGCCTGGTCGCAATTTTGGGAAGGACAACGCCAGGGGAGCATTAATAATCAATGGTTGAATTACCCATTGTTACCTAGTCCGCCACATAACTACCTACCAACGAAAGAATATATGATAAAAACAATGGAATTTTGGATTGCACGTTATGCAACTGTCCCAGACTTAGCAGTCAAAATGACCAATAAGATTTTCAGCATGCTATTAACTGTAATTAAAGTCTTGCAGCATGCAAAGTACACTTTTTTGAATTTCATCGGCATTACACAAGGATCCGAAGCGCTCGTTTTTTATCTCTCCACTATTCCCAGCCGCTTAACCCTGATGGCGTATTATTCATGACTCATGTTTCTGCCGTCAACATACATGCAGACTTTCGAAGAAGCATTTTTCACAGGCTTCTTCGAAATAGATTCGAAAATTTTTATCGAGATGACTTCAAACCTCAATGCACGATTGGTAGCGTATGAAACAAGTTTTTTTGCAGATCACCGACAAGCACCAGAGGATGGCATCAAGTCACAATAGTGGAAAGAATTTATGTTATGTCACGCTAATTTGTTGAATCAAAGAGAGCAGGAAGCCATACAGACCTATTCACGTCGCCACAAAAAGCCTGTCGGGGATGACAGCGTTCAGGAGGAGGGACGTGTGGTAAGGGGAATCGAGCAAGAAGAGAAGAAGAAGAAGATCAAAGTCAAGAACAGCTCAATAAAGAAGGAAGATCATAAAGTGAAAGAACCACCCTCTGCCCAAAGCCCCGTAGGGGCACGCATCAGGCAACAACGCGAGACAGCCAGGTCCTGAGGAATGGAATTAAAGAACAATAAGAACCAGGACATTTCATGGGAAGGACGGACCAGGGCCAGGAACTATACATGAAGAAGTGCAAGATAATATTTGGCAGGTAGTAATCCTTCCGCTGTTAGTGTGCGTTGGCAACCAAGTAAATAGGCTTCAAGCAATGCAACAGGGTCAGATGTGTGAAGACAAAGACAAATCAAAAGACCAAAAGTTAGAAAGAGGTAGAGGCTGAAAAGTTGAAGAGGGTGACTAAGAACAGCGCATTCCTAGTCACTGGTGGCATGCGTGGCAGCCCGATTGAATGCAGCAACCCAGATTTGTGATGTATGGGATATCAAGGGGAAAACAGAAGCAAAGGACTTACATCGGATAAAATAATAAATTCTCTGACAGTCCTTACCGCTTCTTCGACAACTGGGTGCGTGTATTCAGAACTCTTAAACAAGCTAAAGACAAAAAGTAAAGCCTATCAAGGGACGATAGAGACAAAGAGGGGGAGAGTGTTGTAGAGCAAAGAAGCACAAGAGACGAGCCCCAAAATTTTCGAATTAATGGGCATAATTTTTCTTCTTCAAAGTCTTAGAGAATTCCCTCAAACCATGTAAATGCACTAGAGGAGTCCTCTAGTTGCATAATCCAAACTTATTGTAAAATATCCCTTGTAAATTAGTAGGAAATTCACTTTTTAGTAATAAAGTGCCGATCTCTTGTGTGAAAGGACCAAATTTATGGAACATGTATATAAGTCACTTTGTGACTCTTTGTAAACACTTTTTGCTATGGTGAACAAGGAGAGCTTTGGAATCTCGAATTTGCCTCTTTCCTGTAGATTTTCATCTTCTCTTTGATCTTCTATGTGTGTGTAATGCTTGGAATGTGTGTGTAGAACTGTTGTCTACCCCTCCCCACTATTTTGAGCTACTGTAGTGTGTGTGTGAGCTTGTAGGGGTTGTGGCGTGAGTGTGGGTACTTCCTGCCATTCACTATTTTGGTCATAACTTGAAGCAAGGTTGTATGAATCGAGTGAAACTAACTCCAATAGATGCATCTCATCGAGAGCTTCGAAACAAATACCCTATTGACTATGTTCGGAGCTTGGAGCTGAGAGACATCCTTGATTTACTGAAAACTGATGTAAGAGGTATCGCGGCATACACTTTCAGTCCTTCAGTGAGTTAGAGAGGTGAATTAGTCTTTTCTCACACATATCAGCTGAACCACTTCATTCTCCATCATATATGCACATGTCCTCATACACTTGGTTAGGTCATTCGATCAGATTGACATATAAGCGTGTGTCAATTTCCCACTATACACACTTGTGTTGCAAATGAGGTTTAGTCTCTTTGGCACAAGTCCTTGAGTCTTCTTGACTTAGGTACACACTACTCTATGTCTTACTGTCACATGCTCGTCCTCGAAGCTCTCTCCCCGACAAATTTGGTGTCACTCTAGCACAATGGTGATGGAGATGATTAATCTCCAAAAGACAAGTTATACTTGAATTTAGAACACCTCTATATCAAGCATAACTCAAAACCTTCTTCAATTTTGGATAATCTTTACCAAACTATGACTCTCTATCATCTTCGCTGAATTGTAACTTCAATCAGAAAAGTCTGCTTCACAAAACTCTTTCATTGACTGATGAAATGGTTAAAGTTTTCTATGAAAATTTTGTCACAATACTCGTATAATGTTTGTGCAGCTATTACAAGTGAAAATTCTTCAAAAGAACTTATAAAATTTCAGATTTACTTCAATAAGTAAACCTATGTCGGAAACAAGCTTTCTCTATAGGTGACTTTTACTTATGCAACTTTAACTACTTGGTTTTCTCAATCTACAACCCGTTTAATCAAATGATTTTAGACATAGATGGCTTACCTTCCAACTTAGATTTTGAGTCTTCATTTGTGTAAAACTTTACACTCTACACTAAGATTTGATCAAATCATTGATCATCAAATTTGCACCTATTTTAGAAGTCACTTAATACATTTACACATACAAATGTTCGTACTCACAATTCTCTTAGCCGCTTGAGGAGTCTTGGGTCCCTTTCTTGTGCATTACTAAATTGTTCTTCTGTGATATGTTGATGTTCACTTGTAAGTATGTCATTGCAAACCAATTTTATTGTGTCGGCCACTAAGTCACCAAATGGCAAACACTTTTTCTCCAACAAGTCAGAGGTACTATCCAAAGGACACTCTGACAAAGTACAAAACAAACTTAGGCATTCATCCAGCCATAGCCAGAATGCCTTCTCTAAAAACAAATATTCTTGTCCCTTGACAAGAACCACTGAAAAAGTTTCAATCTCCACCTCTGGAATAGTTGCTTCTGGCTCCGAAGAGCTGGATGGCTTAGGCACTTCTTTCAACTTATCATCCACACCAAGAGGATAAGTGTTGGAAGAAGTAATTTTTTGAAGTACTTTTGATGAAAAATAATTGTAAAATGCCAAAAAATTGTAAAAATATTTATGCAACTGATGTAAAAATAAGGAAGAGTCTTCCTTATGTAGAGTAGAATCCTATGTAAATTTTCTAGAATTTTTGGAAACTCCTAGATAGCATATTTTTAGAATAAAAGAGGAAAGGACCAAAATTCAAGTGTGAAAAGGGACACTTGAAAATGTATAAAAGACAATTTCCTCTATTATGAGAGGGTTGGTTATTTGTATTACATGCTATCCAAGCAAATAGACAGAGTTTCCTGCAGAAAATCGTGTTTCTTCCTTTTGTGTGATTTCTTTGATTTATTGAGTCCATTCTATGTGTATCCATGGAGATTTGTGAGCTTCTATTGTGTGTTTTTTATGAATGTGTATGAAGTGAGCTGATTACTGACATAATGAGTGAGAAATTGATGAAGAATGGTGCTGAAGATGAAAATCATCTGATTTCACAGAATCGCGATTGTCTCGTCTGAAGGTTACAGATATCATTTTTGAGTTTTGACTTCATGGTTGTATTTTGTTGAGAAAATAACATGCTTTAGACGCCAAGATTGTGGAAAATGATGGATATTTGCTCAAGATAATCCAAACCCTAGAAATTTCTCTTCATTTTCATTATTCTCAGAAATCCAGCCAGTTTTTTCTTATTTCTTGGATTCTATCATATAGAAGGGGCTGTGGTCTCTTGTATACTCCCAGGATTGACAAATATAAGATGTATTGTTGATTATTTATACTAAATGATTGGAGAGGACAACTCCAAAGGTCAACAACAAACAATAAGTTTTCTCAATAGCTTCTCTCTCTAACAGGAGATTCAAGGGTTCTTGAGGTGGTTCCTTTTTATCATCGACAAAACCACCTGTAAGAAGATGAGGGATCTCATGAGGAATTGGTTCTAGTTCCTCATTCACAAGGAAAATTGTGGCAGCAATGAATGAAAGATATTTTGCACCCATCTTGCATTTCCTATTCAATCTCCTTATAAGTGGCACAGTTTCATCAAGAAGGTGCCCTGCTTCCTCTGCAATTACCTGGAACCGTTTCAATCGTTTCGCAAATGCCTCATCACCTTTGTGAATGTAGGTGAGAAGGTCACATGGAACCCAGGTTCCATCATATGGTGGTATTTCGATGGAGAAACGCAATATATGAACTTGCATATATTGAAGTAGCTCCTCCAAAGCATCGGCATTCATTTGCACGGTTCCATGGAGGTCAGGAACCTTGGAGAGAAGATCATATAGGTCATGTTGACCTTTATAATCTGAATCCTCCAAAAATTCTAGAAACTTGTGGTGTGTGCTCTTAGTAGGTACAAAGGTGGAAGCCATAGCTTGCAAATGCGGACTGCTCTATCACTCAATGTAGTTGCAAAAGTGAGAAATGAGGAGAGAGGACTCCTATTTATAACTTTTCTAGAATTTTTAAGTGATGGGCCCCACTTTTTCCATAGAAGTGACTTTTCCTTAAATTAATATATAAGAGTCTTGGAAAGGAAAACTTTGACATTTGAGATCACATCAAAGAAAATAAACAATAAGAATGCTCTTTCAAGAAAAACCTTGAGAATGTACAGATACAAGTAGAATGTGGCCAAAATATCCTTGAAGCAAATGTGAAAAATTTTTCATTGCAAAAATAGGTTTGTTTACAGGTTTCACAGTATCTTTACAAAAAAGAGTTATTACAATGAAATTTCAGTTCCATCCATGCTCCAATCTGCAAGAACCTTGATTTTGTCTTCCAATCTCTTTCCAATCTGTGGACAATTCATAAAAGAGTAAAACATTTTCAAATCATGAATAATAGTGATAGAATAAGATATATATATATATATATATATATCTATATGTATATATGGAATACAACTCTTACCTTGTTCCCTCGTATTCAAAATTTGAAATCATGAAGATCATCATATCCCATGATAAGTAAGTGCTCTCTCAAGTTGGCCAAGTTCCAATGTTGATTAACTAAAACCACCTCCATATCATTGTTTGGTAACTTCACATTAATTTCAAATGAAGATAAAGATCCCTCTGAGCTTTGCAAAGGTATCCACTCTCCTAATTTACACATCCAACGATCATAATAAAATCTAATCTACAAAGAGGTGCGATGTTTTAAATAGTGAAACCCTATACCTGTGTCACCAATTCTACAACGATATCTATCCCCTTTTGACAATCCTTCTACATAACCCCAGTTTTCCCCTAACAATCCTTCTACTACTTCGTATGTAATATCTTTACATAGGAACATTTTTGAAAAATCGGATCTATGAAGGAAGATGTTCCAAATTTCATAAAATCTCATGTATTTGAAGAATTTCGGATACTTATGTCAAATCATCCAGGGGGTGATGAAACATGAAGACTTATTTTCAGCCATATGTGAAAGAATGTAGATTCATACCTATAAGTATTCCAGGTATTCCTAAATTTCCTTTGTCAGGTATTCTTTATGTTCTAACTTTGTAAGAAGAAGGAAGAAGGAGAATGTCTGGAGAAAGTTCCTATTAGGTGTTCCTGTTCAGGAGAAGGTTCCAGAGTTCTATTGAAGAGAATTTTGATATTTCAGAAAGGTATATTTTCAGAAGTGCACACATATATTTTTATACCAGATTCTGAAGGAAAGAGGTATGAAGGACTAACAAGTATGAACAAAGATGAAGACATGATGACATCATAGATATGATATTCTGATGAGACTCATAGGATGAGTTGAGTTGAATTGAGTTGAATACAGTCAGAGATGAACTAGCAGTGTTCATAATACACTAAGTTGTGAGTTGTCAGTCACAAGTCCCAGGATTCAGTTCTTGATTATGTTTAGTGTATTTACATCACACAGCAGAAGTACGTTGAGAACCTTTTGTAAGGTAAATGCAAATATGTGGATCCTAGTGTATGTTTTTAGGCTTGAGAAAATAGGAGATAGCAGGTTTAGAGTCAGTACTTGCTACATTTGTTGTCAAGCAGTGATTGCTTGATGAGTACACTATTGGATATCTAGTTTGAATATTTTCTCAGGTATTATGGTTCATATTCAGCAAGTTCATGTTTCTGAAGTTTGAAGGAAAGTCAAATTCAATTTTGAAGAAGATTTTTGAAGAAAAGGTTTGAAGGTCAATTCGAGAGTACTAGTTTGAAGATTATGAAGTTTGCAAATCCAATCAAGTTTGTACCATTGTGACATTGAAGGGGGGATTGTTGGAAACAATGTCCATTGGTCTATTTTACTCATAGAGTATACAACATGTATAGATTTCTGTTTTACTCCCTCTACAACATAACAACGTGGCTGCCTTGGCTAATTCATAAGCCTCCCATCGAACTGACGTGAGTTTAAAACCCGACGGCAGCAAAAAGCGAAATGCGATGATATATTTTTGATAAAGCACACATATAACTCGCGGAGTTTTTTCGCGGACAGTGCCGAACTGTGAATGTTTTTTGTTATGATCAACCGTGATTGATTTTGGAGCGATAGCTTTTTTGGTTAATCTTTTGGAGTGCTTTTCAAAGATAGACAACAACTATATAAGAACAAGCTTGGGTCACTTTGTAAATCATCCAACACCTAGTTCAACACAAGCTTTAAAAGCTTTGGTACCTCAATAGAGGTGGTGCTTCTTAGCACATGGGGCAGCCATGTTGCTATCTTAGAGCATGTTGAGGAAAGGCTATGGAGTTCTTCTTGGAGAAGAAGAGTGTGCTCACACTCTTGCTTATGGAGAGGATTTACCCTGCAACAACTTGGTGGTGTGGATCGGCCATCCACATGATGTATTTGATGATTGTCTTCTACATGAAGATTTTGGGTTACTTCAAAGACATTGGATGGTGGTTAACATAAGATTTACATCTTATGTTAAGAATTCAGGTACATATTCTCTTTATGCACACAGGTACTACTTGGAGCTTATGGAGGCTGTGGCATCCATATCACGAGGAGTACTATTCGGCATAGGTACAAGAGAATCAGTACATGTATGCTTTATGCATATTTGGATGAGGTGTTTGAGAAGGTATGTTCATATGAGTTTGAGGATTTTTGACACCAAACTTGTTAGCATTCTTTGCTAATTTTGTAAGTATGTGATCTTTCACACACGTATCTAACTTAGGGTCTTCCATAGCCTAAGTTTAGATGAGGGTTTGCTGATTATCAGTTTTAGATTGATCCTTCCTCTTTCTGTCACTCATATTTACTCTTCTACAACCTATTAGCTCACACATCTCATATATATTCAGATTTTTGTCCATACATCTAAATATGTTTGTTACATTTGTACATTCACTCATCCATCTATTTCTGTTCACATAGAGTGGTTGAGATTTTGACTCCCACATTGTAAATTGACATTTTTATACATGATTGTGTGAGTAAGCAATGGCTTATGTAACACTTTACACATGTTGTGTAATCTCTCTCTATCTTTTTCTCATCATTTGTATGACCAAGTGTGGTATGTTCATGTTTTTTCAATATTGGAAGATTGTTGGATTCTATGTTGTAGATCCTGGACCTATGGAACTTGGACCTGTGATATTAGTTATGGGCCTACTAAATTTCCAACATTAACGATAAGAAGATTCCAATCTAAAAGACCCCTTCTTTCCATCTCTACATGTATGTCTCTAGTCTCTTTTAGTTCTTCTATAAAACAACATGCCTTTAAAATTGCAATTGGTTCTTACAAAACAAATTGTTTTCTCCAACTGGTTGTTACCCCTCTGTGGCATAATAGACAAGTAAGAGAAACCATTACTCTCCTCAAAGCCACCACATTTGATTTTAATTTTACACCGCTGAAAAGCATTTCACCTTTGCAAAACACCTAAATCAAACATATATTTTGTAGAATGAAAACATGTTAGTGCACCAAAAGTCAACAATTTATTGAGCTAATACTATCTAACCCATTTGCTAGGCTCACAAAGATCATATATTACCATCAATGGTCAAATATGGATCTCATTTAACTTGGAAGTAGGGTTCCACAAATGTCCAGGCTCTGACAATGGCTTCTCCTCATAATGGGGGCCTTACAACTTAGAGCACCATGGATCATTTGTGGTCACTTAGGGTGGAGTATTAAATGTATCTAACAGTTTCTTTAGTTCACTTGAACCTATCCCTACAAGGAATATTGTCACATGTGCTAACAACTTCTCTTATCTTGTAATGGGAGTCCGTAAGATCATTTTGACTACTCTTGATGGCAGTTCTTTCACATTGCCAAATGCTTTATATGTGCTAAGGATCAAGAAAAATATGTTGTCATTTTCAGCATTAGTCAAGATTGGCTTGGTTTTCAAACTTGTTTATGATAGATGTACAATTAATGATCTCTCAAATGGTGGTGTTCTAGCATTTTAAGTCATGGGTTGTATAACCTCATAGAGTATGCAAAGTCTATGAATGATTTAGCATGTGCAGTTCAAGATTCTCAAAATATCTCATATTTGAATCTTTGGCATGCACACTTTGGCCATTTGAGCTTTGCTAGTTTGCTTCACCTAGAAAAATCTAAAATTGTGTCATCTCTTCCCAAACTTGAAGCACCTTGTAAATATGTCTGTGAATGTTGTAGTATGCAAAAAATGCAATGTTCCTCCTTCCCAAAAGATGCATGGTTTAGTTTGAGCTGCTCATAAATTTCAACTTGTTCATAGTGATATCTATGGTTTTATGAAGACACCTTCATATGGGAACTACCTTTAGTTTGTCAATTTTATTAATGATTTCTCTAGGCATGCATGGGTGTGTCCATTGAAACAAAAGTCCGAAGTGTTTATATACTTCAAACAATTCCTGGTTATGGCTAAAAATCTGTCAACATATAAATTGAGAACCCTCCATTCTAATCAAGGGAGGAATACATATCTTCTAATTTTAATGCATTTTTGGATGACAGTGGTAATAGCTATAGTTTAGGTATTAGCTTAAGCCTTTAGGTGTAGCTAATATCGTTAGGACCTAAAGGTTACGATTAGGTCAACGGTATTAGCTCCAAGTTTAGCTTAGCTTCGATGAACACCTTAGCAGCTTCCAAAGAAAGAATCACGAAGCCATCAATGTATAGTATCATATATACCTCAGCAAAATGGAGCTTCTAATATAAAGAACAAGTCTCTCATGGAAATGATGAGGTGTATGATAAAAATGAAGGCTTTACCATATAGTTTTTGGCTTGAGGTTATAATGTGTGTGTACTTAAGAAGTCTCTCAACAATATGCTTTATTTTTTGTACGCATTATGTGGAATGCACAATCGAACATTTTATCCCATATTTTGGTATTTCCATCTGTTGTAGAGCTAAGAAGAGCAAAAGGCAGAGAAAAAGATAGGCCCCAAATTTTTTCCAATTTGGACACTTTATTTTTGTATCATAATCATTTTGTAACATATTTTCCGATGTAAATGCACTAGAGGAGTCCTCTAGATGCATACCCATGGAGATTAGTAGCTTACCCATGTAAATTAGTAGGAAATTAACCTTTTAGTGAACAAAGTGCCGGTCTCTTGTGTGAAAGGACCATTTTAAGGGCACATGTATATAAGTCAATTTGTGACTCTTTGTAAAGACTTTTTGCCACTGTGAGAATCAAGAGCATATAATTTTGAATTTGTGTCTTCTCCTCTCTGTATCTTCTTCTTTGTGAGCTGGTGTGCATGTGTGATGCGTAGGAAGTGTTGGAGTGTAGGAAGGTCATTCCCATGACTCAGTATTTTGCTCATAACTTGAAGTAGGAGTGTCAAAATTGATTGCAAAAACAACCATTGGATGCGTCTTCTTGAGGACTTCAAAATGAACCCTATATTCGGATTTTGGAGCTGAGAGTCCACAAGTCCCTACGTTGGTACTTAGGTACACACGTTTTTGGCGCCGTTGCCAGGGAAGTCGAATCAAACCGAGGCATTCGTGTGATGGTAAGTAGCTCTTAGCATTGAAGTGAGTAGAGGAGTTGTGAATTTCTCTTCTTTGGTAAGTCACACTCATCCGCACTTACTACTTCTCGCTCTTGAAGTGTGTGTAGTGAGTTGATAGTCTAGGGAAGTGAGTGAAGTGAGTAGAGTAGGAGGAAGAAGGGAGTAGTTAGGAAGTTAGAGTAGCCATCAACCTTGGTCTTGTTAAGTCTTTGTAGTTAGGAGAACTTTTCAAAAAATTATAAAAACCAAAAATTGTCTTTTTCAAGTCACTTGTCTCCAAAGCAAGTATCGTGAGTACTGGAGAGCAAATATCGCGATCGTGAGCAGGGTCGTGAAGCTAATCAGAGCTAGAAAGGGTTGTAGAGGAGTGGAGAGTAGCTTCCAAGGTAATCATACTCATCTCTTACTCATAAGTTCAAGTGAAATCAAGCATTTCAGTAAAACGACCTACGACAAGTATTGTGAAGACCATCCCGGGGTAAAGAAAGTTCATTTTTGTGGTACAGGCTGAAGGGAGAGGGTAGATGCACTCTAAGAACATGTGTATGCACTTAAAATCCAAAAACACTAGCTAAAAAATTGAAAAAGTGTCAAGTATCGTGTTCCCCCGCAGTTGAGATATCGCGATACCTGGATATCGTGAACTCCTGTGGTTGAGTATCGCGATACTTGCAGTGGTCACATATCGTGTATCGTGTATCTGTGGGAAACACTCACGATACTAGACAGATATCGTGTATCGTGTATCGTGACCTTCTGATCGCGATACCTATTGTGTATCGTGTATCGTTGAGTTAGCTTTCGCGATACCTTGTAGATATCGAGTATCGTTAGAAAATTTCTTGCGATATTGGTCACATATCGAGTATCGTAGAGATCTGAAAACGATACTTGATGAATATCGAATATCGTGGGAATTCCAAGTATCGTGTATCGTGATTTTTTTTCGCAATACCTACCCAATATCGTGTATCGTGACCTTCAGTGTCAAATATCGTGTGTCTAGCTCTAGCTTGATATCGAGTATCATGTATCATGGGATTACCTCTTGGCGATAGCTGTGTAGTATCGAGTATCATGAAGGTCTTTCCGCGATACTTGCTGGATATCAAGTATCGTGATCTATCTAGTTGGTCGAATATCGTGTATCGTGTGGGCTCAAGTATCGAACATCGTGGCATTTTTCTAGTCAGCCAGATATCGAGTATCGTGACATACTCTTTTGGGTTGAATATCGTGTATTGTGGATTTAGAGAGAGTTTCTTAGTCAATCAAATAATTCCTATAAATTGGGACCTTAGGAAAGAACATTGGAAGCTAGGAGTTGGCTACAACGAGACGAGAATTTTGAAGTGAATGAACCTAAGATCTGGAAGAAACCTAGGGAGTCGAAGAAGTGTGATTTCTTCTGTAGGAAGTGTAGCCGAACCAAGTAGTCATTCACATTACTCTAAAACCTCGAGTGAGTCTGAGGAAGAAATTCCCATGGCTTTAGAGGATATGTAGAGTTTTGTACCAATAATTGGCATGATGTCAATTATTGAGGGTGAATATCGGACATCTCTAGAATATGTGAACACTAACCAATATGGGATACCTATCTACCTAGATGGTCTAAACCGATCAGCGGCCAGACTAAAGAAAGCTACAGACGCTTACATAGTACCCAGGCCAGCAGTTAAATATGCAGGAGGGTTCTATATGGACAGAAGAGATATTCAGTATGTAGTTATGGAACAACGTGAAAACATCAACGAACAAGGAGAAGAAGGCACTGCTCATAACCTTAATGAAGAGGGACCTGAAGATCAGGTGACCACCCCTAGAGGGAGATCCACGGTAGTTGAGGTTTGGAGAGGAGACCTAGTTCCCCAAGATGATTCCCTAATGGATGTCTATTTGATCAATGGAATGGAACATCTCCTCAGAGCCCACTCTTCATTATGGGAAGTGGCTAATAACCCAGTCACCATATATGAGTTACAAGATCCAAAACTTTCCACCATTATCATGTATTTGGATAAAAACCAAAGGAGGTCTTGACCTCTAATGGAGTTAGAAAGAGCAGGGTTGAAATATCAGAACATTCGAGTGTTCCCTCCTAGGGATCAAGCTACTACTTCTCATAATCCCCAAGGAACTTTTCAAGATAACTCATGTCAGCATTCTGGACAGACACAACAAACGCGTATACTGGTCAGACCACATATGCAGTTTACTATGCCGGCCAATAATCCTAACTATCGGCCTCAGCCACCAGTTGAACCAAGGAATAGAATCCCTGTCCCAGATAGACCACCTGTAGTAAGAGGACCAGGTATACCGATAGGAAGACCAGTTTTCCCTGTGATGCCTAGACCACCTAAAACAGGAAGAAGATTAAGACCTATTCAAGTGGCCAAATGCATGAAAAACCACTATGATGGCTCGAGCGAACCTTACAATCATATAGCTGAATTCAAGCAAGTAATCAAAGTCGAACAAGTGGATGATTTCTTGATCCAATATGAATCCTTTGGTCTAACTTTGACAGACACAGTGTTAGCTTGGTTCCAACCATTAGACCCTAATAATTTTCAAAACATGGAACAAGTCTATCAAGAATTGATTGAAGGCCAGCCCCCACGACCTTATGCTTATCAAGGTTACACTCAACCACAACCGGTGTTGGGACAACAACCACCCCATCCTCAGAATGTTGTCCCAGTGAAAATAGCTCAACCTGAAGAAAACCCCAAGAGAGCAATCATCCGAGCCACGCCCTTGGCTAGTAACGAAGTGTACAACTCATCGTATGACCATAGTCAAGGAAATTACTCCGCTTATGGTCATACGATGTAAACCTTTTCCTTTTCATATTCCACACGAATCGAAAGGTCGTTGCGATGAGTTGTAACTTTTTATAAAGCAATGAAAAGAAACTTTCGGTGACGACCAGAAGAGTCGCGAGACTGTCTGTCTGGGCGAGACGTTCTGTGGAGTTTTCGTAGTGTGTGTTTGAGAATTCTGCGTATTGCTGTGTCCTTCTGTTTTGTTTGATTATCTGCACCTGTATGGTAAAGATTGGGTTACGGTAATGTTTACATTAAGTGAAGTATTGAATCGCTTATTTGTAAGTTGTTTATTGTAAGTTTGTGTTGCGGTAATGTTTATCCTGGCGTTGTGTACTGAGATGTATTGATTGGAATACGAATAGTGATTCTGTAAAGGAACGAGCCAGAGTTTGTTAGAAAGTTGGATTAGCAGAGTTGTTTTGAACGAAAGGTCATGTGAGTGAGTTGATTTGGGAAAATCAAGTATAGGGCCTCTGATTATTCAGACCCCTTCCACTCCCAAGAACCCGGAAAGAGCTTAAACGCGTTCTGACAGCAAACGCGCATTTAACATATGATTGAGTATGGACAAATGTACGAGCCATATGCATATGGCATGGAAGGACCAGAGAGTTCTTATGGATATTGGCAGGATTATGTGTCATTGATGTACACCGCTCCCAGAGCACCTGTACCCTCCCGACCTATGAATAGACCAGCTACACCTAGAGGACCATGTTATAGATGTGGAGGTGATCATTTTATCAGAGACTGTACATTACCAAAACCACCACCACCCTAGCGAGTCTGGGAAGGATACTGTGATGATTGTGGTAAAGAACACCTTTTTAGAGATTGCCCCAAGAATCCCAACAAAGTTAACTCGAATGTGCAGATCAATGTGATAGAAGTGATAGAGTCGTCAGGGAGTGACAAGGAGTACACCGTACCATTGAAAGCAATAACATGCCACACAGTCGACCCGAACGCAAATATGGATTCCCAAATCATGTGCCCAAGTGACAATCATCAAAAAGGACAAGTCAAGACACGAGGAGAATCAGTACGATCTAGAGGCGAAACAACAGAAGACAAACAACTACCGGACAGAGCAAGAACCTAGATACAAAACAAAAATCATTCAAAGATTCGAACGGCAGACGAAGCAAAAGCACAACATGAGAAGCACTACATTCACGAGGAATGTTGGGAATACAATCTGTCCCAATGGAGTAAAGCAAATTTGGATGCCTAAAGGCAAGACAATCTGTGTGCATCAACTAAGTAATTCGAGTTGCACACATTTGGAGAGACAAGAATCCAAAGTATGCATAATAGGGCCACATTACAAGGCCAAGCATTCGGCACAATCTTCTTCTACTTCAGGATAGTGAAGCACATTTTCCTCTTGGGAAATAGGATAGCACTTGTAAAATAATCCAAAAGAAAATAACTAACAGTCCAATAACTGCTTCGGCTATTAACTAACATTTCTATTTTCTTTCAGACACAAACAAAGAAAAAAATAAATAAGTGTGAAAAAAATCCCAGGTACTACCTTTCTCACACCCACGGGGAAGGGCCGACACAATCCACTCGGAGAGTTGCCAAATTTATGAAGAATAAATGAAGGATGATTCTTGAGGCCAGCTTGCCACTAATTACTAGTATATATATTGAGTGCAGATGGCATCCTCTAATTCCGAGGCTACGCAAGAGGAAGAGATCCTTCTCCTTCCCTTGGAGTCAATCACGAAGGCAAGAGGTCATTGGTTTCTTGATGATCAACCAGTGTCCGAGCTTCTTTTCATGGCTACCATTAAGATCATGGATAGGGATCACTACTTTCCTATCATGTCCCAAGATTTCCAGACTATCATACAAGGATTACCACGCATGACAGATGTCTGGACACAAGTAGGAATTGATGCATTCTTACGACTTCCAATATACCTGCCTGATTTTTAGAGATGTACACAAGTGATGAATACACTACAATCTGCATCAGATAAGCCATCAGTCCTGGAAGCAAGAGTGCTTGACAAAGTTGGTACGTGGAAAACAATTAGGTTCACTCATGAGTTAATCAACAGATCTTTTGGATGGAATCAAGATGGCCTCACCAATGTCAAGGATGAATGTCATGATCCCAAAAAGAGAACATTTTTGGAAATCAGCAGAACAGATATTGAAGACTCGGTTTGCTTAGTGCACCAACATTTTTGCTTTCCTAGTATGCATAGATATACAACACCCCAGAAAATCGTAGTGCAATTGCTTTCACATGCAATGAGGCAAGTGGGAAATCAAGTAAATATGACTCCATATATTCAAGATTGCCTGTTTGAAGCTAAGAAAAAGTGGGGTCAGAAAAAGTTTTTGAATGGAAGTTCGGCATTGACCCTGTTGATTTATGAGGCACTTGGAATGAAGGAGTGCTTACGATTGATGCCCACTTCAACAGAGATCACAAAATATGCAAAGTCAGCAACGATTTCAAAGAAAAAGAAAACAGTCATCTCCATTGAAGAAGTGGGAACCAGTTCAAAGAAACCCATGAGAGGGACTAAACGCATTAGAGAGGAAGAAGCTCAAGAGACACCACAATCAAAGAGGACCCATACGTTGCCACAAATTCCTGTGACAAAACAACGGATCACAAAAAGGGACCTCTCTGCAGCTCTGGAAGAGACGCACATGTATATGCAGGGGCAAGTGAACTTAAATGTTCAAGGCCATCAATACAGATTGGCAAGCCAAAGGAAGCAACAAAAGAATAAAGAACATACCCCAGAACAAACTGCCAGATATAAAGAACTGGGCTTGGAAGATTCGAGCTCTAATGAGGAATCTAGCCCTGAGAAAGACACATTAGACACTAACATAAGAACAGAAATGAACAATGAGGAATGGACAGAGATAAATCAGGTCGAAGTTACACCTGATAATCAATAGCCGCAGGCAAGGAACCAAGAAGCATCCACTGCACCAGTACATGTTATTCAATTGAACGATCAGTCCAAAATAAGCATCAAGGAAGCTCCAATCACAACTAAAGATGCAGTGCTACCTGTAAAAGAAGAAATACAAACACGCATGGACAAAGAAGAAAGTTTCCCTCAAAATAAGGAACAAATTGTGATTGAAGTACCTGACGATATGCCACAAGGCAAGAGTGACCACAGGGAGGCTGAGCCACGGATACAACTCCATATTCGGCAGCCCCATGATACTACGCTACATGTGGCACAGGGGAAAGGTGTTACCAGGGGTGAAGAACCTCATATCCCCACCACATGGCTGAATGTTGATGTTACTCAATTAAAACCTGTAGTCAAGCAAATGATACAAAAAGCCATGGATACACAACAACAAATGATGGAAATGGATTCAGATTATGACAAGGCCATGCAGGAAAAGAATCAATTTCAAGTAATGAGTGAGCAATTGTCAGCACAGCTCATCCAAGCCCAACAAAAGGTTTCAGCCAAGGAAACGGAGATAATCGCAGTCAAAGAACAATGTAACACCTTGATGAAACAGCATCATCAGCTCCAGACACAACTGATAGATTTACAAAGACAACATGAAGCTAGTGAAGCAGACAAAGAGAGGATGAAAGCTCAAAGCAATCTGCTCGAAACACAACTAAAAGTATATATGGAGGAAAATGATAACTTACGCAGTAGAAATAAAGAACTGATGAAGGCATTACTGTATGACCAACCTCTAGAAAAACAAGAGACTTCAACTACTGACCAAAAGGAATTGAGAGATCAGATTGAGACGTACTCTGTGAATTTCTTCTCAATGCAATTGCCTATTCATAGTTCTTATGTGCAAACCTTGCCTTTCCGCTTCTAGGCTACTAGCCTGTGGACTTGCCTTGTTTGGGATCACATACAGAGTGACTGTCTCAACTGCCCCTCTGTTGTCTAATAATAAGATGATACCAGAAGATCATATAAATGAACTCCAAATCACATAAAAAATACAATCTCAGAGACTTCTCTCCCATACCATCTGTCCTACACCTAGGTAGAATACAAAGTTTGATATCCCATACCACCAACTTTATACTCCACATAGATGTGTGTATGAGATTAAAGTCGAACACTTCTCTCGAAAATGATAAGAATAACTCGGTGAGTACTCACAACCATAAATAATGTAATGAAATCATGAAGTGTTTCCTTCCCTCGATGGAAAGAACAGAGTCATTCCTATGACTCTATCACTCATAACTATCTGTAACATCAACTCATCTTGAGTTGAGAATTGAGAAATTATTTAGTAAATCAACTCAACTAGAGTTGTGAAGGATGCGGCTTGCATCAAATATCAACTCATGCATCTTGAATCAAATATTGACTCACAATAAATTGGAATTTATACAACTTGTATGAATCCAATTATTTGAAATGAGAACAACTAGCAAAGTTCTCCTGTTCCATGCTCTCATGGCACTATATATATTCTTGAAAATTTTGACAGAGTCTCCTCTATCCTATTGAGAATGGTCACCATAAACTAATGCTCAAAAAACACGTATCTAGGGCATATCTAGCCCATGGTGATCACACAATCTCAAAAAAAATCATAAAAAACCTATGAAAAGTCTTTTCCTTTCAACAATGCCTCCTGCATAAACAATTTCCAACAGCATCAGATTAAATCTTACTTTTAACTACCTTTTACTCATCCAAAATATATGAAATGTTCCAGCCTTATTTAGATTTTTTTAATCTTTCATTAGGCACAAAAATCACTTGATTTGGATATTTGCTCAGAGTTTTGTGACCATTTTACTGGAAGGGTCTCAACAACCAATTCTGAAAAATGTACAAGGTCATCTTCTTGAAGCCCTTAGACTGATCAAAAAAATTCTAAATTCCATTTTCTTTGTGCCTAAATCTAGATCAACTTATCTAGTTTGGTCTCAAAAAATTTCAATTCAAAATGAAATCAAATACTCATTCAAAAGTATCATTCTATCTCTGCTACACCTGCGCTCAGGTGAGCCTAGAAACAATGCTGCTTCACTTTTATAATATCTTCTAACTATGAAGATAAATTTCAAAATCCTTGAATTTTGGATATGTTATAGGGTCTATAATGGAGTAGCTTCTTCAAAAAAAAAATTTTAAATTGGAGTTTCCAATATGAAAATATCATGTGCTCATCAGTCACATGTACCACTCTTTGGAAAATCCTAGCCAGAGATTAGTCTGAGAAGAATAGATCATTTGACCTATCAAATCATGTCCAATTGCTTTCAAATTTTACTAGCATATAGATCTTTCATGTGCAGAGATTATTGGACCTATCAAATGATCTCTAAAAATAATGAAAATTGATATGAACAAATGTCATCTATCAAGCTTTCATCTCAAACAAAAATCATTTCATTTGGATCTACCAAGTAAGAGAAATGCCCTTTGCAACAGACCTATGTCACTTGTTTCAGGCTTCTACCTTTAGTAACAACACTTTTAGTGCATAGGTCACTTGACATATCTAAAAGTCTCCAAATTACTTGAAAATTGGTCAGCTTAAAGTAAAGCTTAAGATCTATTTGCCTTCCAAATTTCAATAAATTTGGGCATTCCCACAAAGAGTAGCATCCAAATCTCTATGAGGCTGCTACCTCACTACTATTTGCTCGATCATTTTTTTCAAACTCAAAAATGACAAGACATGTTAATCCTTACGATTAAACAAACTTATTCATTATCTTGGATGGATTATGTCATGGAGATGTATCCATGCATATAATGATCATTTAGATCAATGCAAACCAAATTAACCATCCAAATCGTCTCGTTGAAAAATCAACTCTTTACATAGTATCCACCTGAAAGTGAATATCTATGGATGTCATTCTATTCATTGTGCTTTTTGCCCAATCATTAATCTTATTACAAATAATCATATACAAGCACTTAATACTTGTATTGATGTTCATATCCATAGCACACTTGTGCGGACTTGGGTTAAACTTCTATATTAAGTACATATACTCGCATGAAAAACAGTTTATGTGCTCATGCGTTACTAGTCGACAACACATCTTAGTTGCTCTTGATATATACATCTTATTTTTTACTTTCAAAAGGCATAATTAGTCTATGCATGGTACCTCGATCACATACCTCATGCTCACCCTAACCAGTCGTGGTGATACATAAAAGTGATCTTTTATAAACAGAAAATGCATCCTGCACTTCAATTTTCTAGCAATCATATCGTCTATATATACATGCATTCACTCATGCATTTTATTCTCTACTTCAATAAAATTATATGCTTTTCACTATGCTGACAGAAGACTTCCTCTCTCACACAACACAACATCACTCTAGCTCTCACATGGCATATAACGCCATGTGGCTACAAAATTTCCGGCAGCATTTCGCCAGGAAAATGAAGCCTGAAAAAATAATAATAGTCTTTACAAAGATAGGCAAGAGCGTAGTGGTTGGAAAACCACTCCCTTTACTCCAGAAACCTGCAAAAAAGAAACTTTGCCAAAATGTGCTATTGGGCACTACACGCCCTCATAACCATGTCTTTTTTTCTGCTTTCAATACCTACAAAAGATTCTAAAACACACAAATAAGATCTGAGCATGCTTTTATGAATCAACATTAGTTAGTGTAACTTTATGTGCATAGATAAATTCATGTAAAAACTAGCTTTCATGCACATTCCAATATTGATTTCTTAAAACTGAAAGAAAATACAATGCAAAATTATAAATTTTGATGCGAGAGGCATTCAAAGGAATGTATATGAGAGCAAAAGTTTAATGCAAATGTATGGAAAAAAATTCTTTCCTATCCAAAATGGTTCAAAATATTATTAAAAACCCCTAATTATCATAATTGGAAACTCAATTCACTCAAAAAGGATTCCTCGCAAGTCAACAGCCATCTAAAAGCTTGCGCAGAGATGGCTTCCAATGGTCCAAATATGGATTATGACCAAGCAAAAGAAAGATCTTGAAGTGTAGAATCTATACCAAGTTGAATTACTTGATTTGGAGCTTCCATTAGGAAGTTATGGCCAAAACAATGAAGCTAGGTGAGTGGGCAGCATGCCTCTTTGAAGAGATATGCAGAGAATTAAATGCTCTCTACAGATGGTTTAGAATTATCCAATGATAGGTTCCAGCCACTCATTGGAAAGCCTTTGAAGTCTACTTCCTATCCCAAGTTGAATTATCAAATTTGGATATCGTATGAGAGAGTTACGGCCATTTAAGTGGAGGTAGGTATATTAATCTTGCTTTTTCTCTTACTTTTTATCTTCTTTTTTTTGTTCTCTTTCTTTACTCTTCTCTCTCTTTCTAATCTCTTCATTCTCTCTCTATTCTTCACTTTATCTCACTTAGGATCTCCTCTTTCTCTCTTTCTTTTCTTTCATCCTTTCACTTTCTTTCTCTCTTTCTTTCATCATTTCTTTTTTTTTCTTTCTCTCATGAATCTCTCTAAATTTCTCTTTCTTTCTCTTCATTCTCTTCTTCTCTCTCTATCTCTTTCTCTCTTTGTTTCTTTCTCTTCCTCTCTCTCCTTTCCTCCTTCTTCCCTTTCTCCTCTGTCTTTCTCTCTTTCTCTCTATAGTTCTACTTCTTTGTGTTTCTTTGTCGTATGCAGAAAAACGTTTTATACTAGTAGCAGTAATTCGGTTACCTCATACCACGAATTGGTAAGGCTGAGTGGTTACAACAGCTACCGTGGATGTGAGAGGTACAGGGTTCGAATTCCACTCATTGCGCTCGATGACTGAACTTGTAAATTGATGAAACGCTTACCTTGATAGATTATGGTAATGATGAATACCGAAACTCAATTCGTCTTTTTACTTCTGCACTTCTGTTGTCACGCACCTGCCTTCTATCCATCAATCAACGCCACGGAAAATCTATTATCTTCCCTTCTTTACATGCGCAACGGCCGCCATGAAGATGATGTTGCAAACACGAAGAAGAAGATCATCCTATGCTCGTGTGAATCCTCCATCTTCATCTCTCCCTTGCTCTCCATGGATCTCTCAACCATGCTGTGATACCAAATGTGAGAAGTCGAGAATGACATGCCTGGGGCTCACCTCCCAGTCTATTTATAGCCCTTGCCTAGTCACCATCTAGAGTTCTCTCTAAGGCCCCTCTACTCATCTAGCCATCATGAGTAGGTACCTCGTATGAACTCTCTGGCTTTTGGCCTTGGCTATCCCCCGAGCAAGGAACATCTCGTTCCTCCAAGCATGTACATCTCTGGAATATAACATTTCTGATCAAGCAAGCAAGGTAAGGATTTTCTAATAAATTTTTTAATTATCTCAACTTCTTATGTTATGTTTAGGACACAAAAAACTCAGAAATCAGTAAAATCACGGAATCCCGATTTTTTGAATTTTGAATTTTCAAGGGAAATAATAATAATTTTGCTAAAGCTCTGCTATTGCATGCTAAAATTTTAAATAGGTGAATCCTTGTGAGAAACAAAAACTCAAAAATAAACAACCTAAAATTTTCAAAAAACTGCACAGAATCGCAATTCTGTAGTCAAACACAAAATTGCGATTCTATGAAATAAAACACAAAATCTCCATTCCCAGAGCACGATTTTCATAAGAAAATCGTGTCTTCTAACGATTGTGAGCAATCACGATCGTCTGGGATCAGAATCGTGAAAAACACGATTCTCAACACAGAATCGTGAAAAACACGATTCTCATCATAAAATCGTGAAAAACACAATTCTCTCCATAGAATCGTGAAAAACACGATTCTCATCACAGAATCGTGAAAAACACGATTCTCACCAAAGAATCATGAAAAACACGATTCTCATCACAAAATCGTGAAAAACACGATTCTCACCACAGAATCGTGAAAAACACGATTCTCACCACAGAATCAAGAAAAACACGATTCTCATCACAGAATCGTGAAAAACACGATTCTCATCATAGAATCGTGAAAAACACGATTCTCTCCACAGAATCGTGAAAAACACGATTCTCATCACAAAATTGTGAAAAACACGATTCTCTCCAGAGAATCGTGAAAAACACGATTCTCATCACAGAATCGTGAAAAACACGATTCTCATCACAGAATCGTGAAAAACACGATTCTCACCACAGAATCGTGAAAAACACAATTCTCACCACAGAGTCGTGGAAAAACACGATTCTCACTAGAGAATCGTGAAAAACACGATTCTCACCACAGAATCGTGGAAAAACACGATTCTCATCACAGAATCGTGAAAAACACGATTCTCTCCACAGAATCGTGAAATATATTGAATGATCCTTAGGTTTGGTAATAAATTGTACACACATTCTAAGCAAGATCTAAGAAGGAAAGAGGTAGAGTCAGTAATAGGAGAATTGCAAGAAAAAGATTTAGGGCAAGAAATTAATATGGAGAATTTAAATGAAACCAATGAATCCTCTGAAGTTGGCGATTATAAAAACATTCAAGTACATGTATACAAACAGGTTTGGAACCTATGTATATCAGGATGGAATGCATAAGTTTCTCATCAGATTGAGAAACTTAGAGGTTCCCCTGAATATAACACCAGTAGCACAATTCAAGGATGGTAGATATGAGAATAGGCAGGGATGTGTATACATCTTCTCACAAGACCCAAAAAATTCTAATGACCTAGGGCAATGTGCAGACAAGAGACCTTGGGAACAGAACGTAGGGCAATCAGACTTGCCAAGACCACATGAAACTCACAATAATAGTGAACAACAACAAGGTACGAGAACACATACCTCCCCAAATCCTTTTGAAAAAGAAGCAGAAGGATTTAATGATTTTTCATTGAGAATAAGACATCATTGGCAAAATCAGGGCAGAATGCTTAGACCCTATCAAGTAGCCAAATGCATGAAAAATCAATATGAAGGATATTCTAATCCTCATGCCCATGCTGCAGAATAATTCATTCTCAAAGGAGAAGAAAAACAGACAAAAAGGGAGGTGGGAAAGGAAAATGAGAAGGGGTAAAAGTCTGGAAGAAGAGAGTATGGAACAGTCAAACCATAGTCCACCTCAAAAGACACAAACCTAGCCAGAGATAAGAAATTCATAGAGTTTAGATAAAAGCATACAAGGGAAGACTTCAAGAGGGACCAAACCCTACAGACCATGTAATGGCTTATCCTATGCTGGATATAGAGCATGAAAGGATGCAAAAATGCAAACAAATCATACAAGAAGTACAACTCAAACTGGGGGAATTAGACAATTCTCAAACAGTAGTTGGGGAAACAAAGGCAACAATTGATCAAGAAGATAACTCACAAATTACATTCCAGGTAAAAATAGACAAACAATGTACAATCTTATACCACACTACAATGGAGGAATTGGTAAAACAGAATCCTCACTTACAATACACAATGAAAAAATGGGAAGCAATACCAGAGAATTTTGATCCACAGCCACAAGAATTGGAGGAATTGTGGTACATTCCTATTGATAAAATAGGAGGATATTGTGAAGGAGAAGAAGGAAATTCAACCCTGAAAATACAATTTGATAAAAATTATGCCAAAGCTATATTGGATAGTGGATCAGGTGTGGCGATCATGACTAAACAAACTTGGGAAAGATGGGGAAAAAATAAATTAATACCCACTAAAATGAGATTGCAATTGGGAGATGGACATATAGAAAAACTCCTAGGAATATGGGAAAAGGTGATTGTGGATATATGTGGAATAGAAATAGAGCATACTTTTGCCATAGTTGAATTTCCACAATCCACTTCATATGAAATTATCCTAGGAAGACCATTTATGAGACAAATGCAAATTGTGCAAGATTGGGGTAATAATTGCCTATACCTTCAGAGCAAAGGGAGGATAACCAGAGTGAATCTAAGAAATGGTCATTATTGTGACATATCCCCTCAAGAATGGTTCAAAATACATCAAAATCAGGAATTGAGTGAAGAATCAGAGTTGGAAGATCAGAATGAAACAGAATCATCAATATGGAAGTGCAATGTGTTAAGAAACCTTACAAATGGAAAAGGAAGATTAAGAAGAGAAGATTGTATAGAAGGGAGAAAATCACAAGATGAGAGCTATATACCACAAAAATTCAAAGATGAAGAATTTGAGCCTTATGGTTGGAACTAGATTTTGGCCACCATGGATCTAGCCAAAGATGAGTATGTTGGAGTGAGATTCCAAAATGAAGAAGGATATGATGTTTTTCACATAGGAATACAAATGATAAAGGTATCAGAAACAGAAGAGGACAAGGATCAACAATTTGATGTACCTGCAAATTTCAAGACTTATGAAGTAGAAGACAGACTACTTTTAAAAATGAAACCAAAGAGGGAAAAGAAAAGAGGAGAGGCATATGACAATGAGGAACAAACTAAAAAGGTAATGATCACCCAGGAAGAAGGGGAAGAAAGACATATTGTAATAGCTGATGACATGACAAATCAAGAAGAGGAAGCATTAAGAAAACTGGCTAAGAACTATAGGGATGTGTTTGCTTATAGCTACAAGGATTTGAAAGGTATTGATCCTAAAATCTGTGAGCATAAGATTCCTATTACACTTGAGGCAAAGCCTAGCAAACAAAGACATTACACATTCAATGATAAATACTCTGCTAAAATAAAGGAAGAAATTGACAAGCTGCTGGCTGCCAATTTCATCTATGAGATTGAATACACAGAGTGGATATCTCCTATAGTTGTAGTACCAAAAAAGAACAGAAATACCCTTGGACAAGATAGGAGACATGAGTGAAGGTGAAGAAGGAAGCACCTATCTTCCAATCACTCATCAAGGCTACACCACCAAGGCGATTTTGGAGTCAAGTGCAGGAGTTGCAATTGCTACCACTTCCCTATGGAAGTGTTGGGGCAAACCAACACTGAGGCCAACGAGAATGAAATTACAGATGGCCAATGGTCACATAGAAAGACCCTTAGGATTGTTAGAAGGGATAACTCTCACTACTTGTGATGTAGAGTCTGAGCATACCTTTTCCATATGTGACTTAAGCAAGAACCAAGCCTATGAGATGATTTTGGAAAGACCATTCCTAAGACAGTTGCAAGTAGTACAAGATTGGGTAACCAATTCCTTGTATTTGCAACACTTAGGTGTCACAACCAAAGTCAATCTCAAGGATTACTCATAGAGATGTGACCCCTATACAGTGGAATCCCATCCATAGAACCACGGATGACACAAATTCAGTGCATTCCATAGGATCAGGATCCTCATGGATGCATGAAGACACTCACTTGTGGATGTGTAAAGTGGCAAAAGAAGAAGAGACAATGCTAGAAAGGTAGGTGCAAAGGAAACTCATAGATCAATATGAGACCCAACCTATGCACCTATAGTTTTCCTAGACGAAGAATTTGAACTCATGGTTGGGTGGAAATCCTAGAAAAAATGGATGTAGCCATCAATGAAGAACAATGGACACCACATTGTGATGAAGATGGCTATGAAATTTTAGTTTTTTCCATAGAACCACCTATGTGTGATTCGGTTCTTAAAGAATGTGAGCCGAGCGCTGATGTACTTAAGGAAGCAAGTGACTCAGATCTAGAGTCAGTCATTATGGACCCTTTTTGTGCCTCAAAAGAAGAATTCCCATATGAAGTAGAAGTTCAACCCCAAGAGCACGGAGAACTTACGAATGATGTGAGGTTAACTACATAGGTAACCACCAAGAGTGAAGGTAAGAAAAGGAAGAAGAAAGAAGTCGCACCAGAGGAGGAAGAATCTTTGTTTGAGGTCCCTGAAAATTTTAAGAAGTATGACATAGAAGCTAGAAAATTCATGATAAGGATGCCTAAATGTGAAGCATAAGCAGGAGAGACCTATGATAACAAAGAGAAAATGAAGAAAATCATTATGACCATAGAGGAACGTGAACAACGATGCACATACATAGGACATGATTTAACAGAGGATGAGGAGAAAGAGTTGGTAGCCTTTCTACGAGAGTATAGAGATGTGTTTGATGAGTAGAACCTAATGTATGCTCACATACGATCCCCATTACCTCATATGCCAAACCCTCTAAGCAGAAGCCTTACACATATAATGATAATTATGCTGCCAAGATCAAGGAAGAGATAGATTGTTTAGTAGAAGCTAGATTTATCTATGAAATTGAGCACACTGAATGGGTATCCCCCATTGTAGTGGTGCCCAAAAAGAATGGCAAGCTACGTGTATGCCACCATCAGAGATAGTTATCTGCTTCCTATCACTGAGCATCTATTAGAAAGAGTAGCAGGGAAGGAAGTATACAGCTTCGTTGATGGATTCTCTGGCTACAATCAAGTGGCCATTGCTCTAGAAGATCAGCATAAGATAGCTTTTGCCATAGAGTGGGGCATATTTGCTTTTTGAGTAATGCCATTTGGGCTTACCAATGCACCAGTTACGTTTTAGAGGCTGATGTGCCACGTGTTTAAAGAGTTCTTGAGGAAAAACTTGGGAGTCTATGTTGATGATCTCTGTGCTCATTCCAACATTAGACAAACACATATACTTGAACTCAGAAAAATCTTTAACAAATGTAGAAAATATCACGTCTTCCTAAACCCAGAGAAGTGTGTTTTCATGGTTAGGCAAGGCAAGATTCTAGGACACATAGTGTCTAAGAATGGCATCTCTACGGATGAGGAGAAAGTTAGATCAATTGCAAAGCTACCTAGGCCAAAAAATGTCAAGGAAGTACAAGCTTTCATGGGGCATTGTGGATATTATCGACGATTTATTCATATGTATGCGATCATTGCAAAGCCTTTGTACTCCCTTTTGACTAACTTTGAGTGGACAGAAGAATGTGAAAACACCTTTAATGCGTTTAAGAGACGATTATGTTCAGCACCAATCTTGATTACACCAGATTGAAACAAGCCATTCCATGTTTCATGCGGATGTATCCAATTATGCTATTGGGTGTGTACTAGCTCAACCTATTAGTGAAGGTAATATGGATCCTCCAATAGCCTATGCCAGTAGACAATTGAATGCGGCTGAAAAAAAATTATACTACTATTGAAAGAGAAGGTTTAGGCATGGTATACGCGGTTAAGAAGTTTAGACATTATTTGCTTGCAAATAAGTTTAAAATTTTTTACAGACCATCAAGCATTACTCTATCTAGTGAACAAACCATGCAATACAGGCAGATTAGTAAGATGTTCCTCTTACTAATGGAATATGATTTTGAAGTTGTGGTTAGGAAAGGTAGGACTCACCTTAAGGCATATCACTTTTCTAGACTAACTTCAGGGAGCCCCTGCAGGGAGTATCAGATGAACTTCCTAATGCTTACTTGTTCAATCTAGAAGTAGTGCTTGACTGGACAAAATCTATAATGCCTATCTTCACCTTTGGACCTAAACATCCTATAATGAGAACTAAAGACAAGGAAATAGTCGGATCTCAAAACTCCACATAATGGTAGGCAACATGTATAAGCACACCAACCAAGGCATATTGGCTTGCCATGTAGAGGAAGATGAGCATGCAAAATGGTTGCAATGAGCACACAAAGGTGCACTACAGTGACACCATTCGATACATAGAACCCTACAGACCCTACAAAGACTATGTGTGTATTAGCCAAGTATGGAAGCAGATGTCCATAAGTTGTGCAAGGAATGCCTAATCTATTGTATTAGACCACCTATGGAGCATGTTACATTGTACCAAGTGTCCCTAATACAAGATTGGAGTGAACCATTAGTAGCCTTTCAAAGAAATGACCCTGGCTAGACAAAGGAGCTTAGAGCAAGAAGCACTAGACTATGCTCTCATTGGAGATAATCTATGTAGACGAGGAAAAGACGGATATTTTAAATTGTGTGTCCATGAGAGCAAATATCTGAAGATCTTGCAGACTGCTCACCAAGGTGTGGCAAGAGGAAACTTTGGACCAGACCGTGTGATCAAGGAAATATTGTTTGCAGGTCTTTGGTGGCCAACACTTCACATGGATGCACATACCTATGTGAAGAGGTGTGACATTTGTCAGCAAACTCAATATCTGATATGTAAGGATGAGATGCCACTAAAACCCGTGATGGGAGGACGAGCATTCTCTAAGTGGGGAATAGACTTTGTAGGTCCTATTAATCCCCCTATGAAGGGTTCACATGTTGAATACATTATTGTGGCTACGAACTATCTAACCAAGTGGGTGGAAGTATATGCAACAAAAAAGAATGATGCTCAAACGACGGCTAAGTTCTTATTCAAAAATGTGTTCACTTGATACAGGTTGCCAATCGAGTTAGTAAGTGATAGAGGTACACACTTCTTGAATGAATTCAGTGAGAACCTTCTCCAAGAATTCCTGGTGATACATAAGAAGTCTGTCCCTATCATCCCCAAGCTAACGGACAAGCTGAGAGCAAAACAAGATTCTATGTAATGTATTAACAAAATTGGTGAATAATAAATGCTCTAATTGGGATAAACAGCTACATCATGTTGTATGGCCATATCGAGTTGCATATAAAATGGTAATCCAAGCCACACCCTATCAAATGGTATTTGGCCGAAATGCAATACTACCATTAGACTTCTTGATACCCACATTGAAAGTAGCACAAGAGCATCAGTGGACAGATCACGAACTCTCTTCGAGGATTTTTTATCTTGAACAGTTAGGTGAAATGGGACTAAGAACAGCTACAAGAATATACGTAGCCAACAAAAGCAAAAAAGCATACTTTGATGCCCATGTGAAGGATAAAGGCCTAAAAGCAGGAGATTTAGTCCTAGTGTACACCTTGAAGCAACATGCATGACATCTAGAGAAGCGAGGCTATGGACCCATGATTATTCATAGAATATCAACAAGTGGAGTAGTCAATTAGCAACTCTAGAAGGCGACATCCTACCTAGTTACATCAGTGGGTGTAGGGCCAAATTATATCAAGAACCCCTCAAGGAGGAAATGCTAAATCAACTCAACGCTGCAAAGAAACGTAATGAAGAAGAAAAACAAATTTGAGAAGAGGTGTAGGTACAAGCTTTGGAACACATCCAATCAATGAAAGTGAGAAGACAAGGTAGAGATTAGCCTAAGTCAGCCACTCAGGAAGTGCCAAGATATCACATGGCCATGTGCAAAGCATCACGTGTACGTTCCCATAGGATAGTTGATTGAGGACCCTTTGTGACCCTAGAGGTAGGACAAGGAGAGAGTGCAAGGACCATAAGAGCTTTGATTGACTCAAGAGCAGCCATTAGTGCAATTCGACTTTCTTACTTTCAAGAATTGAGATTAAAAGTAAATCCAATAGAAGCATATCTCATAGGATTGGGAGGTGTGAAAACCCTTTGCATGGGTGAGGTGGAACTTCCCCTCTATATTCAAGATGTTCTAATGATAGTCAAAGTGCTAGTGTGTGAAGACAAGGATCTGACTGAACCTCTAGTCTTGGGTCAAGACTGGATCTATGATCATGGCATCAACCTAAACCTCAGAATTGGACTTCTTCAAGTCTTGGTAAATCAAAATTGCATCACAATGGAATTAGAAAACCTCGCACTGAAGGAACTAGGAACGATACTCACTCTTGGTCCTTTTAGGAACACACATGACAATAACAATGTTATTCTTGTCCAAGGTTCTGTGCTGCATAAGATTTTCATTCTTGAAGGAGGTGCAAAAGTCAATGAGGAACTCCCTTCTTTTCCAAAGAGGATCCTAGGAAAACAAGCAAGGCAATACACAACATAGAGGAAGCTGATAATCAAGAAGCATGATCAGCGACTAGTGCAACATAAACTACCTCATGGAATGAAGCAGATATGGATACGCAAGGGTGCACAACCCTCTGCTCTAGAGACAAGATCCCAAAGATGCACCAAACAAACTACTTAGTCAGGACTACAATGAAGGAGTATCCTAGGCATCAATCTAGACGAACCATTTCTATTTGGGTCCCAAAGCGATCAATGAAGGTTGTCCCCAACTCTAGATAGATGTGGGTGCCCAAGACCTGCTTACGAGCTCAAATAACTTCACCTCAGCTCACAAGATTGAATCAACACTCACAAGCACTCTTGGCACAAATCCCAAGGCAAACATTTACACTCCACACCATCACATCTTCGATCACACCTAGGAATATCTGGAAAGGGGTACTCAAAAAGTCCCAAATCTAGCACAATCTAGTCCAGAAACCTTTACATGTCATGACCACCAAAAGCTATGATCCCACGATCAAAGTTTGGAGAATTAAACCCTATATCAAACTTCCTCACTCAATTTTGTAAATCAATCCACATCAAAGTAGATACATGTTGAGTACAATGCACATCCAAATTATGCATCTAGGGGAATTACTAACCTACTAACCGCCATTCACAAACATCTCGAACACCCCCACTAACTCCTAACAACTTCAGGTATCATGTTGGTATTGTGAAGGGAATACCATAATATCATGTTTCCTATAAAATGCTAATAGGCTTCTCTTCTTCTAATAGATAAGCATAAAAAACTACGAGCAATATCATGGTTGAGACAGTAGGCCCAAGCTCGTAGGCAGGAGTGAGTCAAGCAGGAGTTAACATGGAAAACCTACCTATTGAAGTGCCACCAACTGAGCAACCTATAGAATTGGGACACCTCCAACAAATACCCATACCAGACCCTCCCACAAGAATAAAAGAGAGAGTTCATGCAAACTCTCACTAGTTCAATGGCATGCCTAGGCCCTTAAGAGAGGTGAACTACATATGGGAGTCTAAGTGCGAGTATGATAGGGCCTGGGTACGATTCCAATTCTTTTCCCAAGAGTTCAAGAATCTCCAAAACACACCAAAACTTTAAAGCATATGGCAAGGTGCAGGGCTGATGGAATACTTTGAGGCACCCTTACCAAAACCGGATTTTCTGCATTGTTACTATTTGGTATCAACATTACATGAGAGTGAGGTAAAGGACCAACCAAGAACCTTCATCATTCCTTCCTTATTGGGCAACAATGAGTTGAAAAAGTTTGAGCTTACCTTAGAATTGGTAAGCGATGCTCTAAATATGCATGGCATGCATATGCCCTCCGAGAAGGATGCTTTGATACTGGATAACATGAAGAATCAAAAACAGCAAAAGTTAAAAGACATGGTGGCACTCACACCAAATGTTTCCATCCATCTCCGCATGTGCATGCAACATTTTGCATTCCCTATCCAAGACAAATTCACTCAGTCACACAAATGGATCTGGTTCAGTCTCTACTTGGCAGAGACAAGCGCACTAACCATTAAGCTTCTTGTACAGATTAGAGCAGTTGCACAGAGCTAATAAAAGGCCTCCAAGAAGTTATTGGTGAATGGATGTTGTGAAATAACATGCACCACTTACAAATGCTTATCATACAATGTACCCATCGAACATGCATTGACTAGGTCACAACTACAATTGTTTAAAGGATGCAAAACTTCCACACATCAATCCAAGCGAATGAGGGGCTCAATTCCATGTGTCCATAACCAGAAGTTCTTATGACTCTGGAAGTCTCACCACAAGGGGATGCCATAGTGCCTCCCTTTACGATTCAAATTCCCAGATTTAGATCTGAAGGCACATCACAAGCTTCCCCATCTACTCCTCTTGTCCCACCAGAATTTGAATTTGTTACCATGGGAGACATTGAAGGGATGAGCACCTTCAATTTTGAATCCTTCTTGTAGAATACGCAACTCTCTAATGTAGTATTCTTTTCGGATACAGAAGAACCGGGCATATCCTCCCAAAGATGGAAGAAATCAAAAGAAGGCCGCCATGTACACTGGGATGACAGTTAGCAGAGGGCCCTATCCCAACAATTAGAACTACCAGAGGGTGAAGATGAGGAAGAAGAAGAAGAAGGAGAAGAAGAAGCAGAAGAAGAAGAATGATTGAAGCCCCAACTTATACTGTAGAACTCCGTAGATTATACCAGATCATGGAATGGGTGCAGGCACAACAGTTACTCTATGAACAAAACAACAGAATGCTCATGGCCCAGCTCTTGGAAGAAGCTGGAGTGGACTCTAAATACAGTGAAATTCTCCTATTGCTGGCATAAACCTATGGTATAGTAGAAGCAGTCCGGTCCACATTACAGAGGCCTCCCACCCAATACAATCCTCCTAGATTCCAAACATGACCAAGGTAAGGCAAGAACATTCAAATCCCCATCACAATTGTTGAGGCAACTACTATGGCAACCAAACGGATAGAGACAACTTCTCAAGCAACTAGAACTTTGGGCCATGGAACCACGGTCATCCATGAAATCTCAACAGAACCACTACCTCTAACAACCCCACCCTCACCTTTTGGAATAGAAGCTGTGAATATCATCTCGACTACTAACCCCACAGAGCAAACCTTCATCTTCCATAGCCCCACTTCTAGTTCAACCTTGTTTTCCTCCTTTGACAATCCTATATATCATACCACGAATCCCTCATGGAGCCTGCCTTAGGACATCTTGCCTCCATGACCTCAGTCATAGGCCACCTAGACACTAGAACAACATTTCTCGGTTTCCCTATGTCTGAAGCTTCATCCATAGCAATCCCACCTCCAAGCTTTTACATTCTCACCTCCATCCAACCAATCCTTCAACCCATCCACACAGCTTTCTTGAGAATATTCCAGCCCATGTCTCAACCATTTCCATTATTTTCAATCTCCACACCCACTTCAACTTATTCACCACGATCACACACACACACACACACCAGCTACCATTCTAATGTATATGGTAGACATTACTCTCACCTCCATTGCCAAAATCATGGACATTTTGCCACCCACAACACCTCCCCCACCATCAAACACTTTTAGAACTTGAAATTTGGCACAAGAGATTAGGGCATGTTGGTGAAAGAACTTTTAAACAAATTTGTAGAGACCAACGTGTGATTGGGATACCTAATGTATCCATGCAACACATGACTTATAAATGTGGTGCTTGTCAGTTTGGAAAATCGCACAGGTTACCCTTCTCAAGGAAAGGCTACATGCATGATGACTACCTAGAGCTTGTCTTTACAGATGTATGGGGACCAAGTAAGGATCCCTCAATTACAGGATCAAGGTATTATGTATCTTTCATTGATGATTACAGTAGGTGGACTGTATTGTACTTTATGAAGCACAAAGATGAAGTATTCAGTTGCTTTAAAAAGTATCTTGCACTTGTTGAAAACCAAACAAGGAAAAACCTAAAAAGGCTAAGGTCAAATGGAGGAGGTGAGTACTTTTCAAATGAGTTTGATATATTCTTGCACAACAGAGGAATCAAAAGAGAAATCACAAAAAGGTATAACCCTTAGCAAAATGGGGTGGCAAAAAGGAGAACTAGATTAATTGTTGAAACAGCTAGGTCAATGTTGAATGAGAAAAAATTACCTAACTACTTGTGGGCAGAGAGTGTATCTACTGCCACTTATCTTGTAAACAGGTTGCCATCCAAATCTCTTGATGGGATGACCCCATATGAAGCATGGAATGGTAGAAGACCTTCACTTGATCATTGCAGGATCTTTGGATGTGTAGCTTATGTGCATATCCCTTCTTAGATAATAGGTAAGCTAGACCCTAAGGCAGAGAAGTGCATCTTCATAGGGTATGACTTGAATCAGATGGTTACAGGTTCTACAACCCTTCAAACAAGGGATTCATGGTCAATAGAGATGTTGCCTTTGATGAGAATGACTCTTGGTTTGATAGTGAATGCAGGAAAGTAAAGCTACCTTATGACTTGGAAGAAGAGTTTCCAAACTTCAATAAAGAGGAGTCTACTCAGAAGGAAGACATCCACTGAGATGATGAGGACATCATCAACCTAGAAGAGTTCAAGGCATGGAAGTCCAAAGGCAAAGTCAAGATGAAGAAGTTGGAGGATATACCTGAATCATCCAACCAAGCAATCAGAAGATCACAAAGGGAAAGCAAGAAACCAATCAGATATGGGTATGATACTTCCCTTGTTACTAACCACTCTGTTTATCTTGCAAATGACTTGTCAATTGAAGAACCAGCATCATATGAAGAGGCAAAGACCAAGGCAAAATGGAAAGAAGCTATGGATGAGGAAATTGAAGCACTTAAGGAGAGTGATACTTGGGAATTAGTACCAAAGAAGGAGTCTATGAAGGTAATTGGTTCTAGGATGATCTATAAGATCAAAAGGAATTCTGATGGATCAATATGCAGGTACAAAGCTAGACTTGTGGCTAGACTACATACCTTTAGCATCAAGGTTTTGTCATGAGTAAAGCAGATACTTCTCTGTTCATCAAGAGAAGTAATTCAGAGGTAATATACCTATGTGTATATGTTGATGATATCATACTTACAGGTAATGATGCTAATGGCATCAAGCAAAAAAAAAATAAGATGATGAAGGGGTTCAAAATTAGTGACCTTGGATCACTAAAATATTTTCTTGGACTTGAGTTAGTCTATACTAACTCAGGAAGTTACATTACTCAGAGAAAGTATATACAGGATATGCTAAAGAAGTTTCACTTGCAGGATGCCAAAGTTGCACGTACTCCAATGGAGGTAAACCTAAAATTAAGTGCTCATGAAGGTGATTTACTTGAGAACATTGCAAGTTACCAAAGCATAGTGGGAAGGTTGAACTATGCTACTTTGACAAGGACTGCCATTGCTTATGGAGTAAGTGTTCTAAGTGAGTTTATTCACAAGCCTAGGGCACGCTTGGAGGCTGCCAAAAGGATCTTGAAGTACCTTTAGGGTACTCAACATCATGGACTATATTTCCCTTATACATCATACTTGGACATCAAGATATATTCATATGCAGATTGGGCAAGATGCAAAGATGATAGGAGGAGTACCTCAGGATACCTATCTTTTGCAGGTAAAAAACCTATATCATGGTCTTCAAAGAAGCAAGCTACTGTTGCTTTATCTTCTATAGAGGTAGAGTATAGAGGATTGGCCAATGCTACTCAAGAGGCCATATGGATCAGATTGTTGTATACAAAATTGGGTTTGCATACTACATCTCCAATGATTTTTGGAGACAATACAAGCTCATTACACCTTGCAGCAAATCCTATTTATCATGCTAGGACCAAACATATAGAGGTCCACTATCATTATGTGAGAGAGAAGCTATTGATCAAGGATATTCAGTTGGCATATGTATCAACTAATATGCATGTGTAGACTTGTTGACTAAAGCATTAGATGGTACAAAACTTTGCAGGTTTAAATCAATGATTGGATTGCAGGACATTCATGAAGATTGAAGATGAAGACCAAGCCAAAATGTTTGGCTTGAGGTGGAATTGTTGGTGCAAAGTCCAAGCCCACACATTTAGATTGAAGTTCATAAACACATGAAGCTCCATGGAAACCATTGCTAGTAGAAATTTATCCTTTTACATTTGTAAAAGTCATTTATTTGACTTGAGAGAATATTTGTAATCACCTACCAAAAACTCGTGCACTTGTTAGTTAGAAAAGCATCTACTTCATCGAGGGAATATTATCCTAGATTGAAGGATTACTTTTAGAGAGAGCCAAAAGTTGAATTCAAATTCAAATTTGAATGTAACACTTATATAAAGTGACCTGAAAAAGTCGACTACTCTCCATCATTAGGCTATGATTGTCAAGCCTATGATCTTGGACAACACTGTTCATTAATACAATACATCTACATTATTCATCTATGGTCTCTCTGTTATAGTCATTAATATTTGTCAACTTGTGTTGCTGATATCTATGTCATTTCTCCACCATTTTCAATAATCTATAGATCGTTGGAATCAGCCCCAAGTTATCTACATGGTGAAAAATTTTGAAGGGAATACATTTGGCCAATGTGGAGAAAAACGCATCGAAGCACTCACTGGTCAAACTCTACAGAGGTCCTAAAAAATCGAGGGTAATGATTCATTTGTTAAATTGATTGCTCTGTGTATAGTGCATCATTTCAAGTGATTTCACTTAGAAGCATTAGCTTACTAAGCTAATTTGATACTTCTAAAAGGAATTTTTCCAATTCCTATTGTACTGGTAGCACTAAGCATAACAAGCAACAGGTGTATGATAAAAAATAGAAGATTTTCATTAATCCTTCTATTTGGAAGTAGTCTGTTTTGACTCAATCTTTTCATACATCATTTCCAAAGTACATAGGCACTTATATAGTGTCATTGGAAAGCTAAGAGGGCCCACATATCATCTCTAAAGCTACAAGGGGTTAGTACTAAGCAGTATTTGGCAGTACCTACTCATTTCTTAGAGTGTCCATCCATCTTTCCCAACATTCTGAATTTTACACAACCTCCCAGCCCGATATCCCCAATGCCATCGATTGTGATGCCTTGCAAGCAGATTTGGCAAGAGGGTTAAGGCTCAACGAACACGAGTTGACCACTAATGTCATCCAATATTATATCGACCACACTACAGAACAAAGGTCTCTCAGGGGGACAAATGCTAGAGAGGAGGGAGTTTTGGCATAGAAGTAAGGAGGAGATAGAGCAGTCAAGTACAATCTCGCACATAAGAGGCCCAATCATTTTTTTTTCATAATTTATTTTCTATCAAAGTGATTTTCATCACTACGCAAACATTGTAAATACTATTTTTGATAGATTAGACTCCATTTTGTTCAAGCGGAGGAGTTCTCGAGCTTGAGGAGTATTAGAAGTACTTTTGTATCAATTCTCATAATTTCCTGATTCCTTTTGAACCCTCAAATAAGCCCTGGAACCTAATTTTTAACTAGGCCGAATAGGGCCAAAACCTAGTCAAAAACTATAAAAAGAGCAAGAGAGCTCATTTTTCAGGCCAGCTTGTTAGAGTTTTGAGCTATTGTAAGAGACCTTTTTTATTAATACAAAGAACTCCATTGGTCCTCTATTTGTTCTTGCCTTTTGTGCACGTGTGTGTATGTGTGTGCATGATTGTGTGCTTCTCACTCGCGCACTTGTGTCATCATAATAGTCCTCACGTCTCCATAGATTGATAATTATGAGGTGGATCTCCTCACATTGGTACTTGCCATTGTGCTAGAGTGACACATACATACATACATACATACACACACACACACACACACACACACACACACACATATATATATATATATATATATATATATATATATATATATATATATATATATATATATATATATATATATATATATATACATATACATACATACACACACACACACACACACACACATATATATATATATATATATATATATATATATATATATATATATATATATATATATATATATATACATACATATATATATATATATATATATATATATATATATATATATATATATATATATATATATATATATATATATATATATGTGTGTGTATATATGTATGTATGTATGTATGTATGTATGTATGTATGTATGTATGTATGTATGTATGTATGTATGCTCGTGATGAATCGGCAGAACCTCCTGTGCCGTCTGTTGATGTATGAAACACCACAAGAAATGAATTAATGTGACACTAGAACACCTCTATGGTCATCATTAACTCATTGCCACTCCAAACTTTGAGAAATGATAGCCTAAAGTGAGAACTTTGCTTCTACAGATTTTTCTAGTCACTGAAATGACATACCTTCAGTATTTTGCTAATTTCTCCTATCTCAAGTATTATTTCTCCATGAAACTTTATAGGCTGAAACTAGAAGATTAGAGCTTTCCAACAAGCTATCATATGCATCAAACGGATCTCTAGAACTCAAGTTATGGCTCTCACAAGATGACCCTATATGACCTTCCAAAACTGGAAATTTTACCTGTTTTAGTAAGAGCGCCTGTTTAAAATTAGAATTCGATGCCTAGCATCGACTTGCAACGAGAATTCGATGTCGGGCATCGACTTGGGATGTTTTTGGCCACTTTTCAGCAGGGATTCGATGTCGGGCATCGACTTCCCGCATAAAGTCTTGATCTTTTGGACACCAAAACTATAGGTGATTTCATGCACATTTAGAATATGACTTATCAACTGGAATTCGATGCCAGGCATCGAGTTGCTCCAACAACATCATGTTTTCAAACACTTCAGCACTGAATGAAAAAGATAAATGAAAATATGACTTATCAGCAGAGATTCGATGCCAGGCATCGAGTTGCTTGGAAAACTTGATCTTTGTAACTCATCACACAGTAGGTAATCATGGAGATGATGGAGAGAGGCTCATACACAGAACTTTACTCAGTTCTTCTCATATCTATAAAAACTCAGAAGTTTTACAGATGCTTTCTCACTCAGAGAAGCCCGACTATACTCAGTCGTATAAAATGAACTCCTTCTTCTACTTCTTCTCTCTTGCTCTCTTTCTCTCTCGCCGCGTCAGTTGATACAAACTAACTTATATAGATTTTTGTATTCTCGTGATTTTAAAAAACTTCTAGAACTAAAGTGAACTAACTTTACAAATATGATACACTTGTGAATTTGTCCCTTCACATAGGCATGGTGTTTTCTTCCTAAGATTTGACCTTCAAATATATGTCCAGTTAGTGATTGTTTCTCCAACAGCTCCCCCTCAATCACTAATTGACATTCCCTGTTTCTTCATATCATCTTCTTTTCTTTTACTCCTGCCATGCTTTTGAATCTGCTGGTCTTCACACCATCCAAGCTCTTTGTCATTATGTCTGCTAACTGATCTTTAGTAGAAATGTACTCCACTTCAATCTCCTTCTCCATTACCTTTTCTCTGAGAAAATGATATTGTATCTCTATGTGCTTTGTCCTTGCATGAAATACTGGATTTGCTGCAAGATAAAGTGAACTCATATTATCTCCATGTATTGTAGGTGTACCTTGATCAATGCCTAAGCTCTTGAACAATGTCTGCATCCATATGACTTCCTTAGCTGCTTCCACAAGTCCTTTGTACTCTGCTTCAGTTGATGATAATGCTACTGTATGTTGTTTCTTTGAACACCAACTTACAAGCTTATCACCAATGTATATCATGTAACCATGAGTTGATCTTCTGTCATCCTGGTTACCTGCCCAATCTGAATCACTATAGGCTCTCAACTTCAAATCTGATGTAAAAGGATAATATAATCCTTCCTTTATAGTTCCTTTGATATATCTGAGAACTCTTTGACCTGCAATCCAATGTGGGTCCTTTGGACAATGCATGAATTGTGACAAGACTCCCACTGCATAACTAAGATCAGGTCTTGTTAGTGTAGCATAAATCAAACTACCCACAAGAGATTGATACTTCCTCATATCTTTGTATTCTGCACCATCATATTTACTGAGCTTGTGATTAACTTCAAGTGGAGTTGAAGCTTCTCTGCAATTTTCCATATCAAACTTCTTCAACAAGTTCAGAAGATACCTTTCTTGTGATACATATATGCCATGATCTGTATAAGTGACTTCCATTCCAAGAAAGTATGACAACTTTCCTAGGTCACTGATCTTGAACTCTTTCTCAAGTAATCTCTTTACCTCCTTGATTCCTTCATCTGAAGTACCTGTGATTATAATGTCATCTACATAAATACAAATGTAGATTGTACCTTCCTTTGTTCTTCTGATAAGTAGACTTGGGTCTGCTTTTGAACTTTGATATCCAAGATCATTGAGATACTTCACCAGTCTATAGTTCCAAGCTCTTGGAGCTTGCTTCAATCCATACAATGCTCTTCTCAACCTGCAAACAAAATTTGGATACTTGGAATCTATAAACCCTTGAGGTTGTTCCATCTATACCTCATCTGATATGTATCCATTCAAGAATGCATTTTTTATATCCAATTGACTTAGAGTCCATCCTTTTGAAGCTGCAATAGCAATGATTGTCCTTATAGTTGACATCTTAGCTACGGGACTGAATGTCTCATCATAATCTATGCCATAGGTCTGGGCATAGCCTTTCACCACCAATCTAGCTTTGTATCTGGCTATACTTCCATCTGCAAGCTTCTTCACTTTATAAACCCATTTATTTCCAATAACTTTCTTACCATTTGGTTTAGGAACAAGTTCCCATGTCTTGTTCTCCTCCAGTGCATTGAACTCTTCCTTCATTGCTTCTTCCCATTGCTTCTTCACTTTAGCTTCATCATAGTTCTGGGGTTCTTCATCATCTTCGACCATATATACATAGTTCTTCTGAGTTATGTAAGAAGTATCATAAGAATACCTTTCTGGTTGTCTTCTAGTCCTGCTTGACCTTCTTGGTTCACATTCTTCATATGTGTCTGGATACACTTCTCCATCAAATATAGGAGCTTCTTCATTCCTTCTTGTTAATTCACTTGTGGATGTACTTGCTTGCATATAGTCTTCATCTCTATTTACCTGCACAATTGATTTTCCTTTCTCACATCTTCTTACCTCTTCTTCAAATTCTTCAGCTGTGTGACTTTGATCTGCATACCAACTTTTCTGTTCATCAAATGTAACATCTCTAGAAACAAGAAATTGTTTGGTTAGAGGATTCCACAACCTGTAACCCATCTGCTTTTCATCATAACCAATGAACACATATTTTTCTGCCTTTGGTTCAAGTTTATGCCTAAGTTGTGATGGCACATAAGCATATGCAATTGATCCAAACACTCTACAATGATCTAGTGTTGGTTTCTTACCCCACCAAGCTTCATATGGAGTCATTCCATTCAGAGCTGCACATGGTAATCTATTCACAAGATATGTAGCTGTACTTATAGCCTCAGCCCAAAGATAATTTGGACAGTTCTTCTCCTTTAGCATAGCTCTAGCAAACTCAACCAAAGTCCTGTTCCTTCTTTCTGCTACACCATTTTGTTGTGGTGTATACCTGCAAGTTATTTCTCTCTTAATACCTGCATTCCAAAGATAATCATTGAACTCTTGGGAGAAATATTCTCCCCCTCCATCATACCTCAATCTCTTAAGCTTTTGACCTGTGACTCTCTCTGCATATGCATGAAAATGCTTGAAAACTCCAAACACTTCTGATCTTTCCTTCAAAACATATAATGTTATCCATCTTGTAGCATCATCAATGAAAAGAACATAATACCTTGAGCCACTGATAGATCCTTCTTTTGTTGGTCCCCATACATTTGTATGAATGAGCTCAAGTACTCCATCATGTTTGAATCCTTTCTTCTGAAATGGTAACCTGGCTTTCCCATTTGACATGCTTCACATTTATTAAACCATATGTTGACTTTGCACATTTGGTAATCCTAGTACAGACTGATTAGCAACCATAGCTTTAATTCCTCTTTCATTAAAGTGACCTAATCTCTTATGCCAGAGATCAAGTTCTGTAATCACTGCTTCACCATGTGTGAGCAAAGCTTGACCAATGTTTCCTTGCACTCTTAAAGTAAAGAGTCTACCTTCTTTCTTACCAGAGACAATCTGATTATATCCATTCTCTGGATCTTCCACAAATACTCCTTCATTTGTAAACCTGACTTGAAAACCTTTTTAACCTATCTGTCCCACACTAATCAAGCTTTTACGTATTGTTGGAACATACAAAACATTGGTTAGCAAATCTGCTCCACTCTTGCATTTCACTTTTCCAATTGAATGTACACTATGTCTTGTATTATCACCAGTTTGAACTGTGTGACTAGAAATGCCTTTTTCCAATTCTGACATCAATTCTATATTTCCTGACAAATGATTAGAACATCCAGAGTCAATGTAAAATACCTTTAGATCTTCTTTATATGATGTGTTGATTGAATTCATCATCAATGATGTATGACTTTCATTCTGTGTGTCATTTGCATAGTTGTAGTAGGTGGTATTGTAGGATTGATTCTGTCCCCAACTTCTTCCTCCACCTCTACCATAGCCTCCTCTTTGACTTTGTCTACCTCTTTGATAATTACTTTGATATCTTCCACCTCGACCTCTGCTATTGTTGTTTTGATTCTGGTTTGATTCTTGTTGGTTGTGCCAACAGTCATGAGCCAAATGATTACTCAATCCACAGATCCAGCAAGCCTTCTTGTTGTTATTTTGATTACCTCTTCCTCTTCCAAAACCTCTTGCTCTTCCTCTGCCAGTGCCTTTACCTCTTGCATAATAAACTTGAGAAGTTGACTCTTCTTCATCCTTTGCTTTACCTTTATCTCCTTTCTTCTTGTTCTTCATGTACATTTCAGAACTTTGTCCTTTATCTCCATCTCCCTTCAAGTCTTGCTCATATGTGAGCATCAAACCAAGCAACTGATTCAAATCTGGAACATAATGATTTAATGAAAGTTCTGTTGATAAGACAAAAGGTTTCCACCTTTCATCCCCTCTCAAACCTGCAAGTAATTGAGCAATCAATCTGTGATCTTCAACATCTTCATCTATGGATCCAAGACTATCTGCTAGATCCTTCATCTTAGTGACATAATCACTAATGGTTTGACTTGGCTTCTTCTTGAATGTTGTAAACTCTGACCATAGACTTGCTTTCCGTGCTTTAGTAGTACTTTGGAAATGATACTCTAATGCATTCCATATATCTTCAGATGATTCCAATCCTCTGATGTGTGGTAGCAAATGATCAGAGATTGTATTGTAGATATATGCTTTTGCACTTGCATCCTTCTTCTGCCAATGCTTTAAAGCATCAAGTTCCTCTTTCTTTGGTCGGCTTTCATCTTCAAATACTGGCTTCTCTTCTTCACCTGTAACATATATCATGAGATCCTTACTCATAAGTAAGGCTTCCATTCTCATTACCCATGCGGGGTAATTATCTCTGTCCAGTTTGTCAATGGAGATATGATCTGCCATAGTTCTTTCCTTCTGCTGCAACCTGTGAGCTTAAAGGATAAAGGATAATACCTTTTGAAGTTCTTTGTGTATGAGGATACTTTTGAAGTAACCTTTTGATGCCTTGTGTCTTCAAATGCTTCACCTTTCAAACTTTAATGAAAAACTTTACAAAACTTCGCGTACCTTTGTCGTCTTCTGCTCTCGAGAATCTTTCTGCTCTGATACCACTTGTTGATGTATGAAACACCACAAGAAATGAATTAATGTGACACTAGAACACCTCTATGGTCATCATTAACTCATTGCCACTCCAAACTTTGAGAAATGATAGCCTAAAGTGAGAACTTTGCTTCTACATATTTTTCTAGTCACTGAAATGACATACCTTCAGTATGTTGCTAATTTCTCCTAGCTCAAGTATTATTTCTCCATGAAACTTTATAGGCTGAAACTAGAAGATTAGAGCTTTCCAACAAGCTATCATATGCATCAAACAAATCTCTAGAACTCAAGTTATGGCTCTCACAAGATGACCCTGTATGACCTTCCAAAACTGGAAATTTTACCTGTTTTAGTAAGAGCGCCTGTTTAAAATTAGAATTCGATGCCTAGCATCGACTTGCAATGAGAATTCGATGCCGGGCATCGACTTGGGATGTTTTTGGCCACTTTTCAGCAGGGATTCGATGCCGGGCATCGACTTCCCGCATAAAGTCTTGATCTTTTGGACACCAAAACTATAGGTGATTTCATGCACATTTAGAATATGACTTATCAACTGGAATTCGATGCCAGGCATCGAGTTGCTCCAACAACATCATGTTTTCAAACACTTCAGCACTGAATGAAAAAGATAAATGAAAATATGACTTATCAGCAGAGATTCGATGCCAGGCATCGAGTTGCTTGGAAAACTTGATCTTTGTAACTCATCACACAGTAGGTAATCATGGAGATGATGGAGAGAGGCTCATACACAGAACTTTACTCAGTTCTTCTCATATCTATAAAAACTCAGAAGTTTTACAGATGCTTTCTCACTCAGAGAAGCCCGACTATACTCAGTCGTATAAAATGAACTCCTTCTTCTACTTCTTCTCTCTTGCTCTCTTTCTCTCTCGCCGCGTCAGTTGATACAAACTAACTTATATAGATTTTTGTATTCTCGTGATTTTAAAAAACTTCTAGAACTAAAGTGAACTAACTTTACAAATATGATACACTTGTGAATTTGTCCCTTCACATAGGCATGGTGTTTTCTTCCTAAGATTTGACCTTCAAATATATGTCCAGTTAGTGATTGTTTCTCCAACACCGTCTACCTACTATGATATGTTGTTAACTTTTCTGACTGATGGATGTTTTCCTCCTCATACGCCTCCTGCTATGCGGCGGAAAATTGCAGTTTACAGTCGCAGATTCCGGTTGATTGTAGGACAGTTGTACTACATGGATCATATTGGTGTCTTACTTTGCTGTATTCCACCACATGAAGTAAACTCGGTTATTGCTATGGCACATTCAATACCCTCTGGTGGACATTTTGCAGCAGATCTTACTCACCGGAAAATTTTGCAAAGTGGGCTTTGATGGCCTACCATGTATAAAGACGTGACTCAGTTTGTGCAGCAGTGTGACACTTGTCAACGATCTGGACAGCCATTACAACGCCACTTCTTTCCTCTGCAACCTGTATTACCTTTGGAACCTTTTCAGAAGTGGGGTCTTGATTTTATTGGACCTATCACACCACCAGCAACCCTTAGCAACAATCACTACATCCTGACATGCACAGATTACGCTACCAGGTGGGCAGAAGCTTGGGCCTTACGGTCCACCACAGCTGTTTTGGTAGCAAAATGCCTGATGAAGGACGTTTTCCTGCGTTATGGATTACCTATGGAACTTGTGACAGACCAAGGAACCCATTTTGCTAACAATGTAATGCGAGTACTAACGCATACTTTTCAAATTCTGCATAAATTTAGTTCACTGTACTATCCCCGTGCTAATGGTTTAACTGAAAGTACCAACAAGACGCTGTTAAGTATGCTTCACAAATTGGTCGTAGAATCACCAGAACATTGGGATCAGTTACTACCCGCAGTCTTATGGGCATAGGTAGCAACCGGAATGACCCCTTTCAAGCTTGCGTATGGGTTAGAAGTAATTGCGCCGATGGAGATTGTCGTGCCAAGCTTACGCGTGGCCATAACTCAAAAGCTGTTACCCGAAGACTCTTTGCCATTTCGGTTGGACACACTCAGAGCCTTGGATGAACATCGCTGGGAAAGTTTTCTGACTCTGCAAGAAGTTCAGTTGCGGCAAGCCCGTACCCATGATCGCTTTCTCCAGACTCCAGTTTTTATGGTGGGCCAACTTGTGCTCTTTTACAATGCTAAAGCAAATCGTGCTGCTGGGAAATTTAAATTACGATGGTTCGGTCCTTACCAAATTAGTGAGCAAGGGGACCAGCTACTTTTCGGTTGACTACCTTGATCGGAATTCCTCTTCCTAAAGTGATTAATGGTTCAAAGCTACGCCCATATCACCAACCGCCTTATCACCGCTGACGTGTCCCTCGTTATTCCGCGTGTCACTTATTTTCTTTTTATTTCCGTATTTTGGCTGACTATAAATCGTAAACCTCCTCGTTTTGCTACCTAAATATGATTAAGCCACCCTGTGTTACTGATTCTGCTCATGCATGCACGCCGTAATTATGGAGGTTATCATTGCCACACTGCGCAATGATTAGGGTTTTCGATCGCTTCCTAGTGCCGAGTGTCTACTTAATCTTCTTCTTTTCGTTGTTAATCGCTATTGTGTCTGTGTGATCTGTGCGCTGTGTTTTCTGTGTTTGCTATGTATTCGTGTTCTTGTGACTTCGTGTGCGCATCATGGAAGTGTTAGCTAATTTCGCTACCTTCTGTGATGGACCCCCTCAGGACGTGAGTGAGTTCTTGCGTATCAAAGGCTTGTCGAACTTCGCTGAATTGCCTTGGCATTCAGTGGAGTGTCACCCTTTTTACGTGCAGATTATTGCTGCCATCGCCACCACACTTGCTATGGAGCAGAGTTGGTCGGTTACATGTTTACCGTCTCGCGTAGTAATCACGTTAGCGTCATTCGCTGCAGCTTTCCGTCTCCCTATGGAAGGATTGGAGAATGGTCCTCTCCTTCTGGTAGCCACCATGATCGAATTGTTCCCACAGCACTCATGAATGAGTATGCCATTTTGTGTCGCCCTGACCCTGAATGCACTGCATTACAATTCTTAGTTGCTATCCTTAATTTACAGAAACGTACTTACGGGATTTCACGCCCATTTTACTCGATGATTGATATGGCTTCTCGTGAGCCTGTCAATTTTGCCTCTTATTATTTCCAGCGCATTCACCGTGAATGCGTTACGGTTATTAAGCAAGTTAATAAAGGTGATCTTCCACGATCACGCCTTCCCCACATCCTTACGTTCCTTTTTCCCACCATTCAAGCCACGCAACCTCCACCCAATGCACCGTTCTTATTGCATGAAGAATCCACTCGGATGCTTGAAGATGAAGACGAGGATGATGATGCGGATTTGTTTCAACTCCTTCGCCGGAAACACCGTCGCATAAGCCCGTCTGAAAGTCAAGTGCAAGGTTCCACCACAGCCAATGAAGAAGAGATCTTCCATGACACCGCAACTTTGATCCACCTTGATTCTTCTGACCACTCTTCTCCCATCCGACAACAGGAGCAAGGTGCGTCTACTGCTGACTCCGAAGAAAGCTCTTCTCGGGAGAATTCTCAACAACAGACCCACGAAGATGTGCAAGCCATTGTCGCCGACATTGTTAATGGAGTGATCGCTTTGGTGGAAACGACAATTAACAGAATTGAAGCGACTACGCAACAGATACCCGGCATAGTGTTGGTGCCCAACACTCGTATACCCACTCCTCCACCAATGACTCCGGTCGAGCCCATTGTACCTGTTCAACCTATTGTCCTTGAAGCACCGGATTCCTCATCCTCTTCACCTAATTATTCTCCACCATCTTCCAATCACCTCTTATCAGCCTCTTCATCCCAGCCACTTCCTCCTCCTCCTCCTCTTCCGGTTCCCATGTTTACTGAGTTAGAGTCCATGGGTCGAATGCTCATCCAATTCTCACAGCAGCTACCGATGCAACTTAGAATGGTCACTGATAATATTCGTCAAGAATTGTAGCATAAAGTCGATATCTTTAAGCAGATATTACTCCACTACAGGAAGAAGTCGATGTAGTTAAGGGAAAAAAACATGGTTTACACTTACAAATTCAATAGCTTCAAGATCAGCTAGCACAGAAAGATGCTTTGTTGTGTCAAAAGGATACAGAAATCAGCACGTTGAAGCAAGTAATCACTGATAAAACAAATGCAATGACTGCCATAGGCAATGAACTGCATAGCACGCGGGAAGCATACAACATATTAGAAGAAGCCTCTGAGTCTCTGGCCAACAATGTACTTAAAGCTGAAGCAGAGCTGCATAAGACTACCAAAACCATGTTCAAGCATGATCAAGAGTTACAAGAAGAGCTTGGCAGATATCTCAAATTGAAGAAGGAATTTGAAGGAGTGCAGAAAGAAAGAGAAGCCTACTACAAAACCATGCAGTTCCAGTCTGAAGAACTGGAGAGAAGAGAAAAGCAGCTCGGTTATCAAGCAGATCGTTTATCCAGAATAGATAAACAGATTGAAGATATGAAATTGAGCCGTGACGCAGCCCTGGCAAATGATTTCTACCTACAAGAGGCATTTTTGCAGACATAGGGTGACATTTTAATGAGTCAAGTAATTGCCCCAAGCTCTGTTCGTACTGGCGCACAGTTAGTCGAACCAGAAACTTTAAAGTTAATGCTGGATTCTTTGAAGCAGAAGATTTCCAGAACTTTTAAATTAGCTCGCACCATGTATATACAGGGCATCGTAGATGAGCCCTAAATTTTGTTTCCATTGCGGGTTCAAGTCCACCGTGCGTGCCAGTGTAAGCCGCCGGATTGGCATTCTGTATTTTCATAATTCCTATATTTTCCTATCCCGCACGAACCAAAAGGTCGTTGTGAAGTGATGTATCTGCTTATCAATTAATGAAAAGACATTGCGGTGACTCTCCGGTGACGACAATCGGGATCGCCAGACTGTCTGTCTGGGCGATTGCGGCCTGTGGAGATGTCGTCGTAGTGCAGCATTTGTGAGTCTGAGTATTATTGCTCTTATCTTTGTTTGCTTACATTAATTTATGATTAACATAGTAAGGTTAAGTGCGGGTAATAAGTCTGTGCGATGGTAATGAATAACTCCTGTGTTACGAATCGTGAAAAGTTTAAACGGAGTCATAACCTTAACCCGTATAAGAGTTCAATACTGGACATTAACGTACTGCGGCTTGAATAAGTTAATTGGGGAAATCAAGTTACAGGGCCTCTGATTTATCAGACCCCTACCACTCCCAAGAACCCGAAAGAACTTAAAATGCCTGTAATGTAACTGCACATTTTAACAACTACCTCTAAGGAAGAATTTTATATGGATATATCTCAAGAGATGAAGAAATGCCAACATTCAAGAGCAAACACCAACCTACAAGGGAAGAACAAGAAAGGCTGACTACATGGTGTGCAAAGGATGCTCTTGCCAAGTCCTATCTACTTAACCCAATATGTGATTTCCTATTACCTCACATTAGGAATTGCAAAACCTCCCAAGAGACTTGGGAAGTACTTTCTTCATACTTTTCATCAAATACAAGGGCTAGGAAGAACAAGCTATGGATGGAGTTTACAATCTTAGAAAAGCAACCAAAGCAAAGTGTAATTGACTATGTGACCAAGATGAATGATGTGGTTGACTAGCTTGCAAGCATTGGAGAAGAGATAGAAAAAGAACATATAGTAAGGTAGATCATAAATGGCATCAAAGCTGATGATAAGTAGGAGTCCTTCACCATAGCAATGGACCTTTATATGGATATGTAGATACTTGACCTCAACACCTTGAATTTTCTATATTGATTATGGTTGTTCCAATCATGTGGCTAGAAATGTAGCATTGTTATTTGACCTTTAAGAAACTAAAGGGAAACATGAAGTGCAGATAGGCGATGACACTAGACATTCTATTAAAAAAATTGGAAATGTCAAGGCTTCTGATGGTAACATGAACCTTTTAAGTAAGGTTTGATATGTGCCAACCATAACAAAAAACCTAATTCGTGTTGGGCAGATTGTTGAGAAAGGCTTACAGGCTAGATTCACAAGGCATATCTAGTAGAATCTTTACATTTGAAGTTGAAGATACCCAAAATATTGCACTCTTCAATTACAAGGATTAAACCCTATCTGAACTAGAAATATGGCATAAAAGGCTATGTCATATATGTGAGAGAACACTAAAGCAAATATGCAGGGATCAGAGTGTGCTTGGCATTCCAAATGTGTCCAAGAAACACACGATTTACGAATGTGGAGCATGCCAATTTGGCAAAGCTCACAGGTAGCCATTCAACAGAAAAGGATATGTGCATGAAGACTACTTGGAGCTTGTGCACACTGATGTGTGGGGTCCTAGCAGAGACCCATCAATCTCAAGTTCAAGGTACTATGTTTCATTTATAGATGATTACAGTAGATGGACAACTCTTTACTTCATGAAGCATAAAGATGAAGTATTTACTTGTTTCAAAAAGCATCTGGCATTGGTTGAGAACCAAAAAAGTAGAAGCTTGAAGAGGATCAGATCTGATGGAGGTGGTGAGTACTTCTCACATGAATTTGACTCGTTCTTATAGGATCGAGGTATAAAGAGAGAGTTGCAACAAGATACACTCCTGAATCAAATGGAGTGGTAGAGAGGAGGAATAGACTGATAAAAGAGGCTACAAGATCAATGTTGAATGACAAGAAATTACCAAATTACCTATGGGTAGAGGTTGTTTCCATAGCCACATACTTGATTATTAGGCTTCCTTCCAAATCCTTGGATGGAATGACACCATATGAGGCATGGAATGGCATGAGAATCTCATTGGACCATTGTAAAATCTTTGGGTGCATTGCTTATGCATATATTCCCTCATAGATTAGAGGGAAGCTTGATCCAAAAGCTGAAAAGTGCATGTTCATTGGCTATGACCAAAACTAGAAGGGATATAGGTTATACAATCCCACTTACAAAGGTTTTACAGTTAGTAGGGATGTGGTGTTTGATGAAAATAATTCATGGTTTGAAGATGATTGCAAGAAGATCAAGTTACCTTATAACTTGGAAGGTGATTTTCCAACTCTCACTCAAGACGATCAACAAATACCCAAACATGTCACCTCAGAGGATGAAGAACAGATTGACTTCAAGTCTTGGAAGTCAAAGGGCAAGAACAAGTTCAAGCAATCGGAAGACATTCTAGAATCTTTTAATCAAGCACTCAAAAGATCTAAAAGGGAGAGTAAAAAACCCATAAGGTATGGCTATGAAACATCATTAGTCACCAAGCATTCTATGCTCATCAGAAACTCTACCATATGATCTTCATTCTGATTCTCATCAAATAGGAAGCAAGCATGCTACATAGGTCCAGGATCCAAGATGTGATACAGATGATGACCAAGATGAAAGGGAAAAGTATTACAAACTATGGAAGTCAAGAGGCAAAGCAAAGATGTAGGAGTGTGGAGAATGCTCCAAGCAAGCAGTTAGAAGATCAAGAAGAGAGAAGAAACAACCAAAAAGTTATGGACATGATTCCACATTTGTTACAAAGCATTCAATCTACTTGGAAAAAGACTCAATTTCAAAGGAAACCTCAACCTATGAAGAGGCAAAGGGAAACCCTAATTGGGAAAAGGCCATGAAAGAAGAAATAGATGCATTGAAGGAGATGGACACTTGGGATTCGGATCCAATGTCATCCAATCAAAAGGTAATTGGTTGTAGATGGGTATATGAAATAAAAAAAAACTCACATAGATCTGTTTGTGGTACAGGGCAAGATTAGTTGCCAAAGGATGCTCATAAACTCATGGTATAGACTATGAGGAAACATTATCACCAGTTGCAAAGATAACTACAATCAGAACATTGATAAGTGTAGCTAGTGCAAGAAATTGGAGACTTCTCCAACTTGGTATTTAAAATGCATTTCTAAATGGTTGGATACATGAAGAGGTATACATGTCACAACCTCTAGGTTTTGAAAACCCTAATCATGCATCTTATGTTTGCAGACTTACAAAATCATTGTATGGATTGAAACAAGCTCCTACAGCTTAGAAATATAGGTTAGTTACATACCTTCAAGATCAAGGGTTCAAACCTAGCAACTCAGATCCTTCTTTATAAATCAAAAGGGATCACAATGAGGTTATCTATCTATATGTATATGTAGATGATATTATTTTGATAGGTGATGATCTAAATGGCATTCAAAGGATTAAGAGACACATGCAAGAGGAGTTTAAAATCAGTGACATACGTGAGCTCACATATTTTCTTGGTATGCAAGTGATTTATACAGATGAAGGAATGTATCTCACTTAGAGAAGATACATCCATCTCAAGTTCAAAATGGAGAACACAGATCTTGCAAGTGCACCTTGAGAGATGAATCATAAACTTTGTTGGGAAAGATGGATGGATGATCCAAGAGATTGAGTAGGTACTGCTAAAACCTGCTTTTTACCAGCCCTCTTTAGCTTCAGACTTGATTAGTAGACTTCCTTAGCTTTCCAATGACACCAAGAAATGGCCTATTTCCTTTGGAAATGAAGTGGGCAATGATTGAATCAAAACAGATAACTTTGGAAGTCACAAAGTCAAGAAAACCTTCTATTTTGGTCTTGACACCTGCTCAATGTTTTGCTCAGTGTGACCAGCACAGTAGCAATTGATAAAATTCCTTCTAGGGGTATTCAATTAGCTTAGTAAGCTACCATTTTCAAGTGGAATGATGTAAAATAATGAACTACGCTAAGAGAAATTAATTTAGCAAGATTTGGTATACCCCCGACTTTTTAGGACTGTAGCAGAGATAGACCAGTGAGCACCTCGACGGCGATTTCTCTGAATTGGCTGAATGAAATCACTTAAAACTTTGTCAGCACGTAGATGAATTTGAGTTGAATCCAACAAGCTTTAAATCACTGAATTTGGTGGAGTATTGACTGCGATATGCCCTTGACAAGTTGACAGACTTTGGAGTAGACTAACAAAGAATACAGAGATGAAAAATATAAATGTATCTATAAATTAACACTTGTGTACAATTCCATTGGCATGACTAGAATTGCCTAATGGTGTAGAGAGGTGTAGGCTATGGAGTAGTCCTCACACACACTCAATGACAGTAGAATGAAGCTCGGGAGTGATATCTATCTTCGCGACTTTTCATGTTCACCTTTTTATGTGAAATGTGTAAGAATTTGAATTCAAATTCAAATTCTTGGCTCCCTCTAATCAAGCTTCTAAAAACTTGGAGATATTCTCTCAATCAAGTGAACTACCTTTTCCACGAATCATTTGGGTAGGTGATTACAAAAGATTCTAAGTCAAATTGACTTTTACAATGAGGTAAAGTGGTAAGTAATCACTAGCATATGTTCCTATGGTTCTTCATGCATGTAGAGTCTTCATAATATCTTCCAAGCCAAATGTGTAGGCTTGTGGTTTACACCAACAGCTCCCCCTCAAGCCAAACATTTTGGCTTAAGTCTTCGTCCTCATTCTTCAAGTATATCCTGCAATCCAATCATAGATTTGAACCTGCAAAGTTTGGTCCCATCCAAAGCTTTAGTCAGCAAATCTGCACATTGCATGTTGGTTGACACAACGGTCAACTGAATATCTTTGCTTAGCAACTTCTCTCTCATATAATGATGATGAACTTCTATGTGTTTTGTTCTGGCATGATAGATAGGATTAGCTGCAAGGTGAAGAGAACTTGTATTATCTCCAAAGATAATTGGAGGCCTAGTATATAAGCCCAATTCTGTGTACAAAAGCTTAATCCAAATTGCTTCTTGAGTGGCATTAGCTAGCCCTCTATATTCTGCCTCTGTAGAAGACAATGCAACAGTTGGTTGCTTCTTTGCAGACCATGAAATTGGTTTGTCACCTGCAAAAGAAATGTATCCTGAAGTGCTCCTCCTATCATCCTTGCATCCTGCCCAATCTGCATCTGAATAGACTTTTATATCAATATCTGAAGTATAAGGAAAATACAAACCATGGTTCTGTGTACCCTTGAGATACTTCAATATTCTCTTGGCAGCCTCTAAGTGAGGTATCCTTGGCTTGTGCATAAATTGACTTAGCACACTAACTCCATATGCAATGTCAATTCTAGTTCAGGTACCATAGTTCAAGCTACCCACCATACTTTGATAACCTGTAATGTCTTGGACTTCAACTCCTTCATGGGCACTTAGCTTTAGATTCACCTCCATTGGAGTGCTAGCTGCTTTAGCATCCTGCAAGTGAAATTTCTTCAACATGTCCTGTACATACTTCTTCTGAGTAATGTGTATCCCTGAATTAGTGTAGACTAATTCAAGTCCTAAGAAATATTTCAATAATCCAAGATCATTGATCTTGAATTCCTTCATCATCTGGCTTTTGATGCTTCTGATTCCATTGACATCATTGCCTGTAATGATGATGTCATCAACATAAACACAAAGATAGATTACCTCTGAATTACTTCTCTTAATGAACAGAGAAGTGTCAGCCTTACTCATGACAAAACCTTGGTCTTGGAGGTATGTAGTTAGCCTGTAATTCCATGCCCTAGGTGCCTGCTTCAATCCATATAAAGCCTTCTTTAATTTGCAAACATAAGTTACCTTCTTAGGGTCTTCATAGCCAGGAGGTTGTGACATATAAACCTCTTCTGAAATCCATCCATTCAAGAAAGCATTCTTGACATCCAATTGGTACATGTTCCAATTCTTTGATGCAGCCACACTAACCAACACTCTGATTGTTGGAATCTTGGCCACAGGAGAAAATGTCTCTTCATAGTCAATGCCTTAGGTTTGTGCAAAACCCTTGGCTACTAGTCTGGCCTTGTACCTGTTAATTGTGCCATCAGAATTTCTTTTCAATTTATAGATCCATCTGGATCCTATTACCTTCATGGAGTCCTTCTTGGGTACTAACTCCCATGTATCACTCTCCTTGAGTGCTTCAATCTCCTCATCCATAGCTTCTTTCCATTCTGATTTGGTGATTGCTTCTTCATATGAAGTTGGTTCTTCATTTGACAAATCCTTTGCAAGATAAATTGAATGTTTAGTAACAAGAGATGTATCATACCCATATCTGATAGGTTTTTTGCTTTCTCTTTGAGACCTTCTGATTGATTGAGTTGAAGGTTCTGGTATGTCCTCAAGCTTCTTCATCTTCATTTTGCCTTTGGACTTCCATGCCTTGAACTCTTCAAGGTTGATAGTGTCTTCATCATCTGAACTTGAGTCTACATCCTGAGTAGGTTCCTCCTTTGTAAGTTTTGGAAATTCTTCTTCCAAATCATAGGGTAGTTTGACCTTCCTGCATTCATTCTCATACCAAGAATCATTCTCATCAAAGATCACATCTCTGCTTACCATAAATCCCTTGTTGGTAGGGTTATAGAACCTGTAACCTTTTTTATTTAAATCATATCCAATGAAAATACATTTTTCAGCCTTTGGATCTAGCTTTCCTCTTACCTGTGAAGGAATGTGTACATATGCTACACATCCAAAAATTTTGCAGTGATCCAATGATGGTCTCTTACCATGCCATGCTTCATATGGTGTCATACCATCAAGTGACTTTGATGGTAACCTGTTTATGAGATAGGTGGCAGTAGAAACACTCTCTGCCCATAGATAGTTAGGTAATTTCTTCTCATTAAGCATAGATCTAGCTGTCTCAACAATTAACCTATTTCTTCTTTCAGCTACCCCATTCTGTTCAGGAGAGTACCTTGTGGTTATTTCTCTTTTGATGCCTCTGTCCTACAAGAAGTCCTCAAATTCATTGGAGAAGTACTCACCTCCTCCATCTGACCTTAGCTTCTTCAAATTCCTTCCTGTCTGATTTTTAACTAATGCAAGATATTTCTTAAAACAATTAAATACCTCATCCTTGTGCTTCATAAAGTATAATACAGTCCATCTGCTATAATCATCAATAAAAGATACATAGTACCTTGAACCTGAAACTGAGGGTTCTTTGCTAGGTCCCCATACATCTGTGTGTACAAGCTCTAGATAGTCTTCATGCATATATCCTTTCTTGGAGAAGGGTAACCTATGAGACTTACCAAATTGACAAGCACCACACTTGTAAATCATATGTTGCTTGGATACATTAGGTATCCCAAGCACACATTGGTCCCTGCACATTTGCTTCAAGGTCCTTTCTCCTATGTGCCCTAATCTCTTGTGCCAAATCTCAAGCTCTGAAAGTGTTTGATCTTTATAACTGTATAATGCAATGTTCTTTGTATCTTCCAACTCAAAAGTGAAAAGTCTACCTGATTTTTCTCCTTTAGCTATCCTTTTGAATCCATGTCTTGGGTCCTCCACAAATGCTACAAATTCTGATTACCATCACAAGTCTTCACATTTCCAACTTTAACTACAGAATGCTTTGTATCATCACCTGTTTGGACTTGGTGTTTACCTTTTGGTTCCTCAAGATCAGAGAGTAGTGCAACATTACCAGCCACATGATTTGAACACCCTGAATCAATATAAAATAAGTGATCATCATTTGTACCTGTCTTTGAAGTCATGTTCATGATCAGAAGAGAGTCATCTTGCTCTTCTATGTAGTTGTTGTAGTCCCTTCTAGTTTTGAATCCTCCTTGGTAGTTGCCATTGTAATTGTTGTTGTAGTTGTTGTTGTAATTGTTGTTGTGGCCTTGGTGATGGTTGAACCTTCCTCTAGATTGAGAGTATCCACCTCTTTGGTAGCCTCTTCCTCTCTGATTTTTGTAATTCCTGTAACACTCGTCTGTGGTGTGATTTGATAAACCACAAATGTTACATGGTGATGAGTTATAGGGTCTCCCCCTACCTTGCTTACCTCCTTTGCCCCTTCCTCTTGAAGATCTACCTCTCCCTGCATAGTTGGCTTGGGAGGTAGAGCCTTCATCTTCCACCTTTTTACTCTTGCCTTTATCCTTGGATTTCTTATCAGTGTATAGGGCAGAAGAGTTGTTACCTTTGGATGTATCTCCACTCTTGGTAAGCTTTGCTTCATGTGTAAATAGTTATCCCATGAGAGTTGTAAGGTCTGGAGTGTGCATGTCCATGTAGAGATCCATTGCAGTGGTGAAGCTTTCCCACTTGTCATTAGCCTTGATTCCATTGATTACCTGCCTTACAATTTGTTCTTCTTCAATCTCTTCTCCTATGCTTGCTAACTGATCTGCAACATCTTTGATCTTGGTCACAAAGTCTGAAATAGCTTGCTTAGGTTTCTTTCTTAGTGTCGTGAATTCAATCCACAACTGATTTTTCCTAGCCCTTGTATTGGAGGAAAAATATGATGACAAGGTTTCCCAAGTCTCTTGGGAAGTCTTACAATTTCTGATATGAGGTAAAATAAAGTCAGATATAGAGTTGAGTAAATAAGTCCTTGCCAATGCATCCCATGCACACCATGTGTTGAGTTTTTCTTGTTCCTCCTTGGTTGGCAAACCTCTTGCTTTGAATGAGGGCAATTCCTCATCTCTTGAGATGTATCCATAGAGACTCCTTCCTTGTAAGTAGGTCTTCATCCTTGAGACCAAGCTTGATAATTGTTCCTGTCCAATTTGTTAATAAATGAAGGAAAACCATCTCCCATTTTACCTTATTTGCTCTGATACCACTTTTGGGAAAGATGGATGGATGATCCAAGAGATTGAGTAGGTACTGCTAAAACCTGCTTTGTACCAGCCCTCTTTAGCTTCAGACTTGATTAGTAGACTTCCTTAGCTTTCCAATGACACCAAGAAATGGCCTATGTCCTTTGGAAATGAAGTGTGCAATGATTGAATCAAAACAGATAACTTTGGAAGTCACAAAGTCAAGAAAACCTTCTATTTTGGTCTTGACACCTTCTCAATGTTTTGCTCAGTGTGACCAACACAGTAGCAATTGATAAAATTCCTTCTAGGGGTATTCAATTAGCTTAGTAAGATACCATTTGCAAGTGGAATGATGTAAAATAATGAACTATGCTAAGAGAAATTAATTTAGCAAGATTTGGTATACCCCCGACTTTTTAGGACTGTAGCAGAGATAGACCAGTGAGCACCTCAACGGCGATTTCTCTGAATTGGCTGAATGAAATCACTTCAAACTTTGTCAGCATGTTTGAGTTGAATCCAACAAGTTTTGAATCACTGAATGTGGTGGAGTATTGACTGAGATATGCCCTTGACAAGTTGACAGACTTTGGAGTAGACTAGCAGAGAATACAGAGATGAAAAATATAAATGTATCTATAAATTAACACTTGTGTACAATTCCATTGGCATGACTAGCATTGCCTAATGGTGTAGAGAGGTGTAGGCTATGGAGTAGTCCTCACACACACTCAATGACAGTAGAATGAAGCTCGGGAGTGATATCTATCTTCGCGACTTTTCATGTTCACCTTTTTATGTGAAATGTGTAAGAATTTGAATTCAAATTCAAATTCTTGGCTCCCTCTAATCAAGCTTCTAAAAACTTGGAGATATTCTCTCAATCAAGTGAACTACCTTTTCCACGAATCATTTGGGTAGGTGATTACAAAAGATTCTAAGTCAAATTGACTTTTACAATGAGGTAAAGTGGTAAGTAATCACTAGCATATGTTCCTATGGTTCTTCATGCATGTAGAGTCTTCATGATATCTTCCAAGCCAAATGTGTAGGCTTGTGGTTTACACCAACAAACTTCGTGTTTATGAAGGTGAGAAAATTGAAGATATATCATATAGTTGTTGGAACAAGACCATGGCAAGGCTAAGTGGTGGCTTGAGTCATCAAAAGACAGAGAAACTTGAAGGAAATGTCTAGTCTTTGTAGAGTTCACTTGTGAACTCACCCCTGTAAGTTTTGAGTTTCTACTTGATGTAAACGTTAAAGAATCTAAGTGGCTGAGACAACTTGATGAGTAGGAAAGAGAAAGCTATGAACTCCTCATTACCGAGTTGGAGAATCAATCATTAAAATATTGGAGAATAATTCTAGGTGAGATTCAAATTCAAATTTAGGCTCCAACCATCACTATATATACATGGCTTTTAGTCGTGATTTTGGTTCCATTAACAGGGATTCATGCCATATTAGAGTGTGGTCTCAAGGCTCACATATCTACTAGTAAGCCCATTGTACTCTACAATCAATATACATTTATTTTCATATCATTTGTGTCCATATCTTCATGCCTATGTGAGTGTACTGTTCACTACCACACTTCTTAGTTTTTAGTCAGATTGCAGAGATGGATTCTCTAATCGTGGTGCATCATTTTTAGTGATTTAACTTAGTAAAGTTAGTTCTCGAAGTTTATTACGTAGTCTCAAAATTTCATTGCATTTGGAGTTCACTCCTGAGAGATATGTTCATTTGAAGTCACCTATATCTTTGCATCTTCTAGCTCATGAAAAGTTGGGATCACATACCTGACTTGCTAAACTTTTTTCTCTTAGTATGGCTACTTATTTTTTATGAAATAACTCCTAATAGGTTGCATTTTGTTCTAATTAGATTCCTCTAGAATCTCTCTGGTCAATTGTAATCAGAGGATGAGCACTGAGTGAAACACTAAAGCACTCTTGACCAGAATAGAAAGTTTCTTCATGTTGACTATTGGTCAAACTAGTCTGTTTTGATTCAATCTTTTGAGAGTGATCCTCCAAGGTACATAGGGTGTCTAAAACATCCATTCGCAAGCTAAAAGGGTCCACTTTATGTTCCTAGAGTTTATTTGGCTGGTGTAGTGTAAAGTTTCTGCAGCACCACTTCCTCTTCTCCAAGTACAGATCCATCTCTTCATAGTGGTATCAGAGCAAGGTTGGACAACATGGTAGATGGATTTCCTTCATCAATTCACAAATTGGATAGAGGTAACTACTCGGGCTGGTCATTAAGGATGGAAGCTTATCCTCAAGGCAGGAATTTATATGGTTATGTAGCTTGAAATGACCATCTGATGCAAAGTCCATCCTTTTGCTGTAGCTAATGCAGCAAGTGTTCTAATAGTAGAAATTTTAGCTACATGACTGAATGTTTTCTCATAATCAATGCCATATGTCTATGCATGTCCTTTAGCTACCAATCGTGCTTTATACCTGCTTATGCTACCATCAGCATTATGCTTTACCTTCTAAACCCATTTGCAGCCTATGGGTTTCTTTCCTTGCGGCAATGGAACCAGCTGTTGGAGAAACACTCACTAATTGGACATATATTTGAAGGTCAAATCTTAGGAAGAAAACACCATGCCTATGTGAAGGGACAAATTCACAAGTGTATCATATTTGTAAAGTTAGTTCACTTTAGTTCTAGAAGTTTTTTAAAATCACGAGAATACAAAAATCTATATAAGTTAGTTTGTATCAACTGACGCGGTGAGAGAATAGAGAGAAGAAGTAGAAGAAGTTATACGACTGTGTATAGTCGGGATTCTCTGAGTGAGAAAGCATCTGTAAAACTTCTGAGTTTTCATAGCTATGAGAAAGAACTGAGTAAAGTTCTGTGTATGAGTCTCTCTCCATCATCTCCATAATTATCTACTGTGTGATGAGTTAAAAAGATCAAGTTTTCAAGCAACTCGATGCCTGGCATCGAATCTCTGTTGATAAGTCATATTTTCATTTATCCTTTTCATTCAGTACTGAAGTGTTTGAAAACATGATGTTGTTGGAGCAACTCGATGCCTGGCATCGAATTCCAGTTGATAAGTCATATTCTAAGTGTGCATGAAATCACCTATAGTTTTGGTGTCCAAAAGATCAAGATTTTATGCGAGAAGTTGATGCCCGACATCGAATCCCTGCTGAAAAGTGGCCAAAAACATCCCAAGTCGATGCCCGGCATCGAATTCTCATTGCAAGTCGATGCTAGGCATCGAATTCTAATTTTAAACAGGCGCTCTTGCTATAACAGGAAAGATTTCCAATTTTGGAAGGTCATACAGGGTCATCTTGTGAGAGCCATAACTTGAGTTCTAGAGATCCGTTTGATGCATATGATAGCTTGTTGGAAAGCTCTACTCTTCTAGTTTCAGCCTAGAAAGTTGCATGGAGAAATAATACTTGAGCTAGGAGAAATTAGCAAAATACTGAAGGTATGTCATTTCGGTGACTAGGAATTTCTGTAGAAGCAAAGTTCTCACTTTAGGCTATCATTTCTCAAAGTTTGGAGTGGCAATGAGTTAATGGTGACCATAGAGGTGTTCTAGTGTCACATTAATTCATTTCTTGTGGTGTTTCATACATCAACAAGTGGTATCAGAGCAAAAAGATTCTCGAGAGCAGAAGACGACAAAGGTACGAGAAGTTTTGTAAAGTTTTCCATTAAAGTTTCAAAGGTGAAGCATTTGAAGACACAAGGCATCAAAAGGTTACTTCAAAAGTATTCTCATACACAAAGAACTCCAAAAGTTATTATCCTTTATCCTTTAAGCTCACAGGTTGCAGTAGAAGAAAAGAACTATGGCAGATCATATCTCCATTGACAAACTGGATAGAGATAATTACCCCGCATGGGTAATGAGAATGGAAGCCTTACTTATGAGTAAGGATCTCATGGTATATGTAACGGGGATGAAAGGTGGAAACCTTTTGTTTTATCAACAGAACTTTCATTAAATCATTATGTTCCAGATTTGAACCAGTTGCTTGGTTTGATGCTCACAAATGAGCAAGACTTGAAGGGAGATGGAGATAAAGGACAAAGTTCTGCAATGTACATGAAGAACAAGAAGAAAGGAGATAAAGGTAAAGCAAAGGATGAAGAGGAGTCTAGTTCTCAAGCTTATTATGCAAGAGGTAAAGGCACTAGCAGAGGAAGACAAAGAGGTTTTGGAAGAGGAAGAGGTAATCAAAATAACAACAAGAAGGCTTGCTGAATCTGTGGATTGAGTAATCATTTGGCTCATGACTGTTGGCACAATCAACAAGGATCAAACCAGAATCAAAACAACAATAGCAGACGCCGAGGTGGAGGATATCAAAGTAATTTTCAAAGAGGTAGACAAAGTCAAAGAGGAGGCTATGGTAGAAGAAGTTGGGGACAAAATCAATCCTACAACACCACCTACTACAACTATGCAAATGACACACAGAATGAAAGTCATACATCATTGATGATGAACTCAATCAACACATCAGATAAAGAAGATCTAAAGGTATTTTACATTGACTCTGGATGTTCTAATCATTTGTCAGGAAACATAGAATTGATGTCAGAATTGGAAAAAGGTATTTCGAGTCACACAGTTCAAACAGGTGATAATACCAGACATAGTGTACATTCAATTGGAAAAGTGAAATGCAAGAATGGATCAGATTTGCTAACCAATGTTTTGTATGTTCCTACAATACCTAAAAACTTGATTAGTGTGGGACAGATAGTTGAAAAAGTTTTTCAAGTCAGGTTTACAAATGAAGGAGTATTTGTTGAAGATCCAGAGAATGGATATAATCAGATTGTCTCTGGTAAGAAAGAAGGTAGTCTCTTTACTTTAAGAGTGCAAGGAAACATTGGTCAAGCTTTGCTCACACATGGTGAAGCAGTGATTACAGAACTTGATCTCTGGCATAAGAGATTAGGTCATTTCAATGAAAGAGGAATTAAAGCTATGGTTGCTAATCAGTCTGTACTAGGATTACCGAATGTGCAAAGTCAACATATGGTTTATAAATGTGAAGCATGTCAAGTGGGTAAAGCACACAGGTTACCATTTCAAAAGAAAGGATTCAAACATGATGGACTACTAGAGCTCATTCATACAGATGTATGGGGACCAACAAAAGAAGGATCTATCAATGGCTCAAGGTATTATGTTCTTTTCATTGATGATGCTACAAGATGGATAACATTATATGTTTTGAAGGAAAGATCAGAAGTGTTTGGAGCCTTCAAGCATTTTCATGCATATGCAGAGAGAGTAACAGGTCAAAAGCTTAAAAGACTGAGGTCTGATGGAGGGGGAGAATACTTCTCCCAAGAGTTCAATGATTATCTTTGGAATGCAGGTATTAAGAGAGAAATAACTTGCAGGTATACACCACAACAAAATGGTGTAGCAGAAAGAAGGAACAGGACTTTGGTTGAGTTTGCTAGAGCTATGTTGAAGGAGAAGAATTGTCCAAATTATCTTTGGGCTGAAGCTGTAAATACAGCTACATATCTTGTGAATAGATTACCATGTGCAGCTCTCAATGGTATGACTCCATATGAAGCTTGGTGGGGTAAGAAACCAACACTAGATCATTGTAGAGTGTTTGGATCAATTGCATATGCTTATGTGCCATCATAGCTTAGGCATAAACTTGAACCAAAGGCAGAAAAATATGTGTTCATTGGTTATGATGAAAAGCAGATGGGTTACAGGTTGTGGAATCCTTTAACCAAACAATTTCTTGTTTCTAGAGATGTTACATTTGATGAACAGAAAAGTTGGTATGCAGATCAAAGTCATACAGCTGAAGAATTTGAAGAAGAGGTAAGAAGATGTGAGAAAGGAAAATCAATTGTGCAGGTAAATAGAGATGAAGACTATATGCAAGCAAGTACATCCAGAAGTGGATTAACAAGAAGGAATGAAGAAGCTCCTATATTTGATGAAGAAGTGTATCCAGACACATATGAAGAATGTGAACCAAGAAGGTCAAGCAGGACCAGAAGACAACCAGAAAGGTATTCTTATGATACTTCTTACATAACTCAGAAGAACTATGCATATATGGTCAAAGATAACCTCAATACTATGATGAAGCTAAAGGTAAGAAGCAATGAAGGAAGAGTTCAATGCACTGGAGGAGAACAAGACATGGGAACTTGTTCGCAATGAAGGAAGAGTTCAATGCACTAGAGGAGAAAAAGACATGGGAACTTGTTCCTAAACCAAATGGTAAGAAAGTAATTGGAAATAAATGGGTTTATAAAGTGAAGAAGCTTGCAGATGGAAGTATAGCCAGATACAAAGCTAGATTGGTGGTGAAAGGCTATGCCCAGACCTATGGCATAGATTATGATGAGACATTCAGTCCCGTAGCTAAGATGTCAACTATAAGGACAATCATTGCTATTGCAGCTTCAAAAGGATGGACTCTAAGTCAATTGGATATAAAGAATGCATTCTTGAATGGATACATATCAGATGAGGTATACATGGAACAACCTCAAGGGTTTATAGATTCCAGGTATCCAAATTTTGTTTGCAGGTTGAGAAGAGCATTGTATGGATTGAAGCAAGCTCCAAGAGCTTGGAACTATAGACTGGTGAAGTATCTCAATGATCTTGGATATCAAAGTTCAAAAGCAGACCCAAGTCTACTTATCAGAAGAACAGAGGAAGGTACAATCTACATTTGTATTTATGTAGATGACATTATAATCACAGGTACTTCAGATGAAGGAATCAAGGAGGTAAAGAGATTACTTGAAAAAGAATTCAAGATCAGTGACCTAGGAAAGTTATCATACTTTCTTGGAATGGAAGTTACTTATACAGATCATGGCATATATGTGTCACAAGAAAGGTATCTTCTGAACTTGTTGAAGAAGTTTGATATGGAAAATTGCAGAGAAGCTTCAACTCCACTTGAAGTTAATCACAAGCTCAGTAAATATGATGGTGCAGACTACAAAGATATGAGGAAGTATCAATCTCTTGTGGGTAGTTTGATTTATGCTACACTAACAAGACCTGATCTTAGTTATGCAGTGGGAGTTTTGTCACAATTCATGCATTGTCCAAAGGACCCACATTGGATTGCAGGTCAAAGAGTTCTCAGATATATCGAAGGAACTATAAAGGAAGGATTATATTATCCTTTTACATCAGATTTGAAGTTGAGAGCCTACAGTGATTCAGATTGGGCAGGTAATCAAGATGACAGAAGATCAACTCATGGTTACATGATATATATTGGTGATAAGCTTGTAAGTTGGTGTTCAAAGAAACAACATACAATAGCATTATCATCAACTGAAGCAGAGTACAAAGGACTTGTGGAAGTAGCTAAGGAAGTCATATGGATGCAGACATTGTTCAAGAGCTTAGGCATTGATCAAGGTACACCTCCAATACATGGAGATAATATGAGTTCACTTTATCTTGCAGCAAATCCAGTATTTCATGCAAGGACAAAGCACATAGAGATACAGTATCATTTTCTCAGAGAAAAGGTAACGGAGAAGGAGATTGAAGTGGAGTACATTTCTACTAAAGATCAGTTAGCAGACATAATGACAAAGAGCTTGGATGGTGTGAAGACCAGCAGATTCAAAAGCATGGCAGGAGTAAAAGAAAAGAAGATGCTATGAAGAAACAGGGAATGTCAATTAGTGATTGAGGGGGAGCTGTTGGAGAAACACTCGCTAATTGGACATATATTTGAAGGTCAAATCTTAGGAAGAAAACACCATGCCTATGTGAAGGGACAAATTCACAAGTGTATCATATTTGTAAAGTTAGTTCACTTTAGTTCTATAAGTTTTTTAAAATCACGAGAATACGAAAATCTATATAAGTTAGTTTGTATCAACTGACGCGGTGAGAGAATAGAGAGAAGAAGTAGAAGAAGGAGTTCATTTATACGACTGTGTATAGTCGGGATTCTCTGAGTGAGAAAGCATCTGTAAAACTTCTGAGTTTTCATAGCTATGAGAAAGAACTGAGTAAAGTTCTGTGTATGAGTCTCTCTCCATCATCTCCATAATTATCTACTGTGTGATGAGTTAAAAAGATCAAGTTTTCAAGCAACTCGATGCCTGGCATCGAATCTCTGTTGATAAGTCATATTTTCATTTATCCTTTTCATTCAGTACTGAAGTGTTTGAAAACATGATGTTGTTGGAGCAACTCGATGCCTGGCATCGAATTCCAGTTGATAAGTCATATTCTAAGTGTGCATGAAATCACCTATAGTTTTGGTGTCCAAAAGATCAAGATTTTATGCGGGAAGTCGATGCCCGGCATCGAATCCCTGCTGAAAAGTGGCCAAAAACATCCCAAGTCGATGCCCGGCATCGAATTCTCGTTGCAAGTCGATGCTAGGCATCGAATTCTAATTTTAAACAGGCGCTCTTACTATAACAGGAAAGATTTCCAATTTTGGAAGGTCATACAGGGTCATCTTGTGAGAGCCATAACTTGAGTTCTAAAGATTCGTTTGATGCATATGATAGCTTGTTGGAAAGCTCTACTCTTCTAGTTTCAGCCTATAAAGTTGCATGGAGAAATAATACTTAAGATAGGAGAAATTAGTAAAATACTGAATGTATGTCATTTCGGTGACTAGGAATTTTTGTAGAAGCAAAGTTCTCACTTTAGGCTATCATTTCTCAAAGTTTGGAGTGGCAATGAGTTAATGGTGACCATAGAGGTGTTCTAGTGTCACATTAATTCATTTCTTGTGGTGTTTCATACATCAACACCAGCTTCCATGTATCATTTCCATAAAGTGCAGCCATCTCCTCATCCATAGCTTTTTCCCAATCTACAATTCCAATTGCACCTTCAAAGCAAGAAGGATCAGCATCTTCTATTACCTTTGTCATGTAGGCACAATGGCGAGCCATATAACCGTCATACGTCAATCGTTGCACTGAATTCCACATCTTCCCATATCTTCCTAGTCTTGGGTCACTTCTCCTTGTATCATCTGCATGTGCACAGTCGTGAATTTGTCCCTTCACTAAGGCCTGATTTTCTGCATGCTTTGTTTCTGCTTCTCTTTGTCTTTCTTCGTCTTTAAGTCTGTTTGTATGTCAAATTTGTGAGTGATTCTTCAACAGCTCCCCCTCAATCACTAATCTGCATTCTCTGATCTTTCATAGATTCTTCTTTTCTTTTATACCTGCCATCTCTTTGAATCTGCTTGTCTTTACTCCATCCAAACTCTTTGTTAGAATATCTGCAATCTGATCTTTTGTAGGAGTGAATACTATTTCAATCTCCTTCTCCATTACCTTTTCCCTCAGGAAATGATATTGAATTTCTATGTGTTTTGTTCTTGCATGAAATACTGGATTCGCTGCAAGATACAACGAGCTCATATTGTCTCCATGTATGATAAGTATACCTTGATCAATACCCATGCTTTTGAACAAAGTTTGCATCCATATCACTTCTTTAGCTGCTTCCACAAGTCCTTTATATTGTGCTTCTGTTGACGATAAAGCCACTGTGTGTTGCTTCTTTGAACACCAGCTTACAAGCTTATCTCCCAGGTATATCATATACCCATGTGTTGACCTTCTGTCATCTTGACTTCCTGCCCACTCTGAGTCACTGTATGCTCTCAGCTTTATATCTGATGTAAAAGGATAATATAATCCTTCTTTTATAGTTCTTTTGATATATCTAAGAACTCTTTGTCCTTGTTGCAGAGCTAAAGAGCGCACAAAGCAGAGAAAAAAGACGGGCCCCAAAATTTTTCCGATTTGGACCACATATTTTTGTAACATATTCATTCTTGTAATATATTTCCCCTTGTAAAGGCACTAGAGGAGTCCTCTAGATGCATTCCCACAGAAGAATAGAAGCTTACCCATGTAAAATAGTAGGAAATTAGCTCTTAGTGAATAAAGTGCCGGTCACTTGTGTGAAAGGACCATTTTTAGGGCACTAGTATATAAGTCAAATGTGACTCTTTGTAGAAGACTTTTTGCCATTGTGAGAAGAGAGAGCACAGAAATTCGAATTTGTGTCTTCTTCCCTCTTCATCTTCTTCTTCGTGAGCTTGTATGCATGTGTATTGCTTGGAAAGAGTGCTTGTGAGTGTTGTCTATCCTTGAGAGTGTTTCTTTGCTGTAGGAGAGGTGTGTGCGAAGTGTAGGAAGTGCTGAAGCGTAGGAAAGTATTTTCGCGATTCAGTATTTCTGTCATAACTTGAAGTAGGAGCGTCGGAATTGAGTGAAACCACTGCCATTGGATGCGTCTTCTCGAGAGCTTCGAAACGCATATGCTATTTGCTATGTTTGGAGCTCGGAGCTGGGAGAAAAGTCCAAAATACTGACGGCTGCTGCACCAAGTGTCGTTTCGCCTTGACCAACAGTTGGAGCTTGTTAGGATAAGTATTTGCCTCATTTTCATTCTTGAGTAGTTCATTTGCATTGACCATTACGTGATTGCATGTCTTCATACACTCGGCTAGGTTTGTATACTCTTCGGATTGATAATTAAAAGCGTGTATCCCCACTATATGCACTTGTGAGGGGATTGAGGTATAGTCTCTTTCTCCGCAAGTCCCTAAGTTGAAGCTTAGGTCAACAGTCCTGCAACCCAATGTTGATCCTTCGGACAGTGCATGAACTGTGAGAGAACTCCCACTGCATAACTGAGATCAGGTCTTGTTAGTGTAGCATAAATTAAGCTTCCCACTAATGACTGATACTTCCTCATATCTCTAAACTCTACGCCACCATATTTGCTGAGTTTATGATTGACTTCAAGCGGTGTTGAAGTTTCTCTGCAATTCTCCATGTTAAACTTCTTTAGTAAGTTTAGGAGATATCTTTCTTGCAAAACATATACACCATGATTTGTATATGTGACTTCCATTCCAAGAAAGTATGATAACTTTCCTAGATCACGGATCTTGAACTCTTTTTCAAGGAATCTTTTTACCTCCTTGATTCCTTCATCTGAGGTACCTGTGATTATAATATCATCTAGATAAATACAAATGTAGGTCATACCTTCATCTGTTCTCTTAATAAGTAGACTTTCATCTGCTTTTGAGCTTTGGTATCCAAGGTCATTGAGATACTTCACAATTCTGTAATTCCAAGCTCTTGGAGCTTGCTTCAATCCATATAGAGCTCTTCTTAATCTGCAACCATGATTTGGGTAACTGGAACTTACAAACCCTTCATATTGTTCCATGTAGACTTCATCTGATATATATCCATTTAAAAATGCATTCTTTATATCCAATTGACTTAGCTTCCATCCTTTTGATGCTGCTATAGCAATCAATGTCCTTATGGTTGACATCTTTGCCACCGGACTAAATGTCTCATCATAATCTATGCCATGCGTCTGAGCATAGCCTTTGACCACCAATCTAGCTTTGTATCTGGCTATCCTTCCATCTTCAAGTTTCTTAACTTTATAAACCCATTTATTTCCAATCACTTTCTTACCATTTAGTTTTGGAACAAGTTCCCAAGTCTTGTTCTCTTCAAGAGCATTGAACTCCTCCTTCATTGCTTCTTCCCATTGTTTCTTACCTTTTGCTTCACTATAATTCTGAGGTTCTTCATCTTCCTTTACTAAGTAAGCATAGTTCTTCTGAGTGAAATAAGAAGTGTCATAGGAATACCTTGTTGGTTGTTTCCTTACTCTGTTTGACCTTCTTAGCTCATATTCTTCATGTGTATCTGAATACACATCTTCATCAAATCTTGGTCCATCTTCGTTTCTCATACCTGATCCGATCCTGGACGTACTTGCCTGCATATGTTCTTCATCTCCATTTACCTGCATATGTGATTTACCTTTTTCAATTCTTCTCATTTCTTCTTCAAGTGTTTCAACACTATGCTCTTTATCTGTATACCAACTCTTTCCTTCATCAAATGTCACATCTCTAGAAACAGTAAACTATTTGGTTAGAGGACTCCATAACCTATAACCCATCTGCTTTTCATCATATCCGATGAACACATATTTTTTAGCTTTTGGTTCAAGCTTATGTCTCAGTTGTGATGGTACATAAGCATAAGCAACTGATCCAAACACTTTACAATGATCAACTGTTGGTTTCTTACCCCACCAAGCTTCGTAAGGAGTCATCCCATTTAAAGCTATACATGGTAATCTATTTACCAGATATGTAGCTGTATTTATAGCCTTAGCCCAAAGATAGTTTGGACAATTTTTCTCCTTTAGCATTGCTCTTGCAAACTCAACTAGAGTTCGGTTTCTTCTTTCTGCTACTCCATTTTGTTGCGGTGTATACCTGCAAGTTATTTCTCTCTTGATACGCGCATTCCACAGATAATCATTGAACTCTCGAGAAAAATATTCTCCTCCTCCATCAGACCGTAGCCTTTTGAGTTTTTGTCTTGTAAGTCTTTCAGCATATGCATGAAAATGCCTGAAAGCTTCAAATACTTCTGACTTCTCTTTTAAAACATAAAGAGTTATCCATCTCGTTGCATCATCAATAAAAAGACTGTAATACCTCGATCCACTGATAGATCCTTCTTTTGTCGGTCCCCATACATCTGTATGTATGAGCTCTAGCACACCATCGTGTTTGTAACCATTTTTCTGAAATGGTAACGTGTGGGCTTTTCCCATTTGACAGGCTTCACATTTGTGAATCATATGTTGATTTTTCATATTTGGTAATCCTCTCACGGATTGTTTCTCCACCATAGTTTTGATTCTTGTTTCATTAAAATGTCCTAACCTCTTATGCCAGAGGTCTAACTCTGTAAATACCTCATCACCATGTGTGATCAAGGCTTGACCAACATTCCCTTGTACTTTAAGAGTAAAAAGTCTACCTTCCTTTTTACCATGAACAATTTTTTTGTATCCTTTCTCTGGATCTTCAACAAATACTCCTTCATTTGTAAACGTGACTTGAAAACCTTTTTCTACTATCTGACCCACGCTGATCAGATTCTTCGGGATTGTTGGAACATACAAAACATTTCTTAGTAGGTCAGTTCCATTATTACACTTTACTTTTCCAATTGACCTTACATTATGTTTTGTACTATCACCTGTTTGTACTGTATGATTTGAAATACCTCCTTCAAGAATTGATAACAATTCTATATTTCCTGACAAATGATTTGAACAACCAGAGTCAATATAGAATACCTTGAGGTCTTCATTCTCTGACATACTTATTTTGAGTTCATCATCAACGTTGTATTCATTCTGTGTATCATTCGCATAGTTGTAATAGGTAGTGTTGTGAGACTGATTCTGTCCCCAACTTCTTGCTCCACTTCTACCATATCTGCCTCTTTGGCTTTGTCTTCCTCTTTGATATCTTCCACTTTTGCCTCTACTGTTATTGTTCTGATTCTGACTTGATCCTTGAGAATTATGCTAGCAATCATGAGCCAAATGATTGCTTAATCCACAGATCCAACAAGTCTTCTTGTTATTAGTCTGATTACCTCTTCCTTTACCTCTACTTTTACTTATGATGTTACCTCTTCCTCTTGTAAAATTTGCTTGAGTAGACATCTCTTCTTCATCTTTTTCTTTACCTTTATCACCTTTCTTCTTATTCTTTGCGTACATAGCAGAACTATGTCCTTTATCTCCGTCTATCTTCAAATCTTGCTCAAACGTTAACATTAGTCCAAGCAACTGATTTAAATAGGGTACAAAATGATTTAAAGAAAGTTCAATTGAGAGTACGAAAGGTTTCCACCTTTCATCTCCTCTTAATGCTGCAAGCACTTGTGCTATTAACCTGTGATCTTCGATATCTTCATCAATAGATCCAAGACTGTCCACTAAGTCTTTCATCTTAGTGACATAATCACTAATGCTTTGACTTTGCTTTTTCTTAAACGTTGTAAAATCTGACCATAAGCTAGCCTTCCTAGCTTTTGTCGTATTTTGGAAATGATCTTCCAATGCACTCCATATGTCTTCCGCTTTCTCCATACCTCTAATGTGTGGTAGTAGATGATCTATAATGGTATTGTAGATATACGCTCTTGCCGTTGCATCTTTCTTCTGCCAAAGCTTCAAAGCTTCTAACTCTTCTTTCTTTGGTTGACTGTCGTCTTCGAAAGTCTGCTTCTTTTCTTCTCCTGTCACATATATCATTAAGTCCTTACTCATAAGTAAGGCTTCCATGCGCATTACCCATGCGGGATAATTATCTCTGTCCAATTTTTCAATAGAGATATGATCTGCCATAATCTTCTTGTTTCTGTTACTTTCAGTGAGTGTAATGTTAAAAGGTTTTACCTTTTACAAACCTTTACCCTTGAGAATGACTTCGGAACGCTTCTTTGATTCCGTTTGCTGTTGATCACTTCAGCTTTCACCTTTCTTGTGAAAGTTCTTCGAATTCTCTTGTATCTTCACTTTCATTTACTATTGAGAATGTTTCTGCTCTTCAGAATCTTTTAAGCTCTGATACCACTTGTTGAGGTTATGTGATGTTGCGGCAAAAGCTTGTTCACTAACAAGACTGCGGAAAATTGCCACACCTCAACTAGAACTAAGTTAAAGTGATGTTAGAACACCTCTATAATCATCAATAAAACTTAGTATGCTTCCTGAAACTGAAAACTTCACAGCTGTATTTAGTGAAATACAAACATTCACTTTACAGGAAACTTCATCTTTCCTTCATACTTCAATTCTGATCTAATTTACTTCAACCTTCACAATTCTTTGTTTGCTTACTGTTAGATATTCTTTTCGCCACTTGAACAAGTCAAAACTGTATTTGAAAAACTCACCAAAATATCACCGGAACTTCATCGGTCTGTTACCAGACTGTCACCATAATTGCACCGGAATGTTACCTGAATCAACTGCAATTCTGTTTGTAGTTACTTCAAATGTTTGTAATTGAAGTAAGAAAGTAATATCTGAACTTCCTTCAGTGAATGAACTATATCTGAAGTTTGAAGAAAAACTTCACCAGTTCAAGATGCCTTTTACGGTTAGACACTGTACCATGTGTACATGTCCCGTTTCACAAAATTCTTTGATCAATTTGTAGTTGAGACTACTGGCTTCAAGATGAGCTATCTCTCATTAAAAACTTTACACTATGTTTCGAGATCTAACTTGTAGATGTACCGGAAAATGTTTATTGAGAAAAAAACTATAACTGTTAAGTAACTTTCACAGTAATATGAAATCACTCAGATTTCTTCACATACGAAGAATGCGCTCAAACTTCCACATGGACATGTGTTTTCTATTAGAGAAGATGTGTACAAAAATAGCTTGGCCTCACTTTGCTCATAGCTATGGAAAACTCTCCTACTCTGAGTAGTTATTCCTTACCATCTCTCTCAGATGAATACCCGACAGTTCAGGTTCTATTATTCATCTACATACGCAATCTCTGGCGTCTTCTATATCACTATCCTCAGTTTCTATATGCGCTATTCTATTCCGGTTTTATGCATACATATGCTATCTCTACTCTCTTCTTCTTCCTCACATACGCATCTCATATATATACATTTTGTTCTGAGATTCAAAACTTGTATTTCTGGAAGTTTCTATGAACTATATTACAGTCGTGAATTTTTCCCTTCACTAAGGCTTGATTTTCTGAATGCTTTGTTTCTGCTTCTCTTTGTCTTTCTTCAACTTTAAGTCTATTTGTATGTCAAATTTGTGAGTGATTCTTCAACATCTCCAAGCAGAAATCGGTCAAACCCAAAGGCACAATAGAAGTTGAAGAAGGCCAATACGAAGCTTACGACCAAACTATACAAAGAAGAATAAGAAGTTCAAAGATTGAAGAAGAAGGCAAATGAGCAAAGTAATGAAATTAAAAGATAAGATGTTGCCACTGCAGAAGCTCGCGGTGTGGAACTCAAAATTTATGGAGCTTGAAATCAAACTACACACTGTCCAGGAGGGATTTAACATGGTGTCTATGCAGTTGGCTGGACTTCCGAAGCTTGAATGACAAAAATGTTTAAAGAGCTTAGATATGATATAGAAAGGATAATGTTTCCCAAAATGCAAAAAAATGATGATGACCTATAAACATATTTTTTGTAAATCAGTGGGTTCAGATCCATCGTGCATGCCAATGTTAGTAGCTAGAATGGATGACCACACTTTTGTAATACACTTTTTAATAGGAAAAGGGAATTATTTATACGGAGATGTGAATAGTTTTCATAAGTCTGGAAAATTGGGTATTCATGATTTACAAAGTGAGGAATGATGTAAAAGAGGTTACGGAGAAGAGAATGGTGTGATATGTTACGGTGTAGTATTTGGAAGTGTCTTTGTATGCAGAGTAGTGATTCCGAAAAGTATATCATATGAAGCTCTGTATTACAGAAGTAGGGATGCGCAGAATGCCATATTGGAATGTAATTGATCTAAAAATGTAAGCAGAATCTATCTATAATGAATCAGTATTCTGTAGGTATGTTGTCTCTATTGATTATCTGTTTTGTAATTTTTTGCTGAGTCTTTGTGTATTGTGAAGATTATGAAATTGATCAGTGTGAAGTTAATCTAAGGAACACAAATGCATGTTATGATTGTAGTGTTACAATCATAATCCCTATTTCTGTACCATACCTATGGTAAATAATGTTGTGTTTTGAAAAATCAAGCACCGTATAAACATGTCCCTTTTAAGGATTTACTTGTCCTCATGTCCTAATTCCATCTTTTTTCTTATTGAACTTGACACATACAAAGCTATACTTATGAATTCCTGAAATTCTTCTTACTAACTTGTGTCCTTGTCAATCATGTTTACTATTCCCATTTCTTGAAATATCTTGCTTACAATTCTTTCCTCTCCATTTATCTTTTCCAATTTCTATTGGAAAATGTAGTTGATTTTTTTGCTTTAGAGAGATAAAATAATTTTTATCTGCTTCAATAGAGTCATTGGTGATTTCTCTAAACTTATGAATCTACCATAATTAATTATAAACTTGGTGTGTGTAGCCTTTTTGTCTAAACTTTCAACAAACTTGGCACCTTTTACTCTTTCTATACTTAAACATATAAATTTGGTCCACTTGACCACTTTATTCTCTTTGAACCACTTGTTCACTTTTTTACGATGTCTTATGGATAGCACCATCAAACTTGTTTTGTATTTGGAACTAAGTTTCTTGCTTGTAGTCCTTGCATTGTTGTATAATCATTCCCCGTTGGAGAACAACCTTGCCTTATCTAGTAACTGCAAACCTTGCCTTATTGTGTAACCACTCTTTATTGAGAATCTTGACCACAACCTTGCCTAGTGTGACTCTAATGGCATATAACACCATGTGGTTACAAAAATTTTGATAGCATTTCCCCAAGAAAATGAATCTTGAAAAAAGTAATAACCATGATATAATGATAGGCATCAGTCTAGTGGCAGTCAAACCACTTTCTTCACTCTAGAAACCTACGAACCAAAAACTTTTGGAACATGTGTCATTGGGCACTACACACCCTCGTAACAATGACTTTTGCCGCTCCAATACCTACAAAAAGATTCTAAACCACACAAAGGAGGCCTGTGCATGCTTTTATGAACCAATGTGAGTTAATGTAATTTCATGAGTAGAGATGAAGTCATATCAAAACTAACTTTGATGCACATGCCAATGTTAGTTTCATAAGATTGGAAGAGAAAATACAAAAAGCATACCTGTGCATGCTTTCATGGACCAATGTAAGTTAATGTAATTTCATGTGCAGAGATGAAGTCATATCAAAACTAACTTTGATGCACATGCCAATGTTAGTTTCATAAGATTGGAAGAGAAAATAATGCAAAATTATAAATACTGATTCAAACCATATCCAAATGAATGTATTTGAGAGTGAAACTATGATGCAAAGATATAAGAATAAATTTATTCCTATCCCAAATGGTGCTAAATATGATTAGGAATTGTTAATCATCATAATTGGACACTCAATTCACTCGAAAAGAATTTCTCGCCAGTCAACAACCATCTAAAAGCTTATGTAAAGATGGGTTTCAAAGGTCCAAATATGGCATATACCCAAAAAAAAGAAAGTTCATGAAGTTTAGAATGTACAAAAAATTGAATTTCTTGATTTGGACCTTCTATGAGAATTTTATGGCCAAAACAATGGATCTAGGTGGATGGGTAGTATCTCTCCTTGAAGAGGTATGCAGATAATTAGATTACTTTGTATAAATGGTTTTAATGAGCCAAATGTGAATTCTAGGCACTCATTTATCATCTCGGGAAGTCTAGTTTCAATATCAAGTTGAATCACTCAATTTGGATAAGAATTGAGTGAGTTATGGCCAAATATATGCATGTAGGTGTTCTATGAAAGTTCTCTATTCCAAGAATGAATGAGTTATCCATTGCTCCATGCAGAGATATAGGCAAGGAATGACACGCATGGCTGCTTTTTATCCCTTATCAATGGTTCCAAACCCAAAAAATGTGCTATATATAGAGAATCATACCTTGTGCACTTCCATCACAAGAAGAAAGAAGAGAAGATGAGCGATCCTTGGTGTGTTCACACATGCAACCATGTCTGGGCATTGTTGAGCATCTTGTATGGTTGAATGGGTAGTCAAATAGGTGATCTTGCATTGCATTGAAGAAATGCTCTGAGAGCCTCCTTTTTGAAGCTGAAATTTTTTCCTCAGGGCTTCGAGAAAACCATTTCTTTTGTTGCTATTGACGTTTAAAAACTCTCGAGCTACTGCCACCTCCATCTGTGAGCACGAAGAAGGAAAATCCTAAAAAAGTGCCCATGTGGCCCTCTTTTCCTCAACAAAAAGTAGAAAAAGAATCCCTCTCTCTCTCTCTCTCTTGGAGCTCCACATGCCCAAGTTCAAATGCTATGATACTGAAAGAAGTTGGAGAAGCTTGGAGAGGCTTAGGAAGATGAGTTGTCAAGTGGTGAAGTTGATCTAGAAAACCATCATAGGATCAGCCCTAGATCTTTGGATATGTAACATAGAACTTGTAGGCTTGTGGCTAGTTCAATAAAACCCAATAGGTACTTTGGAACATCAACAAGAACAAGTTGACGCAAAACAGATAACTTGCACCATGACTAGCTCACAAGAACTTTCTAAAAATGGATAGAAGTTCTAACTTCAAACACTAAGAGAAGCCAACACAATAACAATTGGAAAAATTCCTCTTATGGGAGTGTCTTAAGTAGAATTGTCTTGCTATAATGCATAAAATCCCTAATTTATATGAACTATACAAGGAGCAATCACCTTAACACTAAACTAGTGTCATCCTGAAATTTAAGGGAGTTGTAGAGAATGACCCTGAGACTGAAAATCTTCAATATCTTTGAAAGTAATGAACTAAATGATTTGAAAATTTTTAGGCATAAACTAGAAAGTAATAGCTTTCAAATGTGTATTTAAACACTGGCTTTTAAACTCAGTAGAGAGACAACAACAATCTTTTTGTAATAATGTTGTGGAGTCTTTATATAGACTCTTGAGTACATGGAAACACCTTTTCTTTATCAATTTGAATTCGAATTTAGGTGGCTTTATTAGTTTAGATTGATTGGCATCTTTCCCTACAATCTAGAAAAAGGGAAAGTTGAAATCACATCTACCTTTTGATTGATTGATTGAGAATCAATCCCAACCACTTCTAACTCATAGCTTCTAGGCCTTTTAATTTTCCCTTTTACAAAGTTAAATGCTTTGCAACTTACATAAGAGGATGATCCTATGATCAAACTCTCAATACAACAAATGAATGCAAATAAAACTCTACAAGGAGTATATGTGGCATCATTCCAATGATGAGTTTGATGATCATGTCCACCCCAAGAATAATGAAAGCTTGATGTTCCAACAGCTCCCCCTCAAGCCTAAGTATGCTTGAGTCTTCATTCTTTGATAGGTTGAATGCCTGCCATAGCTTTGAGTCTACAAAGCTTTATACCATCAAGTCCTTTGTCATCATGTCTGCTATTTGCTTCTTAGTAGGAACAAATGAAATGTCAATTTCCTTTGCCATAAGCGTCTCTCTTACAAAGTGGTAATGGACTTCTATGTGTTTTTTCCTTGCATTAAAAATTGGATTTGCAGCCAAATGCATGGAACTTACATTATCTCCAAGTAGATGAGGTTTGGAGCTTACAAGTCCCAAATATGTATACAATGCTTTTAACCATATTGCCTCTTGAGTTGATATGGTCAAACCTCTATACTCTATTTCAGCTGAGGATGAAGCCACTGTTGGTTGCTTCTTGGAGCTCCATGACACTAGCTTTGAACCTACAAATGCTAAGTATCTAGAGGTACTTCTTCTATCATCCTTTGCTCCCACCCAATCTACATTTGAATAGATTTTGATGTCTAAATCTGAAGAGTAAGGATAATAGATTCCTTCATTAAGTGTTCCTTTAAGGTACTTGAGTACTCTCTTTGCAGCATCCATGCGTGACCTTCTAGGTGAGTGCATAAACTGACTAAGCACTCCCACACTATTGTGAAGAGATGGATCTGTACTTGGATGATGAAGTGGTGCTACAAAAACGTTGCACTACACCAGCCAAATAAACTCCAGGGACATGAAGTGGACCCTTTTAGCTTGTCAATGGATGTTTTAGACACCGTATGTACCTTGGAAGATCACTCTCAAAAGATTGAATAAAAGAAGACTAGTTTGACTAATAGTCAACACGAAGAAACTTTCTATTTTGGTCAACACTGCTTTAGTGTTTCACTCAGTGCTCATTCTCTAATTACAATTGGCCAGAGATCTTTTAGAGGAATCTAATGAGAAATAAATGCAACCTACTAGGATTTATTTCAAAAAAATAAGTAGCCATACTAAGAGAAATAAGTTTAGCAAGTCAGGTATGTGATCCCGACGTTTTAGGAGCTAGAAGATGTAGAGATATAGGCGACTTCAAATGAACATATCTCTTAGTTGTGAACTTCAAATGCAATGAAATTTTGGAACTATGTGGTAGAGGTAAAGTGCTAACTTTACCAAGTTAAATCAATGAAAATGATACACCATGCGTAGAGAACCCATCTTTGCAATCTGACTGAGAACACAGAAGTGTGGTAATGAACCATACACTCACATAGGCATCAAGATATGGACACAAATGATCATTAAAATAAATGCATATTGATTGTAAAGTACAATGGAATTATTGGTACATAGGTCTGCCTTAAGAACACACTCTGATATGGCATGAAGCCCTGCTAATGGAGGTACCAAAATTGCAACTAAAAGCCGTGTATATATAATGATGTTTGGAGCCTAAATTTGAATTTGAATCTCACCTAAAATCAATATTCAATCTTTTAGTGATAGATTCTCCAACTCATTTATCACGAATTTGTGGCTTTCTCTTTCTTACTCATCAAGTGGTCTCAACCACTTAGATTCTTTCACTTTTACATCAAGTAAAAACTCAAAACTTACAAGGGTGAGTTCACAAGTGAACTCTACAAAGATTAGACATTTCCTTCAAGTTTCTATGTCTTTTGATGACTCAAGCGACCACTTAGACTTGCCATGGACGTGTTCCAATAGCTCCCCCTGAAATCAAGTGAGCTTGGGGTCTTCAATCTTCTAAGATTACCTGCAGACCAATCATACCTTTGAATTTGCTGAGTTTGGTTCCATCTAGTGCCTTGGTTAAAATATCTGCACATTGTTGATGGGTTGACACATAAGATAGCTGAATTTCCTTGCTCACAATCTTCTCTTTTACATAGTAAGTTTGCTTCAATATGTTTAGTCCTTGCATGAAATTTGGATTGGAAGCCAAGTGAATGGAGCTCATGTTGTCACCAAAGATACTTGGAGTTCCAATCTCCAATCCAAGATCTGTAAATAGTGTCTTCATCCACATTGCTTCTTGAGTAGCTATGGCAAGACCTCTGTATTCAGCTTCAGTAAAAGAGAGAGCAACTGTGGGTTGCTTCTTGGATGACCATGACACAAGTTTTGATCCTGCGAAGGTAAGATATCCTGAGGTGCTCCTTCTGTCTTCCTTGGAGCCAGCCCAATCTCAAACTTAAATAAGATACATAAGGGTAGTATAACCCTTCATTCATGTTCCCTTTGAGATATCTGAGTGTCCCCTTGGAAGCTTCCATGTGAGATTTCCTGGGTGTGTGCATAAATTGACTTAGCACACTCACACTATAACATATATCTACTCTTGTTAATGTGGCATAGTTCAAACTACCCACAAGGCTTTGATAACCTGTGACATCTTCTATGAGTTCACCTTCATGTGAGCTCAATTTATGTTTAACCTCCATTGGAGTACCTCCAATCCTGCAATCTTGCATTTTGAACTTTGTCAACAAGTCTTTAATGTACTTTCTTTGAGTAAGATATAGACCATGATCTTTGTATACCACTTCCAATCCTAGGGAATATGTAAGTGACCCTAAGTCACTTATCTTAAACTCTTCTTTCATCTAATACTTGACTTTCTTGATCCCATCTGCATCATTTATTGTTAGTATAATATCATCCACATACACACAGAAATATGACTTCAAAATTACTCTTTTTGATGAAGAGTGATGGATCTCCCTTGCTAGGTTGAAATCCTTTGTCCTACAAGAATGAGACAAGCCTGTGATTCCAAGCCCTTGGGGATTGTTTGAGTCCATATAAAGTTTTATTAATTTTACACACATAATCAGGATATATGTGATTCTCAAGACTAGGTGGTTGTGCCATGTACACCTCTACTGTTATCCATCCATTAAGAAATGCATTTTTTACATCCAATTGAAGTATCTTCCAATTCTTAGAAGATGCAATACTAAGCAGAATCCTAAATGTAGGCATCTTTGCCACATGAGAGAAGGTCTCCTCATAATCAATTCCCTGAGTTTATGTAAAGCATTTTGCCACAAGCCTTGCCTTATACCTGCTAATGGAGCCATCTGAGTTCTTCTTCAAGTTGTAAATATATCTTGAGCCTATCACTTTCATTGATGGAGACTTGGGAACAACTCCCATGTGTTGTTCTCCTCAAGAGCTTCAATTTCTTCTTCCATTGCATGCCTCCATTCTGATTTCTTCTTTGATTCCTCAAATGATGAGGATTCCTCTTCATTTATGTCTTGTGGTAGATAGATTGAATGTTTAGTAACTAGAGAAGTATCAAACCCATAACTTCTTGGTTTTCTTTTCTCCCTCATGGACCTCCTTAGGCCATGATGTGATGATTCTGCCTCTTGTCCAAGTTCCTGCATTTTTTGCTTTACCTTTAGACTTCCACATTTTGAGTTTTTCATACTAAGTTGCTTCATCATCTTCTAAGGTATCCTGCTCTTCCATTTTAGGAGGATTATCCTTAACAAGTTTTGGAAAATCTTCTTCAAGATCATAAGGTAAGTTGACCTTTCTACATGAATCTTAATACCAAGAACTATTCTCATCAAACACTACATCTCTACTCAGCAAGAATCCTTTGATCATTGGTTTGTATAATTTGTAGCCCTTTTGATTGTTGTCATATCCAATGAGTACACACCTTTTTGCTTTTGGATCCATCTTCCCTCTAACCTGTGAAGGAACATGAGCATAAGCAATACATCCAAAAATCTTACAATGATCCAAGCTTGGTCATCTTCCATTCCAAGCCTCATATGGTGTCATGCCATCAAGTGATTTTGAAGGTAGTCTGTTAATCAAATAAGTGGTTCTGGATACAACCTCATCCCATAAGTAATTAGGTAAGTGCGTCTCATTTAGCATAGACCTTGGAGCTTCAACAATTGCGCTATTCCTTCTCTCTGCCACTTCATTTTTCTCAGGGGTGTACCTTGTAGTAATCTCTCTTTTGATTCCCCTCTATTGAAGAAAGGAGTCAAATTCATGGTAGAAGTACTCTCCCCCTCCATCTGACCTTAGCCTTTTTAATGTTTTACCTATTTGATTCTCCATAAGAGCCAAATATCTTTTGAAGCATGAAAGGACTTCATCTTTGTGTTTCATAAAGTATAATATAGTCCATCTACTGCAATCATCAATGAAGGAGACGTAATACCTTGATCCAGATATTGAAGCACCCTTGCTAGGTCCCCATACATTTGTATGAACCAAATCCAAGAGATCTCCATGCATATATCCTTTCTTCATGAATGGTAACCTGTGAGACTTTCCAAATTGACATGCACTACACTTATAAATCATGTGTTGTTTTGACAAGTTAGGGAGTCCAAGTATGCTTTGGTCCCTGCAAATTTGCTTTAATGATCTTTCACCAATGTGTGCTAACCTTTTGTGCCATACTTCCGATTTTGTGAGTGTTTGACTACCATAAGTAAAGAGAGCAATGTTCCTAGTGTCTTGTAATTCAAATGTGAATCTACATGTCTTTTCACAATTCTCCTAAATCCTTGACTTGGATCTTCAACAAATGCTCTTGCTTTTGTGAACCTAACATATAGGCCTTTCTCCACAATCTGTCCTACACTTATCAATTTCTTTGTGATGGTAGGGACATAGAGTACCTTGCTAAGTAGGTTGATGTTTCCATCAGTTCCTTTTAAATTTCCTATCTTTTCCACCAAATGCCTTGTATCATCACCTATCTTCACTTCATGCTTGTTCCTTAGATCTTCTAAATCTGATAGGAGGGCCACATTTCATGCCACATGATTGGAGCAACCTGAATCTATGTAGAAAACATGCTCATCAAATTTACCTTGTGGCATGGCCATATTCATGATTAGCAATGAGTCCTCTTGATTTGAGTCTTCTATGTAGTTATTGAAGTCTCTTCTTCCCCTATTGCCTCCTTGATAGTTTGAATGGTTGTAGTTGTTGTGGTAGCCATTGAAGTTGTTGTTCCTTCCTCTAGAGTAGCCATAACTTCCTCTATTGTATCCTCTACCTCTTTTATTCCTAGAATTCCTAAAGCAATTTTTAGTTGTATGATTAGTTAATCCACAAATAGAGCATGAATTAGAGTCGGGATCTCCCCCTTCCTTGCCTTCCTCCTTTGCCTCTACCTCTACCATGTCTTCCTCTACCTGCATAGTTAGCTTGATGTGTACCTGCTTCATCATCCACTTTCTTTCCTCTTCCTTTGATCTCTTCGGACTTGCTTTTATCAGTATAAAAGGTAGAAGATTGATTACCTTTGGAGCCTTCTCCATTCTTGATAAGCTTGGTCTCTTGAGTAAGTAGTTGTCCTATGAGTGTATTGAAATCTCATACATGCATATCCATGTATAGATCCATAGCTGTGGTGAATGCTTCCCACTTGGCATCTGCCTTCAAGCCATTGATGACCTACCTTATAGTTTGCTCTTCTTCTATTATCTCTCCAATGCTTCCCAACTGATCTGCTATGTCCTTGAGCTTTGTGAAAAAATCAATCACATTTTGTTTGAGAGCTTTGTTGAGAGTTGTAAAGTCCAACTACAGTTGATGCTTCCTAGCCTTTGCACTTGAAGAGAAGAAGGTTTCCACACTTCCTGGGATGTTTTACAACTTCTAATGTGAGGCAAGAAAAAACTCTAAGATAGATTTGATGAGATAAGACCTTGCAAGTGCATCCTTGGAGCACCATGTGCTCAATCTTTCTTGCTCTTCTTGTCTAGGTTGACCTTTATTTGTGAAACTTGGCAGAAGTATATATGGACCAGCCATAAGGATATGAAGATTCAAAGCATCCAGAATATGTTTGCAGGTTGCAAAAGGCTTTGTATGGGCTGAAGCAAGCCCCTTGTGCATGGCATGCAAGGATTGCTAATTACTTAACCAGCATTGGGTTTTCTATGTGTGATGCAGATCACTCACTATATGCAAGGAAGGCTGATGATGGTATCAATATTGTGGCTATTCATGTTGATGACTTGATTGTAGGTGGTTGTGTACCTGAGTCAAGAAGACTCAAGGACTTGTGTCAATGAGACTAAACCCCAATTGCCACACAAGTGCGTATAGTGGGAAATTGACACACGCTTATTTGTCAATCCGATCAAACGACCTAACCAAGTGTATGAGGACACGTGCACACATGATGGAAAATGAAGTGGTTCAGCTGATATGTGTGAGAAAATACTAAATCACCTATCTAACTCACTGAATTACTGGAAGTGTCTGCCGTGATACCACTTATCGCAGTTTTCAATAAATCAAGGATTTCTCTTAGCTCCAAACTTGGAACATAGTCAATAGGGTACTCCTTTCGAAGCTCTTGATGAGACGCGTCTATTGGAAGTGGTTTCACTTGATTCTGACAACCGTGCTTCAAGTTATGACCAAAATAGTGATTAGTGGGAAGCACCCACACTCATGCCACAACTCCTACAAGCTCACACACACACACTACAGTAGCTCAAAAACAGTGGGAATGGGTAGAAAATAGTCTTACTCACACATTCCAAGCATTACACACACATAGAAGATCAAAGAGAAGATGGAAATCTGCAGGAAAGAGGCAAATTCGAGATTCAAGAGCTCTCCTTCTTCACAATGGCAAAAAGTCCCTACAAAGAGTCACCAAGTGACTTTTATACATGTGCCCTAAATTTGGTCCTTTCATACAAGAGGCCGGCACTTTATTACAAAAAAGTGAAATTCCTACTAATCTACAAGGGATATTTTACAACAAGTTTGGATTATGCAACTGAGGACTCCTCTAGTGCATTTACATGGCTTGAGGGAATTCCCTAAGATTTTGAAGAAAAACAATCATGCCCATTAATTTGAAAATTTTGGGGCTCTTCTCTTGTGCTTCTCTGCTCTGCAACACTCTCCCCCTCTTTGTCTCTGTCGTCCCTTGACAGGCTTTACTGTTGGAAAACAATGTGCAATTGGTCCATTTTGTCAAGGCCTTACAGATAATACAATGTATAGCTCTGTCTATTTGTCCTTGTAGAGACAAGCAGACGGGTGGCAATTAGAATGAGTAGCGCTTTCTAATAAGCTAAAAGCGTGGGGCAGCTTGGCTACGTGGTCATCCTCCCAAGTCAGTGGTTCGGGTTCAAATCCCATCATCAGCAGACGTAGATCGCGTATTATTTTATGATATGCTTTTCAAAATAAAGGTACAATTGGAAAAAAGCAACGGACGGAAGTCGATCGCAGCGATGGAGTTTTTCAAGGTTGCTTTATGCGATCGTAGCTTTACTATGCTTTATTCAGGAGCTTTTCAAGGATCATCAAATCCTATATAAACAAGTGCTTGGGCTCACTTGTATTCATCCTTCACCTAGTTTTCAACAGAAGCCTTGAGCTTGGACCTCAATAGAGGTGGTGTTTCTTCTAGCACATGGGGCAGCCATGGTGCTAACTTGAAGCATGTTGAGGAGCAGCTATGGAGTTCTTCTTAATGATTCTTCGTAGAGAAGATGAAGGGTGTGCTCACACTCTAGCTCATGGTGAGGAGGTTATCTCTTGTTCATGGCAAGAAGACTTGGTCATTAGCAGCTTGATGGTGACGATCGGCCATCTACATGGTGTATTTGAAGATTATCTTCTAAAGAAGATATCAGGTTGAAGATTGTCTTCTACAAGAAGATGTCGGGCTACTTCAAAGACATTGGATGGTGGTTAACATAAGATTCACATCTTATGTTAAGTATTCAGGTACATATTCTCTTTATGCACACAGGTACTACTTGAAGTTTATGGAGGCCATGGCGTTCATATCAGGAGGAGTCCTATTCAGCATAGGTACAAGAGAAACAGTACATATATGCTTTATGCATATTTTGATGAGGTGTTTGAGAAGGTGTGTTCACATGAGTTTGAGGATTTCTTGCAGCAAACTTGTTAGCATTCTATGCTACTTTATAAGTATGTGATCTTTTCACACAAGTATCTAACTTAGGGTCTTCCATAGCGTAAGTTCAGATGAGGGTTTGTTGACTATCAGTTTCACACTGATCCTTCCTCTATCAGTCATTCATATTCACTCTTCTATAACCTATAAGGTCACACATCTCATGTATATTCAGATTACTGCCCATACATCTGAATATGTTTGTTACATTGTACATTCACTCATTCAGCTATTTCTCATCACATAGAGTGGTTGAGAGTTTTGCTCCCACATTGTACATTGAACATTGGTATATATGATGCTATGAGTAAGCGATGGCTTACGTAACACCTTACACATGTCGTCTATTCTTTCTCTATCTTTGTCTCATCATCTGTATGATTAAGTTGTGGTATGTTCATGTTTTGTCAATATGGAAGATTGCTGGAATTAATGTTGTACATGATTGGAACTATGGAACCATGGACCTGTGACATGAGCCAAGGGCCTAAGAGGAAGAGAAAAGTTCAGTTGAAGAAGTCAAGAGTGTTTGCTACTTCAAGATGAAGAGAACAAAAGGTATGGAAGAGAAGTTTGAAAATGTTGACATCATCAGGTGGAAGAAAGATGCAGAAGAAGAAAGTCCATCATTTCCAAAAGAAAAGTAAGGCTTTCTTTTCTCATATATTTTCCATATACTTTTCCTATTTTATCCTCTACATCCAAAGACAAGTCTACGAGAACATCTTGTTTAAAGAAGAAGCAGTTTCTTGTTTTGCATTACAATTGTTCATGATTTAGTAGATTTGACAAAGAATTGCATTGAGAGAAACAAAAGCACTCATATGTGTATGAGTTATGTTGAAGCTTTTTAAGCGGGCAGCTTATATGTTCCCTCAAAGAATTCTTGGAGTGTCAATACAGAGCTACTTGGTATATGACAAGTTGCAGAGAAGTTTATTTCTTCTTTATCTAACTCTTAAGGTAAAAGAGCTTTTTGTAGCAGATGTTGGAGACTTGGGTTGAGGTTTTATGTTTGGAAAAGGTTACCTCATATTCAATATTTTCATAAAACTTCAGAAAATTCAGAATCTTGTTGATGTACAAGTCAATGAAGAATCTACTTTTTATGATTGTCTAGACTTTTGGATACATATTTGTATTCAAAAAGGTGTTCCATCATATCCTATCACTTGATTAAGAAGTGGAATTAGCCAAAAGAAAATCAAGCAAGTACTATCACATTTCACCCGGGTAAAATATGAAAGTTATGAAGTATCAACTTGCAGCTTTTGGAGTTCTCAAGGTGAGAAATTTGTCCACTTATGTTTCAAGTAGGAGTTACAGATTCTTGGAAAGGATTTGTTTGAAGAAAAGTTTTTACAACTTTTTAAGAAGCATGGACACTTAGAGACATTCAGGTAACTAAATCAAACATTCAGTCATGAAGGTTTGATGAAGAACAGATTCTACACAGAAGAGATCATTGATCTTTGATAGATCTTGCATGATCTTCAGTATTTATGATTCAGTTGTCTATCCTTTGTTTGTGAAGATTCTTAACATTGGAAGAAATAAAGTCAAAGATTTAGATTCTATCATATTTGTGTTGCAGAGAGATAGAAGATACTTGTTATGTTGCAGAAAGTTATGAATCCTATAAAGCTTTCAGCAAGGAATGACATGGAAAGCTATTGGCATCTGATCAATGCTAATAAAAAGGATTCAGAATTTTGGAAAGTAGAGGAATGACATGGAAAGCTATTGGCATCTGATCAATGCTAATAAAAAGGATTCAGAATTTTTGTTCCAGATACAGGTATTGATCACTGAACATCAGATTTATGAAGGAAAACTTTTTCAGATTTCATAAATTCTGATATATTTGAAGAATTTTGGATACTAGTGTTAAATCATCCAGGGGGGTGATGAAACATGAAGACTTATTTTCAAGCCATATGTAAAAGAATGCAGAGTCATACCTACAGGTATTCCTATTTTAGGTATTCCTATATTTCCTTTGTCAAGTTCTCTTTATGTTCCAGCTTTGAAAGAAGAAGGAAGAAGAAGAATGATTGGAGAAAGTTTCTGTTAGGATGTTCCTCTTCAGGAGAAGGTTCCAGAGTTCTATTTGAAGAGAAGCTTGATATTTCAGAAAGGTATATTTCAGAAGTGCGCACATATATGTTTATACCAAGTTTTGAAGGAAAGAGGTATGAAGAATTTAAAGGATGAAGACATGATGACATCATAGATTTTTTTGACTCATGTTTCAGTTGATTCCAATTGAGTTGAGTTGATTTGACTTGAGTACAGTCAAAGATGAACCAACAGTGTCCATAATGCACTATGTTGTGAGTTGTCAGTCACAGGTTCCAAGATTCAGTTCCTGATTTTGTTTAGTGTATTTACATGACGCAACAGAAGTACGTTGAGAAACCTTTTTTGGAAGGTAAATGCAAATATATGGATCCTAGTGTATGTTTTCAAGTTTTAAAAGACAGGAGATAGCGGGCTACTTCAAAGGCATTGGATGGTGGTTAACATAAGATTCACATCTTATGTTAAGTAATCAGGTACATATTCTCTTTATGCACACAGGTACTACTTGAAGTTTATGGAGGTCGTGGCGTTCATATCAGGAGGAGTCCTATTCAGCATAGGTACAAGAGAAACAGTACGTATATGCTTTATGCATATTTTGATGAGGTGTTTGAGAAGGTGTGTTCACATGAGTTTGAGGATTTCCTGCAGCAAACTTGTTAGCATTCTATGCTACTTTATAAGTATGTGATCTTTTCACACACGTATCTAACTTAGGGTCTTCCATAACCTAAGTTCAGATGAGGGTTTGTTGACTATCAGTTTCACACTGATCCTTCCTCTATCAGTCACTCATATTCACTCTTCTATAACCTATAAGGTCACACATCTCATGTATATTCAGATTACTGCCCATACATCTGAATATGTTTGCTACATTGTACATTCACACATTCCTCTATTTCTCATCACATAGAGTGGTTGAGAGTTTTGCTCCCACATTGTACATTGAACATTGGTATATATGATACTATGAGTAAGCGATGGCTTACGTAACACCTTACACATGTCGTCTATTCTTTCTCTATCTTTGTCTCATCATCTGTATGATTAAGTTGTGGTATGTTCATGTTTTGTCAATATGGAAGATTGCTGGAATTAATATTGTACATGATTGGAACTATGGAACCATGGACTTGTGACATGAGCCAAGGGCCTACCTCACTTCCAACATTTACTTCTTGTCTTCGGCTCGTTTACGAGTTCTGAATACGCGCACCCAGTGGTTGAAGAAGGGATAAGGACTGTTAGAGAATTTGTTATTTTGTCCGAGGTATGTCCTTTGCTTCTGTTTGCCCCTTGGTATTCCTTATGTCACATATCTGGGTTGCTGTATTCAGTTGGGCTACCATGCACGCTACCAGTGACTAGGAATGTGCTGTTCTTAGTCACCCTCTTCAACTTTTGAGCCTCTACCTTTTTCTAACTTTTGGTCTTCTGATTTGTCTTTGTCTTCATACATCTGACCCTGTTGCATTGCGTTTAGCCTGTTTACTTGGTTGCCAATGCACACTATCAGTGGAAGGATTATTACCTGCCAAATATTGTCTTGCACTTCTTCATGTATAGTTCCTAGCCCTGGTCCGTCCTTCCCATGAAATGTCCTGGTTCTGATTGATCTTTAATTACATTCCTCAGGACCTCGATATTTCGCGTTGTTGCCTGATGCATGCCCCTGCGGGGCTTTGGGCAGAGGGTGGTTCTTTTGCTTCATGATCTTCTTTCTTTATTGAGCAGTTTTTGACTTTGAATCTTCTTCTTCTTTTCTTCTTGCTTGATTCCCCTTCCACACGTCCCTCCTCCTGAACTCTGTCGTCTCCGACAGGCTTTTTGTGGCGACGTGAGTACGTTTGTATGGCTGCTTGCTCTCTTTGATTCAGCAAATTAGCATGACATAGCATAAATTCTTTCCACTGGTGTGAGTTTACTCCATCGTCTGCTGCTTGTCAGTGATCTGTAAAAAAGCTGGTTTCATAAGCGATCAGACGTGCATTCACGTTCAAAGTCATTTTGACAAAAATTTCCGAATCTATTTCGAAGAAGCCGGTAAAAAATGCTTCTTCGAAAGTCTGCATGTATGTTGACGGCAAAAACATGAGTCTTGAATAATACACCATCAGGGTTAAGCGGCTCGAAATAGTAGAAAGATAAAAAATGAGCGCTTCAGAGCCTTGGGTAATGCCGATGAAATTCAAAAAAATGTATTTGGCATGCTTGAAGACTTTGATTACAGTTAATAGCATGCTGAAAATCTTATTGGTCATTTTAATTGCTAAGTCCGGTACAATCGCATATCTTGCAATCCAAAATTCCATTGTTTTTACCATATATTCTTCCGTTGGTAGGTAGTTATGTGGCGGACTAGGTAACAATGGGTAATTCAGCCATTGATTATTGATGCTTCCCTGTCGCTGTCCTTCCCAAAATTGCATCCAGGAGCGTCTGCGGGGTATTGGACAAAATGTTGGATTTACTTGAAGCACATATGGTGATGCTTCCCATTGTACCCGTAATGTTGGATTCTTTTCCAAAACTTTGCGCCTCCATATGGGATCAACCTTCTCAAACTCCTCTTGAGTATAATGGAAAGTATTCTTGTCGAATTGGAGGTTGTTATCTGGCTCTTTATTGGTCATTGTCCTGATATATTGTCGCGTTTGTTCTTTAAGTAGTCCATATGGTACATTAAAAGGCTTCAAAATTTGTTCCAAGTTTTTGCTCTCGATTTTAGCTTCCTTCATGAATTGGATTATTTGATCTTCAAATTCAGCGATAAGCTGGGACACCAGTAGTGCCCTTTCCGATCGGCTCAGTTCTGCAATGTCCCGAGTATTATGTTCAATTTGGACCTCCAGTTCCTCCCTTAGTGGCGAATGATATAAGGGGGGAGAGAGAGGACGTACCTCAGTCTCCTCGGTAGCCTCTGTGGATTTTGGAGCTACTGGTGTCCCCTCAATTTCCTTGTGTACTACTTGATCTTGTAGTTGTTTTATCATTTCCTTTTTTTGCTTAATTTCTTCTTGTGCCTACAAAATTGTTTCCTTATTCTTCTGTATTTCCTCTGCCACTATCGCAAGTTGGTCTGTGTCTTCTTTACAATGCAGTAGGTATCTATTCTCAGCCTTTTTCCATTTTATTCGTAGAGCTGCGGTGTCTTCCATGTACCTCTTTTCCCATTCGAAAATGGTGGTCTACTGCTGCTTGATCTGATCTTCATACATAGTTATCTTTTCTTCCAATTCTTTGATATTCTTTTCTGGTCTTCCCTGAATTTCTACGGGCTGATCACTTAGGAGAGCTGTCATGAGCTTCTTATTTCGGTTCCTTAGGTTTTTTGCCTCTTCCATATATACCTTTATTTGTGATTCCAGTACTTTACTTCGAGCATGCATTCGTGCCTTCTCAGCCTCGCTAGCTTCATATTTCTTCGTTATATCCTGGAGTTGTTCTTTTAATTTTGTGTTTTCTGTCTCTAAATGGTTGCACTGCTTTTTGGCTTCTTGGACTTCCTTTTCTTTATGTAGTACCTGTTCTTTTGCTAATTTTAATTCTGCTGAAAGATTCTTACCCCTTTCTTGAAGCTCATGCTTGTCCTGCATCGTTTGATCGTAGTCTTCATCCGCCTCCAGCATTAATTGTTGTGTTTCCATTACGGTTTTGATCATATCTTGCACTACGGGCTTGAGTTGAGTGATGTCAACATTTAACCATGTTCGTGGTATGCTTGGAGCTTCTCCAGTTTGCACATCTTTTCCTTGCTCTACATGGATGGTTTCATTGTGGGGTTGTCTAATTTGTAATTGTATTTTTGGTTCTCTTTCTTCTTCATCCAAATTAATAACTTTTGTGGCATTCCCTTGAAATGTGACGTCCATGGGGGAGGGTTCTGCCACGACCCTTATTGGTGTGAAGGGTTCTGCTTCTTCTATTGTCGCTTCTTGAGGCTCTTTCTTTAGTATCTTTATTGACACCTCGCACATAGGTGTTGCCTCCTTGATAAGAATTGTGGAAGTCTCATTGATTTTGAGGACATGTGTCCCTTCTGGGTTTGCTTCCTTGCTTGTGGTGTCTTGAGTGGGGTGGACGGAGTTGTCATTTACCTTTGTTCCTTCGTCTGCTTCCTCGTAGTTGACTACATTCAACTCCTCCCATTGCCCATCATCCTTTGATTCGCTTTGAATATCCACATTCAACAATGAAGTATCGGGTTCTTCTTGTTCATCCGAAGACGAGCTTGAGTTATCCAACCCTAATTCTCGGTAGCGGTGTACTTTTGTGAGCTTCTTTTTGGCCTCTATCTCCTGTTGGGCCTGCTGATAATGATGCCCTTACACTGGTAGATTGAATTGCCCTTTTGTATATTGATGGGTATCTTCCAGTGTCTTAGTTAAATCTTCTTCTGTAATCGGTCTATGCTCTTCAATCCTTGTCTTTGGAAGTATGTGCGCTCTTTTCGTGGCTGGAACTTCCTCTTCCACTTGCTTTACTTCCCTTAATCTCTTTGTGCCTCTCATTCTGGGTTGAGAGCTAGTTTCTGCCTCTTCCACAATCTTGACTCCTCTTTTCTTTTTAGGAACTGTGGCGACTTTGGCGTACTTAGCCATAGCAGTTGATGATGGCATTTCTTGCAGATGCTCTCTAATACCTAAAGCATGGTAAATCAATATTGTCAGAGCTACATTGCCATTGAGGAACTTCTTGCTATTCCATTGTTTCTTTGCCTCGAATAGCCGTTCTTGTATCTAAGGAGTCAAATTAATCTCATTTCCAATCTGCTTGATTGCATGTGAGAGTAACTCGACAATAATCTTTTGTGGAGCCGTGTATCGATGCATATTTGGGAAGCAGAAGTGCTGGTGGATAAGTTTGACTTCCTCTTCTATGTCGACTCTGTTAATGTCGGTGAACGTTCTGGTTTTTGCCCCTCGACTCTCTTCTTTCACTATCGTGTTTCCATCTTTTTCCCATCCAAAAGCTTCCTTAATCAAGTCATGTGTAAACTGGATGACTACCCATTCGCCTACTTTATCCATCACTCTAGCGTCAGGCACCAATGGATCATGGAGTGCTGGCTGTAATGTGTTCATGACCTGTGTGCACCTTTGAAAGTTGTGCTTATAGATTGGCAATTCAAAATATTTATGAATGCCTGCCTTCTTCATGATGGCAATCGTCGATGGGAGTTCATGCAAAACTCTGAAGTCTTAGGACATGATAGGAAATTGATGATCTGTATCCATTATTTTTATAGTTGCCAGGAAGAGATACTCCCCAGCCGGTTGATCTTCTCTAAACCAGTGTCCCTTTGCCTTGGTGATACTCTGGAGAGGAAATTCCAATACTTCCTCTTGAATTGTTGCTTCAGAAACTTCAGAAGCCATCTGCACTTGTAAGGAAAAGTGCATTAGCTTCAATGGAAAGCATAGCAACTGTGTAGTGCATTGCAGTGATACATTGTCGTTTCGTCACTCCGTTTCCCGTGGTTCTATAAGTGAGATCTCTTACCACATCTTTTTATTTCTTTTCCTGAAAGAAAACAAGCATTAGTATAGCCGAAGCATTTATTTATGTACATAGTATGTCCATTCCTAAGGGAGTTGAAGCTATGCCCTAATTCCCATTGGGGAATGTGCACCACTAATTTATTTATGCACATTAAGTGACGAATGCTTGGCCTTGTAATGTGGCCCTACTATGCACACTTTAGATGCATTTGATACTGCATGAGTGCAATTGGAAGCCCTGATGTTCCGATGGTCCCCTCCTTGCAGTTGCTTGGGTTTCCAAATCCATTTCGTGGTCGATTTGATAGGTCGTTTTCTTTCTTTGGTTCCGCGGGCTTCATATGTTCTCTTTGTTTCCTCGAGTGTCCTAGTAATAGAGGTTCTGCTCTTCATGTTTCGAGGATGAGTCTGTATTTGCTTTGTCATTTGAATGTTTTGATGTAAGGTATCCTCCTGATTGCTTATCTCTTGCTTAGCTGCTTGTTTAACCTTCTTGGGATCCATATCTACTGTCGTGCTTTCTGAGCTTCCATCAAAGGTTTAGGGAGCCATACTTGCAAGAGTATTTTTGTTTCGGATTTCTGTGATGCTAACTTGTTGTTATCCTTTTTCTCCTTTTGAGGTGGTGATGACGTCTCTGATTTTTGCACTTGATCTTTGCGTACCCACTTGAATTTGTTTTCCCCTTGATGCGAGTATGTGAATGTTGTTTTCCGCCTTGGTGATCCTTCTGTCGTGTGAGAGACTCCATGAGAGTTGGTTTCCTTATTGTCTGGCTGTTCACCAACTGAATAGAGTGATTTCACCTCTTCCTTGAACACATCAGGGTTTGAACTCTTTGCTTCTTCTAGATTGGTTTATGAGATATTGGGACTGGAATCATGTTCCACTAGCTCTTCTTTGCATTTTTCTGTACTCTCGATGGTTTTTGGTTGTAGGAAAGGCTTCTCTCCTAATAGACTAAAAATTTCCTTGTGCCCTATCTTGGCTGAAATATAGCCTTGAGCTAGGTTGATGCTTACTTCATTCTCAATGATCCAATCCTGTCCTAGGATCAAATCTTCTATTAAATCGTCATCTATGCACACTAATACTTGTTGTTCCATGGAAGAATTTCCTAGGTGGAGGGGTCCTCTACAGGTCTATAGTTAGGATGTCCTATTGGCCATAGCTGTCTTTTGTTGTCCTCTTTCTTGGCTTCTTTACACATCCATAACTGAGCGTCTTCGTGCATCCATGATTGATCGCTTGACCCAGCACTATGAATGGATAGGTCGTCTTCCTCCCTGTGTATGGGATTCCATTGTAGTGCAAGGACAGCTCGATAGGAAAATGTGTGTAGATTTATCTTGGTAGTGTTTCCTTGGTGTTGTAGGTATAACGAATCTCTGCCCCAATCTTGCACTACCCGCATTTGTCTCATGAATGGTCTTCCTAATATCATTTCATAGTTTTTAGCCTTTTCAAATTTACAGATGGATAATGTGTGTTCAAATTCAACTCCACAGGTGGTTAATTTGATTCTTTCCAGTATTCCTAAGGGTTTCTCTACATGACCGTCTGCTAATTGGAGTTTCATGCAGGTGGGCCATAAGGCAGGCTTCCCCCATTTCTCCCAAATCTCCTTGGTGGCAATTCCTACTCCAGCTCATGTGTCTAGTATAGCCTTGGTCATGTACCCATTGTAAGTGACAGGTAGACACGTATTACCTTCGTCTCCTTCACTAAATTCTCCCACCTTATCAACCGGAATTTGTATTTTAGATGAGTTTTCTTTTCCTTTAACTTCTTTTTCTTCCTTCTCTTGTCCTAATTCCATTTGGCTCGCTAATTGCTTCCATAAATGCGGCTTAATTTGAAGTAATTCTTCCACGGTCAGTTTGCATTCTAATTTTGTCTTCTTTAGTTCCGTTAGATTGTGTGAAATCTTTTTTGAGTTTTCTTTTCCCTTTACATGTATCGTGGGTGCTCAGATTATCATAGATTCCTTTTCATATTCTCCCATGTAATTAGGCAAGGTTGAGATGCTCTGGGTTTCTTCTCTATTTCGGTCGAGCCTTGACACTTCCTCATATGCCTCTTCCAGATTGGGATTTGGTTGATAAACTTCTACATCTATTTCCTCAAAGGGAGGTTTAGTCACTCCATTCTTCTTCCATTGTTCTTCTCGAATTCTATTCCATAATTCCTTTGACCAATCGGCTTCCAGGTCAGGTATTGTTGACACCGGTTCATCTTGGGTTCTCGTTCACTCACGCTTGTCAACCCACTCTCTAGGTTCTTTACCCTTGGCTTTGACATACTCTTTGTATTGATCCTCGGCTATCCTCATTTCTGGGAGGGCTAGGATAGTCTGTTCTAGAGTTGCCTGTGCAACCTCTATAAGTTTTCTGCATAGAGCAAGCCTCTCGTTTTCTAATTCTCCTTGTGGGTAAATTTTTTCATGTTGCTCTACATTCGGTCCATTTTTAATTCTAGCCTAATAAGCTTTCAGCCACATGTCTAGGTCATCAGGTTTTGGGTCAGCCAAAATGGATCCTGGTTTCTCTGCTTCTTGTATAAGCGGTGGGATGGGAACCTTTTCCCGAGTCCTCTCTTCGTTATGCTCTTGTTTGTTTCTAGATTGTTTCCTATTTTCTTGACTCTTGTGATTTATCCATTTATCTTTGAGCTTTTCTCTTCTTTCTTTCCATTTTTGTGTTTTAGTATTTTGGGTACTCTCACGTGGGTCCTCAGAATCCTCAACTCTTTGAATTTTGGGACTTACCATTCTTTTGCTCTCTCGTTCCTATTCTGGTTGTTTTCCTTTTTGTTCTTTCGTTTGAGCTCTTGTAATGGCCTTTAAAGGCACAGTGTATTCCTTATCACTTGCAGATGCTTCTATCACTTCAATTACATTAATTGGTGCGATGTCTTGGACTTTGGCTGGATTCTTAGGGCAGTCTCTGAAAAGATGTTCCTTTCCGCAATCATTGCAATATCCTTCCCAAGTTCTAGGGGGTGGTGGATTATAAGGTTGAGGACATTCTCTAATGAAATGGTCTCCTCCGCATCTATAACAAGGTCCTCTTGGCACCGGTGGTCTCATGGGTGGTCGTGCTTTAGGTGCAGTATACATCAAAGTTGCTATCTCCATTCCATAAGCCTGATCATAACCTTCATATACATAGTAAGCTGAATCATATGTTGATTCATACTCTAACATGTTGGCTTCAGAGGGATAATAATCTCCTAGGGGGCAGCTCATATCCAGGGTTCGCTGATTCTACACTGGTCATCGTTGAGGCTGGCACTATGGCTCTTTCCAAATTTTCTTCTGGCTGAGCGTATTTCACAGGTACCACTTGTTGAGGTTGTGACAGTTGTGGTCCTAACACTGGTTGGGGCGGTGGATATGGTACTTTCTCGTATGGCCTTGGTGCTCCTGCTAGTGCTGGATAGGGATTGTATATGGGCATCTCTCTGCCTGGCTCTCTAGGTGGATATCTGTATGGTCGATACTGAGGTGGTTGTAACGGTCGTGCCTATCTATTGAATGGGTAGTTTTTTGTGGTGTGATTGGTGTATTTTTGTTCTAAGTGGTAGTACAAGGCAGTTCCTTGTTGGGGATGTCTGTTGTAAGGATATGTTTGGTGTATACCAGTCCCTCCTCACACACACATATGTGTAGGGTGATCTCCTCCACATAGACTACATCTTTGTAACGTGGGCATTCCTAAAGCTGGGTGTTGGTAATTTCTATGTCCTTGAACTCCTAATTTTTTTGCTACCAACTCTGCTAATTCCTCCACGTTACTGGAGTTGGATGTAATACTACTCTGAGAGTCTTCTGATTTAGTGGGGCTGGGTGTGCTCTTGAGATCCTCAGCTAGATTATCTTCTAGGTCAATGCACTCTTGAAGACATTCACTCAGGGTTTGTAGCCTTTTCACATAAACTAGCATTCTTAGGTTTCCATTCGTGAGTCCATCCAAAAATAATGAAATCATCTTTTGTTGAGTGGGCCTTTCTGCTGTTGGGCATCTATCAACATACTGATTGAATCTTCAGGCCATTGTTTTCATAGTTTCATTAGGGTTCTGTTTAAAGCTATGGATTAAAGACGCAGAGTTGTGTTTAATCCCTCTCTTAGTGAATTCCCCAACGAATTCCTGAAAGAATTGTTCCATATTTCCAAATTGGTTGGGGTCTAATGGCTGGAACCAAGTCAGAGCCGTTCCTCTGAGAGTGAGTCCAAAAGACTCATACTGCACGAAGAAATTGTCTACTTGTTCTGCCCTTAGAACTTGTTTAAACTCAGCAATGTGATCGTAGGGTTCTCCCAATCCGTCATAATGATTTCTTACGCATTTGGCCACTTGGATAGGTCTCAGTCTTCTCATTGGTTCAGGCGGTCTAGGCATTACAGGGAAGGCAGGGACTGCTGGTCTAACTGGGGGTATTCCAGGCTGCCCTCCTACTGGTGGTCGTGGTCTTACTGGTGGTCGGTTCTGATTACCTACTACTGGATGGGTTTGATTGTGAGGTTGCACTCCTGGAGTTGCAAATTGTACATGAGTACGGTTTGGAACACTCCCATGGCTAGTTTGTCCTGACATGGTGTGTTCTGCCTCTTGTTGAGTTCCAAAGGGGTTCTGAGAAGTAGTTGCCTGTTCTCTCTGAGGGAATACAGGCAAACCCATGTATTTCAGTTGATCCCTATCTATGGCATCCACCAACCAATATCTTCTCCGATTTTTATCTAAGTAGGTTATTCTAGTCTCATCTTCTGGATCCTTTAGCTCATAAAATGTCATAGGGCTTTCTGCTCTTCCCTAGGTTGGTGAATTTGTTTGCAGCAATAGGTCTAAACCATGGATCAAATATACTTCCAACAGGTAGTCGTCTTGAGGTATCAAGTCTCCTCTCAAGACTCATGTCACTTGGGACCTACCTCTAGGGGTTTTCACAAATTCCTCAGGGTTTGGTCTCCCTGAGTTTTCTTGTCCCTCTAACTCTCCCCTTTCATTGATCAATTCGGGAAATTCAGTTACTATGTAGATGTGACCTATCTTGTCCACGTATGCCCCTCCTTCATACTTCACAGCCGGTCTGGCAAAATTGTTGCCTCTATTGCAGTCACCATTTTGGCCACGGATCTGTTTAAGCCATCCAGGTAGATGGGAATCTCCTGGGCATTAGTAGAGACGTATTGTAAGGAGGTACGGTATTCTCCCTCCACAATGGTCATGAAGTTTCTACTTGGAGCGGGACCCTGCATGTCTTCTGATGCCATGGATATCTCCTCCTCTAAGTCACTAGAGGTGTCTGAATAGACAGAGCGGTGACTGACCTGAGTGGCACTTCCTACAGAAGATATGACACTTCTTTGGCTACTTAGCACTCTCCCTGACCTCAAGTTCATTCACCCTCCTAAGACTCTCTAGGTCTCTAAAACTCTCCTTAAGTGGCTCCTCAAATGCCTCAAGGTTGCCCTACAATTGCTTCCAAAAGATCTGGCTGATATCACTCCAGAGATACTGCCCTGGGTGATACTGCTTTGGCCACGATATGATACCAGAAATCTAGGCGATATGATACTGTCATAGTCCACGATACGATACCAACTGACCTGGCGATACGATACCTGGGAACCAAGACGATACGATACTGATCCCCTTACACGATACGATACCGATGCAAGTGGCGATACGATACCACCAGCTTGCACGATACGATACCAGAATTGTATTGTGATACTAAACTGGGACAGGGGACGATACGATACCTGGTATGGTATCATGATACTAAACTGGGACAGGAGACGATACGATACCGGTAGTTGTGCAATACGATACCTGGGAACCGAGACGATACGATACTGATCAACTTGCACGATACGATACCACAGTGGTATCGCGATACGATACCACAAGACTGCACGATATGATACCGATGTAAGTGGTGATGTGATACCACCAGCTTGCACGATACAATACCGGAATGGTATCGCGATACTAAACTGGGACAGGGGACGATATGATACGTGGTATGGTGTCGCGATACTAAACTGGGACAGGAGACGATACGATACCGATCAACTTGCACGATACAATACCATAGTGGTATCGCGATACGATACCACAAGACTGCAGGATACGATACCGATGTAAGTGGCGATAGGATACCACCAGCTTGCATAATACGATACCCGAATGGTATCACGATACTAAACTGGGACAGGGGACGATACGATACCAAAAGTGAACCGCGATACGATACCACTTTTAGCAAAGTAAGATCGCGATACCAACCTGGCGATACGATACCACGAGTAGTATCGCGATACCAATGCTGGTCAACGACGATACGATACTTTGGCGAGTATCGCGATACAAGGGAATTTTTGGTATCGCGGTACCAGAAACTCAACCGATCGCGATACTCAAGGCAAAATACCTCCAAATGCAAAAATTTTTACACCCCCTTGCTCTTCTCTTACCCCTCCTCACTCCTAGCCTACTCGCTCTTTCAAGAAAGCTCAAAAAACAAACAGTCCCTCCCCGCGATACCGGTTGCGCAACTAGTCATGTTTTGATGCACTTTTAATGTGTTTGCCAAAGAAATCTTGTGGAATCTTACCTTTGTGATGTCTTGCTTGCACCTTGAGCTCAATACCTAGCTTTGATAGCCTGGAAAGCACGATACTAAGCCTAGGATACCGATTGTTGCTCGCACACGATATTGCTTTTTAGAACAGTTGAGAAATGAACTAATTTTTTGGTTTTTATACTTTTGGTGACTAAAACTGAATTACACTAACTTAGCAAATGTTTGGGGATTTTTTCTTGGTCTTGGCGTACTCTTAGTTCACTTCTCTTCTCCTCTGCTCTCCTTCTAACCTAACCCTAACTCTTCCTTCTCTCCATTCCTACTGAACTTAAACCTAAAAACTCATTACACATGTTGGGAAAGATGGATGGATGCTCCAAGAGACTGAGTAGGTACTGCTAAGCCTGCTTTGTACCAGCCCTCTTTTGCTTCAGAGTTGATAACTAGACCTCCTTAGCTTTCCAATGACACCACAAAATGTCCTATGTACTTTGGAAATGATGTGTGTAATGATTGAATCAAAACAGATAACTTTGGAAGTCACAAACCTAAGAAAAACTTTCTATTTATGTCTTGACACCTGCTAGGTATTTTGCTTAGTATGACCAGCACAATAGGAATTGGAAAAATTATTTTTAGAGGTATCTAATTAGCTTAGTAAACTACCTATTCCAAGTGGAATGATGTAAAATGATAAACTATGCTAAGAGAAATCAATTTAGCAAGTTAAGCTATACCCCCGACTTTTTAGGACTGTAGCAGAAAATGACCAGAGATCACCTCGATGCGTATTTCTCCAAAATGGCTGAATAGAATATCCTCAATCTTTGAAAGCATGCAGATTACTTCAAGCTGAATCCAACAAGCTTTGAATCACTGAATTTGGTGAAGAATTGACCGAGATATGCTCTTGACAAGTTGACAGACTTTTGAGTAGACTAACAGAGAACTCAAAGATGAACAATGTGAATGTATGTATTAATGAACATTTGTATACAACTCCATTGGCATGAATATCATTGCCAAATGGTGTAGAGAGGTGTGGGGTAGAGTGTAGACCTCACACACACTCAAAAATCAGTAATGCTAGGCTCGGGAGTGCTCTCTCTCGCCCGCGACTTTTCATGTCCATTTTTATAGGAATGAGTAAAAAATTTGAATTCAAATTCAAACTTTTGGCTCCCTATGATCAAGCTCCTAAATTCTTGGAGATTTTCTTTCAATCAAACAACTAATTTTTCCACGAATCCTTTTGGTAGGTGATTACAAGAGATTCCAAGTGAATTTGACTTTTACAATGAGGTAAAGTGGTAATTAACCACTAGCATATGTTCCTATGCTCTTCATGTATGTATAGACTTCAATGCATCCTTTGAGCCAAATGTGTAGGCTTGTAATTTACACCAACAGCTCCCCCTCAATCCAAACATTTTGGCTTAAGTCTTCATCTTCAATCTTCAAGTATATCCTGCAATCCAATCATGGATTTGAACCTGCAAAGTTTGGTTCCATCCAAAGCTTTAGTCAACAAATCTGCACATTGCATGTTGGTTGATACATAGGTTAGTTGAATGTCCTTGCTTATCAATTTCTCTCTCACATAATGATAATGAACCTCTATGTGTTTGGTCCTAGCATGATAAATAGGATTAGTTGCAAGGTGAAGAGAACTTGTATTATCTCCAAAGATAATTGGTGACCTAGTATATAATCCCAATTTTGTATACAAAAGCTTAATCCATATTGCTTCTTGTGTGGCATTAGCTAGCCCTCTATACTCTGCCTCTATGGAAGACAAAGCAACAGTAGGTTGCTTCTTTGAAGACCATGAAATTGGTTTGTCACCTGCAAAAGAAATATATCCAGAAGTGCTCCTCCTATCATCCTTGCATCCTGCCCAATCTGCATCTGAATAAATTTTGATATCAATATCTGAAGTGTAAGGGAAATACAAACCATGGTTCTGTGTACTTGAGATACTTCAGGATTCTCTTGGCAGCCTCTAAGTGAGGTATCCTTGGCTTGTGCATAAATTGACTTAGCACACTAACTCCATATGCAATATCTATCCTTGTTAAGGTAGCATAGTTCAAACTACCCACCATACTTTGATAACCTGTAATGTCATTGACTTCATCACCTTCATGGGCACTTAGTTTTAGGTTTACCTCCATTGGAGTGCTTGCTACTTTGGCATCTTGCAAGTGAAACTTCTTCAACATGTCCTGTATATACTTTTTCTGAGTAATATATATCCCTGAATTAGTGTAGACTAATTCAAGTCCTAGAAAATATTTTAATAGACCAAGATCATTGATCTTGAACTCCTTCATCATTGGACTTTTGATATATCTAATTCCATTGACATCATTACCTGTAATGATGATGTCATCAACATAAACACAAAGGTATATTACCTATGAATTACTTCTCTTGATGAACAGAGAAGTATCTGCCTTGCTCATGACAAATCCTTGGTCTTGGAGATATGTAGTTAACCTGTAATTCTATGCCCTAGGTGCCTACTTCAATCCATATAAAGCCTTTTTCAATTTGCAAACATATGTTACCTTCTTAGGGTCATCATAGCCAGGAGGTTGTGACATGTATACCTCCTCTGAAATCCATCCATTCAAGAAAGCATTCTTGACATCCAATTGGTAGATGCAGCCACACTTACCAAAAAACTGATTGTTGGCATCTTGGCCATAGGTGAGAATGTCTCCTCATAGTCAATGCCTTGGGTTTGTGCAAAACCCTTGGCTACCAATCTGGCTTTGAACCTATTGATTGTGCCATCAGAATTTCTTTTAAGCTTATAGAATAAATGGTTGAGTTGAAGATTCAGGTATGTCTTCAAGTTTCTTCATCTTCATTTTGCCTTTGGACTTCCATGCTTCCAATTCTTCAAGGTTGATAGTGTCTTCATCATCTGAACGTGAGGCTTCATTCTGAGTAGGTTCCTCCTTTGTAAGACTTGGAAATTCCTCTTCCAAATCATAGGGTAATTTGACCTTCCTGCATTTATTCTCATACCAAGAATCATTTTCATCAAAGACAACATCTCTGCTTACCATGAATCCCTTATTGATGGGATTATAAAACCTGTAACCTTTTTTATTTAAATCATACCCAATAAAGATGCATTTTTCAGCCTTTGGGTCTAGCTTACCTCTTATTTGAGAAGGAATGTGTACATATGCTACACATCCAAATATTTTGCAATTGTCAAGTGAGGGTCTCTTACCATGCCATGCTTCATAGGGTGTCATGCCATCAAGAGACTTAGATGGTAACCTATTTATGAGGTAAGTGGCAGTGGAAACACTCTCTACCCATAGATAGTTAGGTAACCTTTTCTCATTAAGCATAGATCTAGCTATTTCAACAATTAACCTATTTCTTCTCTCAGCTACCCCATTCTGTTCAGGAGAATACCTTGTGGTTATCTCTCTTTTCATGCCTCTGTCCTGCAAGAAGTTTTCAAATTCATTGGAGAAGTACTCACCTCCTCCATCTGACCTTAGCCTCTTCAAATTCCTTCCTGTCTGGTTTTCAACTAATGCAAGATATTTTTTAAAGCAATTAAATACCTCATCCTTGTGCTTCATAAAGTACAATACAGTCCATCTGCTATAGTCATCAGTGAAAGATATATAGTACCTTGAACCTGAGACTGAGGGGTCTTTGCTTGGTCCCCATACATCTGTGTGGACAAGCTCTAGGTACTCTTCATGCATGTATCCTTTCCTTGAGAAGGGTAACCTGTGAGACTTCCCAAATTGACAAGCACCACACTTATAAATCATATGTTGCTTGGATACATTAGGTATCCCAAGCACACATTGGTCCCTACACATTTGTTTCAAGGTTCTTTCTCCTATGTGCCCTAACCTTTTGTGCCAAATCTCAAGCTCTAAAAGTGTATGATCTTTATAACTGTATAGTGCAATGTTCTTTGTATCTTCTAACTCAAAAGTGAAAAGTCTACCTGATTTTTCTCCTTTAGCAATCCTCTTGAACCCATGTCTTGGATCCTCCACATATGCTCCATATTGGTTGAATCTGACCTACAAACCTTTCTCCACAATCTGACCAACACTCATCAAATTTTTTGTAATGGTTGGTACATAGAGTACCCTGCTCAACAAATTCTGATTTCCATCACAATTCTTAACATTTCCAACTTTAACTACAGAATGCTTTGTGTCATCACATGTTTGGACTTGATGCTTACCTTTTGGTTCCTCAAGATCAGAGAGTAATGCTACATTGCCAGCCACATGATTTGAACATCCTGAGTCAATGTAGAATAGGTGGTCATCATTTGTACCTAATTTTGAAGTCATGTTCGTGATTAGACGAGAGTCATCCTGCTCTTCTGTGTAGTTGTTGTAATCTTTCCTGGATTTGAATCCTCCTTGGTAGTTGCTATTGTAATTATTGTTGTAGTTGTTGTTGTAGTTATTGTTGTAGCCTTGGTGATGGTTGAATCTACCTCTTGACTATAAGTAGCCACCTCTTTGATATCCTCTTCCTCTCTGATTCTTGTGATTCCTGAAACACTCATCTGTAGTATGATTTTATAGACCACAAATGTTGCATGGTGAGGAGTTATAAGATCTCCCCCTACCTTGCTTACCTCCTCTACCCCTTCCTCTTGAAGATCTACCTCTCCCTGCATAGTTGGCTTGAGAAGTAGAGCTTTCATCTTCCACCTTCTTGCTTTTGCCTTTATCTTTAGACTTATTATTAGTGTATAGGGCAGAAGAGTTATTACCTTTGGATGTGTCTCCATTTTTGTTGAGCTTTGCTTCATGAGTAAATAATTGTCCCATGAGAGTTGTAAGATCTGGAGTGTGCATGTCCATGTAAAGATCCATAGCTGTGGTGAAGCTTTCCCATCTGTCATCAGCCTTGATCCCATTGATCACTTGCCTTACAATCTGTTCTTCTTCAATCTCTTCTCCTATGCTTGCTAACTGATCTGTTACATCTTTAATCTTGGTCACAAATTCTGAAACAACTTGCTTAGGTTGCTTTCTTAATGTTGTGAATTCAATCCACAACTGATTTTTCCTAGCCCTTGTGTTGGAGGAAAAATATGATGATAAGGTTTCCCAAGTCTCTTGGGATGTCTTACAATTTCTAATATGTGGCAAAAGAAAATCAGATATAGAGTTGAGTAAATAAGACCTTGCCAATGCATCCTTAGCACACCATGTGTTGAGCCTTTCATGTTCTTCCTTGGTTGGTAATCCTCTTGTTTTGAATGAGGGCAATTCCTCATCTCCTGAGATGTATCCATAGAGACTCCTTCCTTGTAGGTAGGTCTTCATCCTTAGAGACCATGCTTGATAGTTGTTCCTCTCCAATTTATCAATGAATGAAGGAAAACTATCTCCCATTTTACCTTAGTTTGCTCTGATACCACTGTTGGGAAAGATGGATGGATGCTCCAAGAGACTGAGTAGGTACTGCTAAGCCTGCTTTGTACCAGCCCTCTTTTGCTTCAGAGTTGATAACTAGACCTCCTTAGCTTTCCAATGACACCACAAAATGTCCTATGTACTTTGGAAATGATGTGTGTAATGATTGAATCAAAATAGATAACTTTGGAAGTCACAAACCCAAGAAAAAATTTCTATTTATGTCTTGACACCTGCTGGGTATTTTGCTTAGTATGACCAGCACAGTAGGAATTGGAAAAATTCCTTTTAGGGGTATCTAATTAGCTTAGTAAGCTACCTATTCCAAGTGGAATGATGTAAAATGATAAACTATGCTAAGAGAAATCAATTTAGCAAGTTAAGCCATACCCCCGAATTTTTAGGACTGTAGCAGAAAATGACCAGAGATCACCTTGACGCGGATTTCTCCAAAATGGCTGAATAGAATGTCTTCAATCTCTGGTAGCATGTACATTACTTCAAGCTGAGTCAAACAAGCTTTTAATCACTGAATTTGGTGAAGAATTGACCGAGATATGCCCTTGACAAGTTGACAGACTTTTGAGTAGACTAACAGAGAACTCAGAGATGAACAATGTGAATGTATGTATTAATGAACATTTGTATACAACTCCATTGGCATGAATATCATTGCCAAATGGTGTAGAGAGGTGTGGGGTAGAGTGTAGACCTCACACACACTCAAAAATCAGTAATGCTAGGCTCGGGAGTGCTCTCTCTTGCCCGCAACTTTTTATGTCCATTTTTATAGGAATGAGTAAAAAATTTGAATTCAAATTCAAACTTTTGGCTCCCTATGATCAAGCTCCTAAATTCTTGGAGATATTCTTTCAATCAAACAACTAATTTTTCCCCGAATCCTTTTGGTAGGTGATTACAAGAGATTCCAAGTCAATTTGACTTTTACAATGAGGTAAAGTGGTAATTAACCACTAGCATATGTTCCTATGCTTCTTCATGTATGTATAGACTTCAATGCATCCTTTGAGCCAAATGTGTAGGCTTGTAATTTACACCAACAACACACACCTCCAGGGTGTGAAGTAACAAGTGCTGAAGTGGATGACTACTTGCCACTGAACGAGTTCACTTCTACAAGTACAATTTCATCACACTCGATCTTTAACCATCACGAAGGCACCTTGGCTGAGTGTTCCCTGGCAACGGCGCCAAAAACATGTGTACCTGAGTCAAGAAGACTCAAGGACTTGTGTCAATGAGACTAAACCCCAATTGCCACACAAGTGCGTATAATGGGAAATTGACACACGCTTATTTGTCAATCCGATCAAACGACCTGACCAAGTGTATGAGGACATGTGCGCACATGATGGAAAATGAAGTGGTTCAGCTGATATGTGTGACAAAAGACTAAATCACCTATCTAACTCACTGAATTACTGGAAGTGTCTGCCACGATACCACTTACAGTAGTTTTCAGTAAATCGAGGATTTCTCCAAACTCCAAACTCCGAACATAGTCAATAGGGTACTCATTTCAAAGCTCTCGACGAGATGCATCTATTGGAAGTAGTTTCACTTGATTTTGACAACCGTGCTTCAAGTTATGACCAAAATAGTGATTGGTAGGAAGCACCCACACTCACACCACAACTCCTACAAGCTCACACATACACTACAGTAGCTCAAAAATAGTGGGAACGGGTAGACAACAGTCTTACTCACACATTCCAAGCATTACACACACATAAAAGAACAAAGAGAAGATGGAAATCTGCAGGAAAGAGGCAAATTCGAGATTCAAGAGCTCTCCTTCTTCACAATGGCAAAAAGTCCCTACAAAGAGTCACCAAGTGACTTTTATACATGTGCCCTAAATTTGGTCCTTTCATACAAGAGACCGGCACTTTATTACAAAAAAGTGAAATTCCTACTAATGTACAAGGGATATTTTACAACAAGTTGGGATTATGCAACTAGAGGACTCCTCTAGTGCATTTACATGGCTTGAGGGAATTCCCTAAGATTTTGAAGAAAAAAAATCATGCCCATTAATTTGAAAATTTTGGGGCTCTTCCCTTGTGCATCTCTGCTCTCCAACACTCCCCCCCTCTTTGTCTTTGTCGTCCCTTGACAGGCTTTACTTCTTGTCATCAGCTCGTTTACGAGTTCTGAATACGTGCACCCAGTGGCCGAAGAAGCAATAAGGACTGTCAGAGAATTTGTTATTTTGTTCGAGGTATGTCCTTTGCTTCTGTTTGCCCCTTGGTATTCCTTATGTCACATATCTGGGTTGCTGTATTCAATTGGGCTACCATGCACGCTACCAGTGACTAGGAATGTGTTGTTCTTAGTCACCCTCTTCAACTTTTCAGCCTCTATCTCTTTCTAACTTTTGGTCTTCTGATTTGTCTTTGTCTTCACACATCTGACCGTGTTGCATTGCTTTAAGCCTGTTTACTTGGTTGCCAACACACGCTATCAGCGGAAGGATTATTACTAGCCAAATATTGTCTTGCACTTCTTCATGTATAGTTCTTGGCCCTATTCCGTCCTTCCCATGAAATGTCCTGGTTCTGATTGATCTTTAATTACATTCCTCAGGACCTGGATATTTTGCGTTGTTGCCTGATGCGTGCCCCTACGGGGCTTTGGGCAAAGGGTGGTTCTTTTGCTTCATGATCTTCTTTCTTTATTGAGCAGTTTTTGACTTTGATCTTCTTCTTCTTTTCTTCTTGCTTGATTCCCCTTCCACAGTGCTGATAATGAAGGAAGCATCAAAGAGGTAACGCAACTTCTTATGTAGGAATTTGACATGAAAGATCTTGGTGTATTGCGCTATTTCTTGGGCATTGAGTTTATACATACAAAAACACATATATGGATGTCGCAAAGGCAATATGCCTTGAATATGCTGCAAAAGTATGGTATGGCTGATTGTAAGCCAATTTCTATGCCATTAGATCAGAATTTGAAGTTGGACATTGTTTTGTTTGTTGTTCTTTGGAGTTGTCCTCTCCAATCATTTAGTATAAAGAATTAACAACACATCTTATACTTGTTAATCTTGGAAGTATATATGAGACCACAGCCCCTTCTAGATGATAGAATCCAAGAAATAAGAGAAAACTGGCTGGATTTCTGAGAAATAATGAAAATGAAGAGGAATTTCTAGGGTTTGGATTATCTTGAGAAATACTCCATCATTTTCAATAATCTTGGTGTCTAAAGTGTGTTATTTTCTCAGTAGAACACAATCATACAAAACTCAAAAATGATACCTGTAACCTTCAGACGAGACAATCATGATTTTGTAAAATCTGACGATTTTCATCTCAAGCACCATTCTTCATCAATTTCTCACTCAACACATCAGTAATCAACTCTCTTCATACACATTCATCAGAAATATACAATAGAAGCTTGCAAATCTCCATGGATACACATAGAATAGACTCAACAAATCAAAGAAATCCACACAAAAGGAAGAATCACGATTTTCTACAGGAAACTCTCTCTCTTTGTTTGGATAGCATCAATTACAAATAACCAACCCTCTCATAATAGAGGAAATTATCTTTTATACATTTTCAAGTGTCCCTTTTCACACTTGAATTTTGGTCCTTTCCTTTTCTAATCTAAAAATATGCTATCTAAGAGTTTCGAAAAATTCTAGAAAAAATACATATGATTCTAATCTACATGAGGAAGACTCTTCCTCATTTTTACATCATTTGCATAAATATTTTTACAAGCTTTTAGCATTTTACAATTATTTTCCATCAAAAATACTTCTTCTAACATTCTTCCCCTCCTAGACCTTTTGGCTCCTGACAAAAGACATTCTTGCTGATATCCCATGAATGCTTCCTTCACTTCTTTTTTCTTTGATATACCTGTGACAGTAGGTCATGGCTTTTCCTTTCAGTAGCATTCAAGTTGTTTACCATCTCAAATAGTGCTTTTCTCCATTGCACAGCAGCCTCTGATTTATCTATTACATCTTTCTTCAAATATTATGTGTATGCAGCTTCATAGGCAATGAGTCGAGACTTTGTTATTACTGACAAGTTTCCAAATATCTCTGATTCCCTTTCAAAAAACCCATAATCAAATGCATCTTCAAAAATCTGAAGATAATGGCTACCCAAAAATATTGTTCTACTATAATAAGCCATCAAACATATCCTGTCTGGGGTTTCACTGAAGTCAAATAATAAAGCATCAGTTGGTGAATTGAAGCCAATGTAATTGAGAACCCTGACATCTATATCTGTAAAGGTCTCTATACATGCCAAGATGAGTCTCATTACTCTGATTAGTAAAATACATGTTGGGTCATTAACATCTTTGTATGTGGATATAACAGACTCAGCTGTGTCCACCATATACTTCTTTGTGGGCCATGTTCCTGCCTTCGGACCTACTATCTTTGGAAAATTCAACCATTTGGATGGAATCTGTCCTTCTTTCCTTCTTTCCCAAAAAACTGTCCACTCTCTTCTCCTTGCTACTGGGCAGTATGCTGGATTGATCTTCAGCTGAATAGGTGCTTCTTTCCATATTTTTCTACATTCCTTATTAGCATCCAACCACCTATTTCTCCATTTTGGATTGGCTTTTTCAAATAAATCTTTTGTCACATTGATATCTTCTTCATATTCTAAATACTTGTTTGGAGGTAATCCTACCCTTGCCAACTGATAGTTTTTAATGTTTTCCATGCATAAGGGTATTCCTAGGCCATCTGCAGCCCAATGATGTTGATCCGGATTTATCCCTTTATTCAAAGCAAAAATAACAATTTGTTCCTCATATTCATCATGCATTTTTCTAATGAATTCCATTATGGATTCTCTATCTGTCAGAAGTCTCTGAACAAACTCTTCTGAGTATTCTTCTTCTGGTGCTTTGTTTTCTTGTTCACCACTATGTTGGATTTTGTCACCATCTCCTACTTCATATTCTTCTGTTTGTGTAGCCTCTACTTGCTCTTCTACCTGAGTTTGTGGTTTTTCCAATTTTTTCTATAGTTCTTCTATTGTCAACATTAAGCTTCTATTTTGACAAGTCCACAACTCTCTTTCTGATTTCCATTCATTTCTTTCCTTTTCCACACTCAACTGCCAATCACTTCTCTCTTTTTCAATATCCATATGTAACTTATTGTACCCCCTCATTGAGGTAGCAGCATGTATACTAGCTTGTTTTTCCAATTCCTTGGCTTCTTTCAACTCTGTTTGCAATCTCATAATTTCCTTGTGCAAATCTTCCTTCTCCTCCTGTGTCACCTGAACAATCTTGCTTTCTTCCTTCAACTGGCCTTCTTCCATTAATAATTTGTTGATTTCCTCATTTGCTTTGACCATAATTTGATATGAACTCTATAAGGTTCTGTATCTCCCTTCTATTTTCTTCAGCTCCATTTCTATTTTACTACTATGCTCTGTCTGTTTTGCACACTTCTCTTCAAGATATTGGATTTTGTTTTGTTGCTGAACCTCCAATTCCTCCAAAGAAATTATCCTATGTGTCGATTCCTCATTTTTCTCCTTTACAATCCTCAATTGTTCTATCAATCGTTCTGTTTCCTTTTTGTGCTCCTTAATGATATTACTACCTTTTTCAAACTCAGATTCTACTACCATACCTGATATAATCATGTTTCTACTTGATGGTCTAAACTGCTCTATGTTGCTCATAATGATCTTGCAAGCAGATCTTATATTTTTAGGTATCCTTTCCAACCCAACTTCTATTTCCATTTGTTTGACTTCTATCTGCTTGTTTTCCTTGCACTCATTATCTTCTTCATCTTCTTCCTCATACTCTATGACCTGGGTCTTTTGTTCTTCATGGCTCTTGTCTGCTTCCCTTTCTTCTTGGTCTGCAACATCTCCCTCATATTCCAATATCTGATCATCCTTATTCCATTGTTCTGATATACCTGTAGTTGTCTTTGTTTCTTCCGCCTTCTTATTCTCCATTACTTGTTGTTCTTCTTCAATGAGATGTCTTTCCTTTACCTGTACTAGCTTTTCCTAAATTAGGGTTGATTCAATTTCCTCAATAAGCTTTATCTGATCATTACTTATCTGCTCTTTCTGTCCTTCCTCTTGCTCATCTATATCCATGAGATCCAACTCTTCCTCTTGTCCTTGGTCTTTTGTAATTGTAAATTCTTCATTATGATTCAAGTCATATAATATGTCTTCTATGCTTTGGTTGATCTCTTTTTCTGTAATTCCTTGTTCTACTTCTTGAGCATTCTCTTTTTCCACTATTTCCTCTTCTGTTTCCTTAACTGAACTCCCTTTTCTTCTTCTACTTTTCCTTCATCCAATTTGAAATGGGTTTGCTGGAAGGATTTTGTGCATATTGTCTTTAATCCTGAGTCCACTAATCCACAACTGAATTCCTTTCTGACTTCAATCTCTTCCTCCATCATCACTTCTTTTCCTTTTAGTAATCTTCTCTCTTCTTCAAGACTAACCTGCTTTACTGCTTCTTCTTGAACTTGCTTCCCTTGGGGCTTCTCACTCAAGTCTTCTGGTGTTTTATTTGTTCCAGAGGCTTGTGTTATCACATTGGGTGTACTAGGCACTGATAAATTCAAACTTTTCAACAGAAAGTTTTCAATATCACTTTCAGAATCTGAAGAGAATTGTGAAGAACTTGTTGTTCCTGGTTTTTCTAGTCTTGACTCTTCCACAACAGTAGATTCCGTCTGGTTCCTTTCTTCTACTATCACTTCTTCTATCTCCATCATTGGTACAGGTTCTATTACTGATTTTCCTTTACTTTTCTTGGTTAACTTCCTCTTCTGTACAGGTTCTTCTAAACCTTCTTCTTCACTACAATTGTAGTTCTTGTTTCAGGAGGTCCTTGTAGCTCTTTGAAGTATGCTAACAATTCCACTTCTTTTTTAACAAAAACTTCCTCTATCTCAGATGCCATCATCTGATCATGCAGTTCTTCATAGTTCTACTTCCTCTTGAATCCAATCTGTTGCTTTGCAAGAGTAGTCCTCCAACATCTTTTGATATTGGGCTTCATATACTGCCCGTTTATTATTTCCTTGGGTCAAATAAGTATACAACTACTCCTTGCTTGTCTGAGGTGGGTGTGGGTCATTTGAAGATTGTACCTGCTTCTGAGCAGCTTCATGCTCTTCCCTAGTTGCTTCTACCTGTTCTAACTCCACCTTTCTTGGATCCAATCTTCTTTTCTTTACTGGAATGACTTCTTCTGAAATTCCTTTTCTTTTCCTTTCTGCTCCCCTCATGCTTGATTGGCCTTCTGATTCTCTTACAAATATCTTCCTTGAAGGACTTTTGATTCCTGCCATCAAATTTCTGAAATATTGGGCTGCTGGAGCTAGTTGTAATTGATCCTCCATTCCTAGAACATGATATATAATTCTAGTTAAGAATTGGGCTCCATTCATATACTTCTTTTGCTCCCAATGTTTGGCTGCTTCCTTTAATTGCTCATGTATATATGGTGATACATCCATTATTCCAAAGGGCTTAGTTCTATCCTTATTATTGAACATAATCAATGTTACTGATTTGTGTGGCATGGTGTATCTCGGCAGTTTTGGGAAACAGAAATATTGCAAAAACATTCTGATGGCATATTCCACAATTTCTCTTCCCTTAAAATCAAGAAATTTAGAATATCCTATATATGTTTCTTTATTCTTCTTGACAAAGCTGTTATCCAACTTAGTTCCCATTGGATAAAACTGAAGGGCTGCCCTGATATGCTCTGCTTTTATTGTGATGTTCACTTCTTGATTTTCTTTGTTCTTGACAGTACACCTGAAATACGCCTCATTGCCCCTTCCAACTTCCAACAAGTTGTTCATCACCTGTGCCACTCTTTCAAAATCTACGAAAAATATAGGTTCATCCAGTAGCTTGTGTAATCCCACTGCTTTCCATCTTTTGTAATTGACTGCACTTTTCTGGAATTTGTAAAACTCTTGACACAGCATAGTGTACTTGTAACCTCCAACTCCCACTCTAAATATGTGCTGGCCAATAATACCTAGAGTTTCCTTGAGTTCCTTGACTATCTTTTCTGCTTCTGGAATCTCCTGCTCTTCATCAGATTCTAATTCTACTGTCTCCATTGTTGCTTCATTGTCTAAGAACCAATGTCCTCTAGACAGAGTGACTGAGTGTGCTTTGAAATTATGAATTGGTAGCTCCTTTGGATTCACCATTCTTGAGAAAATATAGCATCACACAAAAAAGAAAAAAAAACTCCACCCACATGAGTCATAAAAAATAAAAAATGACATTTGTTTTAATATGTCATGAAAGAGGAATGTAAATAAAATCTCAATTAAATCCTAACTTCCTCAAAAAAAAACTCAATTGAAGTGGTCATTACATGTGTAGCAAGATATCTAGTGCTCTCTTCTCTTCTGACTGCTCTTATCCAGGAAGGAGATATTTAAAGGAAAAATAAAAAATCTAAAATCATAAAAAATAAAAAATAAAAATAAAAATGAAAAATAATAAATAGAAACCTGCTACCCTTCTATCTATATCTTGCTTTGTGCTATATAAGTTATAAAAGGAAAAATGGATAATTTTTTTCTCTTTTTTTTCTTTTCTCTTTTTTCTCTTTTTTTTTTAATGTCATGATTTCTTTTTTGTAACATTTTGATTTTCTTCTTAGAAAAATCTAAATACAGATTAAATATAGATGATTTTTTTCCATCGATTCAAATCTGATTTTTTTACCCAATAATATTTAACCCTTGCTGCCCCTGTCTTAGGGAAAAATCCATCTCCTTCTGATAAGCTGTTTTTAGAATTTTTTGGCTTCCATATCCATTTTGTCCTGGAATTTTGTTTTGATGCGCAGGGCTTGTGTATACTTTGTTTCCACATCCTTCTTGTTCTGATGTTTTGATGCTTAGGATTATGCCATTGTTGCCTCCTTGCCTAAGTCTCTTCACCCTCTTTTGTTCCTTCAATTTTTTACTGGTTTTGATTAAATGAAGCTTGATCACTTAGTAATTGTATTGGTAATGTCTGTGTGTCTTCTAATGAAAAAGTAAATCCTTCCAGGTCTGGGTCATCAACATCCTGTTGATCTTCCTGTTCTTCATTACTCAATAAAAACGTTAAAAACCTTTTGTCATTTATTGTTAACTTAAGCTTCATCTTTTCAAAATCCAAAATTACTTTACCTTGCTTTAGCCATGGTTGTCCCAAAATCAATTTTTCAATCATCAAGTGATCAGGCCATTCTTCACAGTCTATTCTCATATATTCTTTATTGAACTTGACCTCAATAGACGGTGACGACATGCTTTGTATTATTTGTCCTTCCAAAGTCTTGATAAAGGTTTTACTTTCAATCCTTTTTATGCTAAACTTATTCAATAAGGCTGAACTAATCAAGTTTACCTGTGCTCCTGAGTCTATCAAAACCTTGATTTTTTCATCCTGAAAATCCATTGTTATCACAGACAAATGTTCTTTTTGTTTTAGGTGTGTCACACAAAAGGACTTCTCTAAGATTTTTAGTTTTTCTTATTCTTTCCTTTGCCTCATGTTGGGCCTCTTTTCTAATGTTTTCCTCTTCTTTATTCCTGTTTTGAGCTTGATGTAATCTTCTCCATTCAGAAGCAGTTAATGGAAGATCATACCTTTTAACTCTACATCCACTTATGAAGTTTGGCATGATTTCCCCATCTATATTAGCTAACTGAATAGCTCCACTATTACTGATCTGATTGATAATATATGGTCCATGTCCCTTCTTCTGGAATTTCTTTTGATGTTCCTTTACAGTGTATGCTAAAACTAAATCTCCTTCTTGTAGATCTTTTTCTTTTATGTGGACATCATGATAAGCTTTTGGCCTTTTCTTGTCTGCATATATACTCACAATTGCTTGGAGTCTAGAAACTCCCAGTTGTTCCAATTCCATTACTCTCTCAGATAATTCATGTCCCGTCCAATTGTATTGACTACCTACTTTTAGTGTTGGGATGAGGAATTCCAAAGGTAGAACTGCATTTTGTCCATATACCAAATTAAATGGTGTGGTCCCTAATGCAGTTTTGTATGCCACTCTATAGGCCCATAGGACATGATTAAGTTGTAAATCCCAATCATTTCTGTTTGTGTTTACCAATTTTGACAATACAGTACACATTACTTTATTAGTACTTTCTGCTAACCCATTGGCTTGTGGGTGATATGGGGCTGACTTTCTATGACTAATCATGAAATATTCAGTTATGTTCTCTATGATTTGGTTCAAAAAATGAGTCCCCCTATCACTTACCAATTCAATTGGTAGTCCAAATCTGGTGATGATGTTTTCATAGAGAAATCTGGCAGTAGTATGAGCATCATTCTTTTTTGTAGCTCTAGCCTCTGCCCATTTGGTCAAATAGTCTGTGGCCACTATGATGTATCCAGCATGGGATTGTTTTGCTGGAGGATGTATAGGTCCAATGAAATCCAACCCCCATTTACTAAATGTTCTTGCTGAGATTAATGGAACTAATGGCATATTTTCTCTTTTATTTGGCTGACTCACCCTCTGACAAATATCACATCTGTTTACATATCTTCTGGCATCAAGAAATAGGTTTGGCCACCAAAAGCCATAATATAATATGAGTTTAGCTGCTCTATCACTTGAGAAATGCCCTCCTGCCACTCCAGAATGTGCCCTCTCCAACATTTCCAAATATCTATTTTCAGGAACACAAATTCTTAAATATCCATCCATCCCTCTCTTATACAATTGATCTCCTACCAGTTGATATTCCTCAGCGATCATTTGTAGATTTTTTGAGTCGACTCTAGATCTTACTTGTTTTCCTTTCTTCTTCCTTTTCAACTCCTCAATGATGTTCTCACTCCATTTTGGATTGTTCTGAAACCAATATAGAGTTATAAGTTCTGAATTTTGCAAAGTTTGGCATTCCCCGCAGTTAGCAACATATTTTGTTACATCTTGAATCTTATTAGGCCAATGTACTCCCATCCTATTGAGATTACTTAGGGCGACTATTATGGAAGCATGTGTACAAGGGTTCCAACAATGAGCTCTTCTCAAATATTCCTGTTGCTCCTCTTTTGGTGTACAATATTCTAGAATGCCTGTGTGGTTGAGGTGATACAAGTGCCCAGCTAGCAACATAAAGTTCCTGCTTTGTAATACTAAATGTGTGTTGTTTCCAATTGTTCTGCAAGGACCCATGGTTAGCAAAGGTACTAAAGTCATGGCCCACTCAGGAACACTTTCTACTTTGAACAGATATGTATCTGGCAGGTCATCATCTAAAGGTGAACTTGGTTCTTTAGCTTGGATTCTAGACAAATGATCTGCTCTCAAATGTGTTTTTCCCTGTCTGACCACCACCTCAAACTCAAACTCCATCAGTAAAAGAAACCATCTGACTATTCTACCAATGTGACAAGGTTTATTTACTAAGTAGAGTAAAGCTTGATGATCCACAAAAAATTTAAACTTGTTGGCCAACACATAATGTCTATATTTTTTCACAGCAAATATCATTCCCAACCCTTCTCTTTCAGTAGTTGTGTAATTTTTCTCTCCTGAATTTAGTTGCCTACTAGCATAAGCAACTGGAAAATCTAATTTGCTTCCTTCTATTGGTTGTGCTAACACACATCCCAAAGCATAGTTTGAAGCATCCACATGGACATGAAAAATTTTATCCCACTGGGGTGTTTTCAAAATTGGGGCTGTAACCAAACAAGTTTTTAAGGTCTCAAAAGCTTGGTCACACTCTTTGGTCCACTCAAACTTTGTAATCAAAGCATATAAAGGTTTAGCTATGTCAGCAAACTTGTGTACAAATTTTCTACAATACCCGCAATGTCCCATGAAAGTTTGAAGTTCCTTTACATTTGTTGGTCTTGGAAGTTTTACTATGGCCTTTATATTTTTCTCATCAGTTGAAATTCCATTTTTGGAGATTATGTGACCTAACATTCTTCCTTGTCTTACAAAGAATACACACTTTTCTGGATTTAAACATACTCTGTATGTTCTGCATTTCCTGAATATGTTTTCTAAATCTTTCAAATGATCCTGTCTTTTTAATGAAAAAGTACACAGATCATCTACATAAATTTCCATTACACTCCTCAGGAATTCTTTAAAGATATGACACATCAATCTCTGAAAAGTTGCTAGGGCATTAGTTAACCCAAAGGGCATAACCCTGAAAGCATAAATTCCCCATTCTGTGGAAAAGGTGGTTTTATGTTGGTCCTCCAATGCTATGGGTACCTAATTGTATCCTGAAAAACCTTCCAAGAAACTATACACCTCCTTCCCTGCAACTCTTTCTAGAAGATGGTCTGTTATAGGCAATGGGTAGTTATCCCTTATAGTTGCAGCATTCACCTTTTTCAAATTAATGCATACCCTAAGTTTCCCATTCTTTTTTGGTACCACAACTATAGGAGATATCCATTTTTTATACTCAATCTCATAGATGAAATTGGCAGCCAGCAGCTTGTCAATTTCTTCCTTTATTTTAGCAGAGTATTTATCGTTGAATGTGTAATGTCTCTGTTTGCTAGGTTTTGCATCAGGTGTAATAGGAATCTTATGCTCATAGATTTTAGGATCAATACCTTTCAAATCCTTGTAGCTATAAGCAAACACATCCCTATAGCTTCTGGCCAAATTTCCTAATGCCTTCTCTTCTTGAATTGTCATGTCATCAGCTATTACAATATGTCTTTCTTCCCCATCTTCCTGCGTGATTGTAACCTTCTTAGTTTGTTCTTCATTGTCATATGCCTCCCCTTTTCTCTTTTCTCTCTTTGGTTTCATTTTTAGAAGTAATTTGTCTTCTACTTCATAAGTCTTGAAATTTGCTGGTACATCAAATTGTTGATCTTTGTTTGTCATTTTCTCATTTTTTTCATCCTCTTGTGGTCTTTTTCTATTTCCTTGTGTTTGTTTTTCTTATATTTGCCTGAGATTTTGTCTTTTATTGCATCTTCAGCTTTTACTTCTTCCAAATATTGTGTTTTCCCATTTTTCAATATCATTTCTTTTTCCTAGTCCTCTTCTGTTTTTTATACCTTTATCATTTGTATTCCTATGTGAAAAACATCATAACCTTCTTCATTTTGAAATCTTACTCCTACATACTCATCTTTGGCTAGATCCATGGTAGCCAAAATTTGGTTCCAACCATAAGGCTCAAATTCTTCATCTTTGAATTTTTGGGGTATATAGCTCTCATCTTGTAATTTTCTCCCTTCTACACAATCTTCTCTTCTTAATATTCTTTTTCCATTTATAAGGTTTCTTATCACATTGCACTTCCATATTGAGGATTCAGTTTCATTCTGATCTTCCAACTCTGATTCTTCACTTAATTCTTGATTTTGATGTATTTTGAACCATTCTTGAGGAGATATGTCACAATAATGACCATTTCTTAGATTCACTCTGGTTATCCTTCCTTTGCTTTGAAGGTATAGGCAATCATTACCCCAATCTTGCACAATTTGCATTTGTCTCATAAATGGTCTTCCTAGGATAATTTCATATGACGTGGATTGTGGAAATTCAACTATGGCAAAAGTATGCTCTATTTCTATTCCACATATATCCACAATCACCTTTTCCCATATTCCTAGTGGTTTTTCTATGTGTCCATCTGCAAGTTGCAATCTCATTTTAGTGGGTATTAATTCATTTTTTCCCCATTTTTCCCAAGTTTGTTTAGTCATGATAGCCACACCCGATAATTTTTACCAAATTGTATTTTTAAGGTTGAGTTTCCCTCTTCTCCCTCACAATATCCTCCTATCTTATCAATAGGAATGTACCATAATTCCTCTAATTCCTGTGGTTGTGGATCAAGATTCTCTGGTATTGCTTCCCATTTTTTCATTTTGTATTGTAAATGAGGATTCTGTTTACCAATTCCTCCATTGTGGTGTGGTATAAGATTGTACATTGTTTATCTATATTTACTTGGAATGTAATTTGTGGGTTATCTTCTTGATTAATAGTTTCTCTTGTTATTGTTGCCTTTGATTCCCCAATTGTTGTTTGAGAATTGTCTAATTCCTCTAGTTTGTGTTGTGTTTCTTGTATGATTTGTTTGCATTTATGCATCCTTTCATGTTCTATTTCTGGCATAGGATAAGCCATTATATGGTTTGTAGGATTTGGTCCCTCTTGAATTCTTCCCTTATATGCTTTTATCAGGGTGTCTAGACTCTGTGAACTTCTTATCTCGGACTGGGTTTGTGTCTTTTGAGGAGGAGTATGGTTTGACTGTTCCATACTCTCTTCTTCCACACTTTTACCCATTCTCATTTTCTTTTCCCATTTCCCCTTTTGTCTGTTTTTCTTCATCTTTGAAACTGAACCCTTATTTTGTTCTTTAGTTGTTTCTTGTTGTTTAGTTTGTGTCCTTGTTATAGCATTTACATTTACTAGGTCAAGATCACTCAATTCTTCTTGCTCCATGATGTTGACTGTTTTCAATGGTATGTTATTAGATGTGTTTTGTTGTTTTTGAGGATTTCTTGGACAATCCCTTATTAAGTGTTCCCTGCCACAATCCTTGCAATAGGCTCCTTCTATTCTTAAGTGAACTGAGGTTTCTGATTGGACATATAATTATTGGTTATATACATGAATGTGGCTGTATCCATCTCAATTTTCCCGTTTCCCAAATCTGGGGCTTGCAGTTCTAGTTCTCTTATCTCATATCCTTCCCACTCTTCCTGATATCCTTCATTCCAATGATATTCTTCTTTGTATGGTGATCTTATTCTTGAGTTTCCCTCCTCTATTGGTGTGTATTTGACTGGTACCACATTTGTTGGTAATGGAGGTTGTTGCCCTAGTACAGGTCTTGGTTGTTCAATAAATCTAGATTCTCTTTGGTTTGCATAATCTCTTTCCTTAATGGGTTGTTTATTGTAGAAGCATTCTTCTCTGGTATGATTTGTCCACTTTCTTTCTAGTGTACAATATTCGAGTGTTTTTCTATCTTGCAAATGTTGTGGTTTTTGATATGGACATTGTTGTACCAGATGATTTTATCCACAATTATAGAATTTTTTATTTGTTGTCATCTTGGTGTTTATCAAATTTGTTTTGGTGCTAACTTCCAGGGCTTTAGCAATAGCTTGTGCCAATTCTTCTGTTGGTGGAATTTTATCTTCATTTGTTCTAGATTGATCAAATGCTAATAGATCTTGTCCCCAGTTATCTTCTAAGTCTATTGCTTCTTTAACACATGCTCCTAGGTCTAGACACCTTCTTTAATACACCAAGGTTCTCAATTGTGCACTTCTCAATCCTTCTATGAATAGGGATACTTGTCTTGCCATGGATGGTACCTCCTCTCTGGGACATCTATCAATATACTGCTTGAATCTCCTGGCTGTCTCTCTCACATTTTCATCTTTTTGCTGCTTAAAGCTATGTATCAGGGTAGCTGTGCTATGTTTTATTCCAATTTTTGAAAATTCCCCTATGAAGGCTTCTAGGAAAGATTCAATATCCAGATACATTTCCTTTCTCAAGGGAATGAACCAAGATAGTGCAGGTCCTGTCAGGGTTAGACCAAATGCCTCAAATTGGACTTTGTAATCCTCCACTTCTTCTGCTCTAATTAATTGTCTGAATTCTGCAGCATGGGCATGAGGATCAGAATATCCTTCATATTGATTTTTCATGCATTTGGCTACTTGATAGGGTCTAAGCATTCTGCCTTGATTTTGCCAATTATGTCTTCTTCTTAATGGAAAATCATTAAATTCTTTTGCTTCTTTTTCAAAAGGATTTGGGGAAGTATGTGTTCTCCTACCTTGTTGTTGTTCACCATTATTGTGAATTTCATGTGCTCTTGGCAAGTCTCATTGCACTAGGTTCTGTTCCCAAGGTCTCTTGTCTGCACATTGCCCTAGGTCATTAGAATTTTTTGGGTCTTGTGAGAAGATGTATACACATCCTTGCCTGTCCTCATATCTACCATCCTTGAATTGTGCTACTGGTGTTATATTCAGGGGAACCTCTAAGTTCCTCAATCTAATGAGAAACTTATGCATTCCATCCTGATATACATAAGTTCCAAACCTATTTGTATACATATATTTGAGAATGTTTCTATAATCACCAGTTTCAGAAGATTCATTGGTTTCATTTAAGTTCTCCATATTAATTTCCTGCCCTAAATCTTTTTCTTGCAATTCTCCTACCACTGGTTCTACCTCCTTTCTTCCTAGCTCTTGCTTAGAATGTGTGTACAATTTATTACCAGATCTGAGAATCATTCAATTATTTCCAAGATTCTGTGAAGAAAATCGTGTTTTTTACGATTCTGTGGTGAAAATCGTGTTTTCCACGATTCTGAGCAATGAATCGTGTTTTTCACGATTTTGTGGTGAAAATCGTGTTTTCCACGATTTTGAGCAAAGAATCGTGTTTCTCACAATTTTGTGGTGAAAATCGTGTTTTCCACGATTCTGAACAGGGAATCGTGTTTTTCACGGGTGAAAATCGTGTTTTCCACGATTCTGAGCAGAGAATCGTGTTTCTCACAATTTTGTGGTGAAAATCGTGTTTTCCACGATTCTGAGCAAGGAATCGTGTTTCTCACGATTCTGTGGTGAAAATCGTGTTTTGCACGATTCTGAACAGGGAATCATGTTCCTCACGATTTTATGGTGAAAATCGTGTTTTCCACGATTCTGAACAGGGAATCGTGTTTTTCACGGGTGAAAATCGTGTTTTCCACGATTCTGATCAGGGAATTGTGTTCCTCACGATTCTGTGGTGAAAATCGTGTTTTCCACGATTCTGAACAGGGAATCGTGTTTTTCACGATTTTGTGGTGAAAATCGTGTTTTCCACGATTCTGAACAGGGAATCGTGTTTTTCACGATTTTGTGGTGAAAATCGTGTTTTCCACGATTCTTTTCCCAGACAATCGTGATTGCTCACAATCGTTAGAAAACACGATTTTCTTATGAAAATCGTGCTCTGGGAATCGCGATTTTGTGTTTTGTTTCAGAGAATCGTGATGTTGTGATTGCTCACAGAGTCGCGATTCTGTTTAGATTTTTGAAATTTTTTGAGGTCCTGATTTTCAACTTCTTGTTTCTTGAATAGAATCGCCTTACTAAATGTTTAACATGCAATGAAAGAATCTAATAAAAAATCATTATTTTTTCTACTGAAAACTCAAAAAGTTAAAAAATTGCGATTCCGTGTTTTTGCTATTTTGTGTGTTTTTGTGCTTTAATCTTCCTATAAAATTTGAAGAAATGCAAAAAGATGTACTGAGGCTTCCTTACCTTGCTTGCTTGATATAAAAAATCTCCAAAAGCTTATGGTTGCAGACGATCGCGATTCTGTCCTTGCTCTCTCTCTCTCTCTTCCTCACTCAAATGAGTTTTCCTCTAAGATTCCAGGGTTTTATAGTGTTCACACAATCGCGATTTTGTTCAAAATTTTCAAAATCTTCACCTTTCACTTCTTAAAATTTTTACCCTTCATCTTTTTTTTAATTTTAAGTCCAATTCCTAACTTTTCATCACAAATTACTCCCTTTATCCTTCTGGTGAAAATCGCGATTCTGTACTTGTTTTCCACTTTTCCCCCTTGATACTCAATCCTTTCTGATTTTTGGAATTTGACTTCCTTTACTTACTCAACTTAGTGAAATCTCTTTCAATTACTTATTTCAAACCCCAAATATGCACAAGATTCCAAAAATTTTTATCTTACAGAAAATTGCGATTTTGTGTAGAGAATCGTATTTTTCCTGTACTTCCTGTTTTTTGCAATTTTGGGTCTTCTTTCTCCTTTTCCAAGTTCTTCACCACTCCAAGTCACTTGTTACCTGCAATTTTACATCATGAATAAAGAATTAACCATAAAATCGCGATCCTGCGAAGAAAATCGTATTTTTCTGATTTTTCTATTTTTTAGCAATTTTTTTTACTTTCCTTCCACTTGGTCTCTTTTACTCTTTACAACAACACTTCAGTCCAACTTCCTAAGGAGAAAAGAAATTTTTTTGAATGTTTTAATGAATTTTATGAATTCTTTTAGTATTTTGCCCTAAATTAAGGTAAACACTTTACTTAGGGTTTCTTGTTTGGTGATCTATTGATCTTGTATTCTCTGATTGGTTATACTCCTTTATGCTTTGCTATCAAAACAATTCATGAGCAAAAGCTCCCAATGAAAATTGTGCTAAGAAGTGCAACTATCAATTTTTGCAAAGATAAACTCAAACATTTTTGTTTTCAAGATGCAAATAAACTTTTTCTCAAGATTATTGTTTTGACTTGGTTAACAAATGGATCCTATCTACTTGCATCTAGCTACTTTACTTGACTTTTCTCAATGCAATCATGTCGTCTTCCCAAGATGAACAATTTTGCTTGATACTTGGTCAAAAAGCACTCTACTATTGCAAAGATAGACACATTTTACCTTATCTTCAGCTTTCTTGATTCATTTTTTTTTCACACACCTGCACTTTACTTCCAAAAAATGATATGAGCAACTATCAATTTGCAAGAATTTCAACACTTCTTATTCTCAAAAGATTATCTATTGTTTTCTTTTCCCAAAAGACAAACAACAAAAAAAATCTACCATTTCATGTTTCCATTTCTTGATTAAAGAGTATTACCTTTTCAATGTGTTCAATACCATCATCAATAGAAGATCCAGCAAGGTCCAACTTCAATGAAGCTTTTGATATACTACCCGGCAACGGCGCCAAAAAATGTTTTGTTTGTTGTTCTTTGGAGTTGTCCTCTCCAATCATTTAGTATAAAGAATTAACAACACATATTACACTTGTCAATCCTGGAAGTATATATGAGACCACAGCCCCTTCTAGATGATAGAATCTAAGAAATAAGAGAAAACTGGCTGAATTTTTGAGAAATAATGAAAATGAAGAGGAATTTCTAGGGTTTGGATTATCTTGAGCAATACTCCATCATTTTCAATAATCTTGGTCTCTAAAGTGTGTTATTTTCTCAGTAGAACACAATCATAAAGTCAAAACTCAAAAATGATACCTGTAACCTTTAGACGAGACAATCGTGATTCTGTAAAATCTGACGATTTTCATCTCCAGCACCATTCTTCATCAATTTCTCACTCAACACATCAGTAATCAACTCTCTTCATACACATTCATCAGAAATACACAATAGAAGCTTGCAAATCTCCATGGATACACATAGAATAGACTCAACAAATCAAAGAAATCCACACAAAAGGAAGAATCACGATTTTCTGCAGGAAACTCTCTCTCTTTGCTTGGATAGCATCAATTACAAATAACCAACCCTCTCATAATAGAGGAAATTATCTTTTATACATTTTCAAGTGTCCCTTTTCACACTTGAATTTTGGTCCTTTCCTTTTCTAATCTAAAAATATGCTATCTAAGAGTTTCCCAAAATTCTAGAAAAAATACATATGATTCTAATCTACATGAGGAAGACTCTTCCTCATTTTTACATCATTTGCATAAATATTTTTACAATTTTTTAGCATTTTACAATTATTTTCCATAAAAAATACTTCAAAAATACTTCTTCTAATAGACACTATATTAGGTGAAGCATTGGAAAATGCTACTATGGAGAGGAAAATTCTGGGAAGTCTTATATATCTCACAATTACAAGGCCTGATCTAAGCTATAATGTTGGACTTGAAAGTCAATTTATGTAGGTTCCCAAGAAGCATTTGGATGCTCTGAGGTGCACCCTACATTATGTGAGTGCTACGTTGGATTATGCATTGTTTTATGAGGCTGGTGTAGATTTGTAGGTTTATGGATACACCGATGCAGATTGGGCTGGTAGCATTCCAGATAGAAGATCTACTAGTGGTTTTCTATCCTCACTTGGGAGTGCAACTGTTACATGGAGCAGCAAGAAGCAACCCATTCTTGCTTTGTCGAGTACAGAGGCTAAGTATAGAGGTGCTCCAATGGCAGCATGTGAGGCATCATGGCTAGATATACTACTTTCAGATTTAGGTGTGGATGTGGGAAAGCCTATCACTATTTATTGCGATAATCTTAGCAGCATATAGTTAGCACGGAATCCTGTTTTCCATGATAGAACAAAGCATATCGAGGTACATTATCACTTCATCAAAGAAAAGGTATTAGCACGTGATATTGATCTTGTTTATGTGAGAACAGATGAGCAGGTTGCTGATATTTTCACCAAAGCACTTGGAGCTGAGAAGTTGAAGAAGTTTTGGGAGATGCTTGGATTACAGGATATGGTGTTGAGCTTGAGGGGCAGTGTTGAGATATCAAGCTCAACATGTGATGATCCAAGATGACACGTACCAATTTTTCGTTTCTCTAACATGTATAGTGGTCACGTCCGTATATGTCAGGGATACTTCATTGAGCTTTATTAGATTTATCTACCGAGAGTGATGGCACATTTGTTCCTTGCCATCTCGCTCATTCGCAGACATTAGGTATTTCCTTATGTTCTGATCTTTATATATTGCACTTGTTGTATTCTTGTTTTTAGGTCATTCTTGTACATTCCTTTTTATGTAATAGAAGAAGAAGAAGAGGAAGATCATTCTTCCTTGCCTCAATCTGTGTGTGTGCTTCTCCTTGAGAGTGAGAGTGTGTGTGTGAGCTCTCTTCCTTATCTCCTTCCTCGTGACATGCAATGTTGTGAATAGCTCCAAAAATGGAAAACGCAGATGGAATGATTCAGCTTACGAGTGATAAGGTGGACAAGAAAAACTTCCATGCTTGGAGATTCAGGATTACAAATTTCTTGATGGGAGAAAAGGTTGTTGGAAGTACATCAAAGGAGAGAACAAAAATGCTCCACAGTCACCAGAGAGGAATCGGTCTTCAGTCCAGTTAAGAGCATATGAAGAATGGAATCAAGGAGCATGAAAGGTAATGTATGGGCTATTTGTTAGCATATAGGATAGCATGATTGGGAACATACAGGATGCCAACACTCCGAAAGAGGCTTGGAACAGTTTGGTCACACTGTATGAGACGAATACAAAGGCACGAAAATAAAAGAGCATGTCGATAAGTGACTACACTCTAAAAATAAAAAGCATATGTGAGTCACTTGCATCTATTGGTGTGAATGTAGATGATGATGATAAGGTGGAAGTATGCCTTCGTGGTTTAGGAGTTGCATATAAGCAGTTCAGAACTTTTATACATACCAAGGAAAATATTCTGAATTTTGTTGATCTGGTATCTATGCTGATTATTGAAGAAAAGAATCTTGTTGAGGACTCAAACTCCCAAGGAAAGCCCAATTCTAAGCACGTATTCTACTCTGGTAGAGGAAGAGGTAGAGGTAGAGGCTTTGGAAGTGGAAGAGGACACAATAACCAAGACCAAGGTCAACAACAGAATCGTGCAGGAGGAAGAGGATAGTTTCAAGGCAGAGGAAGCCAAAGAGGTCGCAAAAATTATTGATATATTTAGGTAGTTGTATGTATGAACACTCTAGGACTGTCGGGGCACTTTTTTCCCTCTTTAGGAGGTTTTTTTCCCCCGGTTTGTATATACGCCTATTGCCCGAATGGGCTACTTATCTTTGTACATTCTCTAGTAATACGTTTAGTATTGTGTGTTGTGTTCCAAGATTCTTCTTCTTCCTTGTGTTGTTCGCGTGCTTCCGTAGACGTCTAACTCCAACAATTGGTATCAAAGCAGGTCGTCGCTTCATCTAGGGTGTTGTCAACACTCCTCCGGTTGCAGTCTCAGAATCACACGAATTTTGGTGACCATACTCAGCGTGTTTCCGAGATCAGAACAGCTTTGCTGTGTGGTGCCGAAATCGCGATCTAAGCTCGTTTCGGCTTCCAAATGCACTATCACAGTGCTTGTGCATGCTACTTCGTCTTTTTGTGCCAAAGGTATATACCAGTTTCTGTTCGCCAGTATAAGCGTCTCAAAGTCTGCTATAGGTCAATTTTCTGAGATACAGTCAATTTTCTGCATCAAGGTATTTCAGTCACTGGCCATGGCTGAAAGCAATGATGTATTCCGTATGTTGGCTATTGAGGATAAGTTGGATGGTACCAACTACCCGTTACGGGCTTATATGATGCGACATGTGTTGGTTGCAAAAGGACTGTGGAACATTGTGCAGGGTGTCGAAAAACGTCCTATCACACCTGCAACTGTTACAACTACATGTACTGAAGCTGATGCAGAAGGTGTCAAAGATGATGATATTCTGCATATTTCTGTTTGTGCTGTGGTTTTTGCTTCACCTACTGTAGAGAAGATTCATTGGGATGGTAGAGATGCCCAGGCACATGCATTGATAGCTTTGTCTGTCGAACGTGCCATTATTCCTCACATTCGCTCTTGCAGAACAGATAAGGATGCTTGGGGTACACTTACCACATTGTACCAAGCTAGGAATGAGGCTCGTGTTGCTTACCTCCAAAAACAGTTGGAGAGTGAGCACATGAATGAAGGTGATTCTATGGACAGTTTCCTAACGAAGATCAAAGACTTGAAGGAACAGTTGATTTCTGCTGATGAGGTTATACTAGATAGCTCACTTGTGCAAACCCTTCTGAATGGTCTTCCTGATTCATATCCGAGTTTTGCTTCTACTCTTTGGTTGATGATCACATCGCCATTTGACAGATCATGAACTGTACACCTGTCATCAACAAGTTTCACAACCAAGCCAATCTTGGCTAATGCAGAAACTGATAACAGGTTCTTCTTGATCCCTGGCACAAATAAAGCATCTGACAAAGTGAAAGAACTACCACCAGCAGTAGTCAAAATGTTCTTTCCAACTCCCATAATAGGATAAGAGGAGTTGTTGGTGCATGTAACAATATTCCCTGTAGGGGCAGGCTCCAGTGAAGAGAAGAAACTACGCTACAAGGTAATATGTTTGGTTGCCCCACTGTCAAAATATTGGCAAACATCTGAGTCTATTGCAGACATGCACTGTTCATGAGAAGATGGGTCAAAACTGCAGACATTAGTAAACGCCCATTCTTCTTCCTGCACAAGATTAGCAGACTCTGTTTTTGGTGTAGAGGCCTCTGCAACAACCATTCCAGCCTCTTTCTTCTTTGCCTCTTTAGCAGCCAGTTTTGGACAGTTCTTTATGATATGATCATTCCCTTTATAGTACTTACAAAACAATTTCTGCTTTCCTGATTTGTTCTCATATTTATCTTCCTTCTTCGAATATGCAGAATTAGCAGATTTCTGCTTACTAGTTGAAGAGCACCATTTTCCTTTGCCCTTCTGACTAGCCAGGAAACATTGATCTGCAACTCGCATAATGGACCTATTCTGGCTGGATTGATCTTCCTGCAACAAAACAGAGACTAACTCCTCAAATGATAGTTTGTGAAGGCTATATTTTGGGCAAAATGTATCCTTCGTCCTTTCCAAAAGATGGTTCAATTCGGGCTACTCAAAAATTGCAGTTTGTACATAATGATGCATATGGTCCTATGCAGACACCTTCTTTTGGGAATTATCTTTACTTCGTGACTTTCGTCGATGATTTTTCCAGGCATGCATGGGTATATCCATTGAAGGCAAAGTCCGAAGTGTTCATGTGCTTCAAACTGTTTTTTGGTTTTGGCTGAAAATCTGTCAGCGTGTAAAATGGGCACCCTCCGTTCTGATCGAGAGGGGGAATATATGTCTTCTGATTTTAATGCATTTCTGGCTGAATGTGGGATAAAACACCAGTGTACAGTGTCGTATACACCCCAACAAAATGTAGTTGCTGAACAAAAGAACAGGTCACTCTTGGAGATGGCGAGGTGTATGGTCAAGAGTCAGGCTTTACCACAGTTTCAGGCTTGAGGCTGTCATGTGTGCAGCATATGTACTGAACAGGTGTCCCACTAAAACGCTGTAGTCTATCACTCCATATGAGGCTTGGTGTTGGCACTATACGCGAAGAAGCAAGTACGGGTAGACATGCAGATCTAGCACTAAGGCATCCCATCATTTTTTTCCAGTCCGGACATCATTTTAAAAGTGATTCTCATCACTAACAACCATTGTAAATACCGTTTCATCTTTTTGTAGCTCCATTTTGTGCAAGCCGAGGAGTCCTCGAGCTTGGGGAGCCTTAGAAGTAGTTTCCTGCCAACTTTCACATTTTTTAGATCTCGTTTGAGCCCTCAAATAAGCCTTGGAACCTAATTTTTAACTAGGCTGGACACTAGGTCTGGACAGGGCCAAAGCTAGTCAAAAACTATAAATAGAGCTAGAGAGCTCATTTTTGGGGCTAGCTTCTTGTAGTTTTGAGCTTGTATGAGAACTTGTTTATAATAGAAGTGATTCCATTGTCTTACTCTCTTTGTTCTTTCCGTGTGTGCACGTGTGTGTGTATGTGTGTGCATGTTTGTGTGCTTCTCACTCACACATTTGTGCCTTCACTTGCTCGAGGTCTTCACACCATCCTCATGTCTTCTCAAATTGACATTAAAGGAGGTGCTACTCATCACTGAGTTACACCAAATTTTGGCACCGTTCCGGGGATTCGAGCTTTGAGGACGAGCGTGTCATGGTAAGACATAGAGAGGACGCATTGGAATGGTAAGAAGTAGGTAATTTTCTTGTTTTCATCTCCATCTCCATCTCCATCTCCACCTCCATCTCCTTCTCCACTTCATATTCCCTCTTCCTTGGCATTCTCCTCATTTGCTTTGTGCGAGTGTGAGAGAGAACGAGAGTGCATTGTTGTTTTGTGTGTTTTTGCATGTTTCTTGCAGGTTTCAGCATCATCACCATCTCCAGCAAGCTCAGCCGGTACAGAATCTTTCTGCGCAAGCCCCGAGGCGTCGAGCTCGAGCTATCATGACACACCAAAAAGTTGACCCAATCACAATTCTGAGTGCACCACGACACTGCGCAGGCTGAGAGCTCTTAGAATCACTAGCCTGATCAGGAAAATTCACCATATCCCGACCTATCGTGACACACCGAGGTATCGCGACACACCGAGGTATCGCGACACTCCCAAGTATCGCGACACTTCGACCTATCGTGACACACTGACCCGACCTATTGTGACACTTCGACCTATCACGACACACCGACCCGACCTATTGCGACACTTCCACCTATCGCGACACTCCCAAGTATCGCGACACACCGACCTATCGTGACACTTCCACCTATCGCGACACTCCCAAGTATCGCGACACTTCCAAGTATCGCGACACTCCCAAGTATCGCGACACTTCCACCTATCGCGACACACCGACCTATCGCGACACTTCCACCTATCGCGACACTCACAAGTATCGCGACACTTCCACCTATCGCGACACTCCCAAGTATCGTGACACACTGACTTATCGTGACACTTCCACCTATCGCGACACTCCTAAGTATCGCAACACTTCCACCTATCGCGACACACCGACCCGATCTATCGCGATACACCGGCTTAATGCATGAATTTTTAGGGTGAGTTAATGGATTGAATTGAGGTACTTCTGGGATTAAATTTTGGACACATTGGGATGATATTAGAGCCTTAGAAGTGGGCAAAATACCTAAAAACCAGGGAGGAATTTCCTGAACCTTGAGAGCCTGTTTTGACCCCTAACTTCTTGATTGGTCATAACTTCATTATACGAACTCCGATTGAGGAGATTTTGGTCTCGTTGGAAAGCTTGTTGAGAATCCTACATGTAGCTCGATTGGTTTTTGTAAGAATCATACGTGGAGTTTTAGAACATGTATTTTTAAGTTGGCCTTTAGGTGGGACTAGGTGGTCATAAGATTTTGGGGGTATAGTGAGTTACTCCAAGGGGGGCCTGTAATTGTTGATGTGTGTCTTTCAATCTATTGTAGTAAAGGAGCTATACTAAGTTGTGAACTTTTGCAGGAACATTGCGTGCACTCAAGGCATTCCAAGGCAAGCTAGCAAGGGTGAGTACCAAGCTTGGGAGAACGCTTTCTGGGCTGGTGTAGCAGTCTGAGCAACCAGAGGATTGAGGTTGGAAGTTCTCTCAACCCTCCTTTGTCTATTCCTAGCTTAGGCTAGTACGACTTAGGTGTGGTGATTAACTAGAGCAACGCTAGTCACTAATCAAGTCCAAGAGAACTAATCAACAAAGCACGAGCATTAAGTAGAGCTTAAGTGCAAAAATTCTAAGGAACAAAAGTAAACTTGAATCGAGAAAATATCAAGTGTGAAATTCACTTAAGTACTCTTGACGACGTGATTTCAAACAAGAGCTTAACACAATAGTCAACTAAAAAGAACAAAGTGATTGGTGCAAATTAACCTGCAACGAGAGTGTACTTGGGACCAAGGGGGTAGAGAAATTAGGCATATGAACCTTAGGTCAGGCAGACACTTAGGCCGAGACCGACAAAGCCTCAGATCTTCTAAAGCTAGTGTCAATCACACTGCTAGGTCTTGGGCCCAGCAGTTGAGTGATTACCCATACACTCCCAGATCAGAAACAAGTGATTCTGAGACGTCCTATAACATGGAGAGACCAGTAGGTAGCTCAGGGGCGGCGTATCTAGAAAAGCCAGAAGGACCTTACAAGACTCAATTGGAATACATCAGGACTAATCATCTAGGTGCTCGCATCTACGAAGACGGCCTGAGAAGATCTGTGGTCCAGTTTAAGAACCCCGATCAACCCCATGGACTAGAACACGCTGTGGTCAAGATTCGAATTTAAAGCTTGATAGTCGAGTAAGGAACACCGTTTTTAAAGCTTCATTGAAGGTAAATATAAAGGTAAAATCCAATTTAAATGGAAAGAGGTCTTCAAAGGGATAATCAGGTGATACCTATCCTTGATCAAGATTTTAATCCACCTTTTTGCATACATATGATTGAATCACATTCCTTAGTTTTAAAATTTGCTTGCACCTCCAAAGAATGTTAATGTGAGCATCGAAGATAAATGTGTGCATTGACTTATGTGCATTTGAAGTACATTGAGCGCACAAGAATAGATATAATGGCTCTAACACATATCGTTAATATGTGTGTAATGCATGCTTTGAGTGTGAGGAGTTTAATCTAGTCGTGTGTACGTTTGTATGACATTACATGCACATTAGTATTATGGGAAACCTTCTGTTTTTTGGGATGTGCTCGAAGGGAAGCCCAAGGCGGCAGATGATGGGAATTAGCGGGATAGGAATCATCGGTCATCGTCATCAGCACGTGATCATCATCTGCTCGTAAAGCATCTGAGGACCCGTAGATCAGACCATCTAGAAGAGAAGACACATGTTGGACCAACAACAACATGAGTAACGCTAGCTTGAAGGAGACGAAGAATAAGGCGGCCGCTCCATTTTTTTTGGAGTTTTTAGATAAAAACCTCATGTAGTGGATGTTGTGGCGGATGATATTTTTTTCGAATTACGAGGAAGGATAATTTGAAGAAGAGGCTAGCGAGTTGAGGAGTTAAATCAGATCTCCATTGACGGAGCTAACGTTCCTATATGAAAAGTGAATCAACTCCTTGGAACGGCATTGGAATTTGGAATCTGTGATAGAGGAGGATTGAGCTCTGGGATCACAGAGATGATTTCGAAGATATTATAATCTCTATTAATGGGATGCTCAGCGATGCTTTGGAGAATGTGACGATGAACTAAGGATTTCAGTTTGAAGACGACGTTCGCATCTACTGACTGTGGAGATCTTTTGGGTATCTGTTGCAGAATTCCTGAGAATTTCAGGTTGCCAATATGTTGCTCTTACAGATGATCCTTCTTCAATGTCATGGAAACAATTATTCGAATGGGCGGCAACACATGGATTCTGAGGTATGCCGGATTATAAATTCAGATATGCTTCCCTGGAATGTTTTTACAGTAGAAAGTTTAAAGTTGTGGTAGCTACATTTTTGAGTTTGCTTGGGCAAAGAGATGACAGTTCCATAGGATCCTTTGCAACTGCAATAGCTTTTCTAGCTCGCTATCTACATCAGTAAAGAATTTTGGAGGATGGGAATCATCATGCTGTAGGAACTTGGTAGATCATTAATGCTTGATTTCGCTGCTGTTTCCATAGAGATCTTTATCTCAGCTCCTCATCTGAATGATTTCATTATAATCATGTTTTGGTGTGATGGATAATAATAATAATAAAAAAAAAGAAGATATATGACCTCTACTGTGCGACGTGACAGACCCATATCATGGCTATTTTTAGTGATCTCATCTTGATCTTCTGGATGTTACGAGAATAGGATTGATCAAAACTCCATCGTTTGAGACATTTTTCATGAATTCATAATATGTGAATGTGCCTGCTATCATGTGCGCATTGCATCGAAGTGAAGACCAGATTATATAGATGGATGAGGAGGATCTCAGAATTTGCACTTGAGAATATAAGAGAAAAAGGGAATTGTCGCACATTCTGAGGCAAAGTTACAGCTATGACAAGACATTGAATGCTATAGATAGAGCTTGTGAGCACATATTAGGAACTGGAAGCAAGCATCTTGTGGAATTTCAAGCCGATAGGTCTGATTCTTGAATACAACCAAGACGTAAGAAGAGAGGAGAACTCTGCTCCTCATTCAAGTATAAATGACGAATGTGCAAATCGTACAACTAAGAGAACCTACATCGTCAGCACCTTCATCGCCTTCTGCATCTCGTTATGGTCAATTTCAAGTGGAGAGTTGAGTGTTATTAGGCTGGCACTCTATCGCGTTTGTAGTCTGAAGCTTCCAGAGTTGACTGTCGCATGTAAACAAAAGAAAGCTTCCAGTGGATACCATCTTAACTCCACTATGTCTGTTATATTGTCCCTTATCTAAAAACATCTTAGCACTATATATTATAGGATTTATGTGACTTGCAAATTTCCTCTCACTTCCGAATGACTGCATTCGTTGGTTTTGTTTTCATTGTTTGATGAATTAGCATTGTTGTTCTATCTTGTTAATCGGTGAACCATGTGAAAAATGTTAACTATAAAGTCGAAAAGTATAATTTCAGAGCAATACTTCTCTGACAGGTGACGCATTTCTTTGTGATAACCATGCAAATACGCTCGACTTTTCTGTATTTGAATAATATTAATAAGTAATCTGTTGAGTCCTTGATCCTTAGTTTGCGTAGAACTACATGTAACCAAATACAAAAAGACAGTTTATAAACACTATTGTGAGTTTTGTATACTTTTGCAGATGCGTGTAGATCTTGATGTATGCAGATACAGAGTTTATTTTAATGGATTAAACTGAACTAAATCTTTGTGTGGTTATTTTTATGTCAAAGCAATTTAACACAGATATGCAAATTGTATCGCAAAGAAGAAGGTGAAGGAGTGTGGTTTGCACTTGCGTTGTACGTTTGTTCACAAACTAGGAGTGATATGAGAGTGATAGAAAACATGAATGTCTTTTATAAATGAAATTTGTGAGAAAAACATCGTTTTTATCTGGTTGCTTTCAAACTATCAAAAAGAGCCGAAGTTTAATATTTTCTATATCGTCCCTCCATAGTCTTCATCAGGTATCCCATCTGTCTCCTGTTTCGAAGGTGATGTGTTTTTCCTATGCTGGAACGGCATTGTAGCTTTAATGGCGGGTTGCTTGAGTTGATCGTTTCCCATTCTTAATTCCGCTTACTTCTTCCTTTCATCGGCACAGCCGCACGTTATCTGTTGATCTGGTGTTATTCGCTCCTCGTACATAACCATCCACAGACTTGCTTCTTCCTATGCTGATATACCTTTTGATTCCTAATCATATCAATATAGCTTAAAGATCTTCCACTATTTCGGAATTCTCCTCAAAGATCTTTAAGTCAAACTTTGGGTATTCTTTTTCCTCCTTAAGAAGAAGAACCTTCGCGAGATACTCTGACTTAAGGAGATCAAAGGAGTTAAGATGCTTAGGCGACAGGTGTTCGTGGAAACATTTCATCTTCAAAGTTGCTCTAAAGACTTCTTGGAACTTTAAGAAACTACAGTTTTCTCATACAAAGCACTCCTTCCTTTGAACGCATGACACTATATGAGAAGTTGTTGAGCATAAAATACACAAGTATCCATATACCCTCTATTCCTCTCTCCTTTCCTATGAACCCCGCGACATACCTGGTGGACCCGTACAAGGATGTTTGCACTGGATGATGAAGATAAAGTGACTAGATCCACATTTCTAAAGTGGATACATAAACCAAAAGATCAATCCATTCTAGATATAAAAAGGGAGTTTGATCAGCAATTTGCAGACTTATCTGATTATGATAGGAGGGCTATAGATCAAGAAAAGGTATCCTTGTTTCTCCGGGCTATAGATTCGAAAGCCCGAGAAGAAATTTTTCCACAATTACAACAGATAGGAACTGAGTCTGGTCTTACCGAAGACTGGGGTAATGTAGATGAAGCTGTTAGAGGATATGTAGAAAAGCAAAGAACTTTGTCTAAGTTCATGCAGAGCTGGCATGATGATATGCAAGAAGAACAAGCTCAGGCTGTTCAGCAACCTGTACAGAACCCTCAGGTAAACCTACCAACACCAAAGGATGTTGTGCCCACTAATACAATGGAAGATATGTTTAAAAAGTTTAGTGACCTTACGATTCAAAGTATGAAGCAGATGATTGAATCTCAATCTTTACAAGCACCGGCACCTAAAAATCCAAAAGCTCCAGAAATTAAAAGATGTATTTGGTGTGACTCTTTGGAGCATAACAGATACTCGTGTGAGAGCTTCAAAGAAGCATTAGCAAAGAATTTGGTATTCGTTAAGGAAAAGATGATATATGACTCTAAGACTGGAGAAAAAGTAAACATTAATTTTGGTCGGGGAGGAATGAGAATATTCTTCCCTGGCACATGTGAAAACGTTGCTTCAACATCGCATACGTATGCATGTCAGGTAATTGACGAAAATAATGATATAGAACCGTGGTCTAAAGTAATAAAGTCCTTAGACCGCGGGAAGATGCATCATGAAATTTTAAAATCAGCCAGTAATGAAATCCGAGGGGTAAGTGGATGGGATGATCCTGTAGATACTCTCTCGGTTGTTACATACCTATGCTCTTCGGTAGAGCATGAAGCAGTAGTGGAAGAGAAACGAAGAAGAACCAATGAGGGTGAAGAGGAGAAAAGAAGAACTAGGCGTCAAGTAGAAGCTTCACATGAACAACCTCAAATACCAAACCAAAACCATCCAACACAAACAAACCAACCCACTCAAATAGATCCACCATCACAACCAACAATAATCCAACCAAATAAAATTCCGACTCAATTTCAAATTCCTACTTCTGCTGAGATGCCAGTCCCTACCCACGATAATATTCCTCCTCAAGATCAAGAAATGCAACCTGTGAAAAAAGGACAAGGAAGAGTGAGAAATCCCTCATATATGCTAAAATCGCACATAGAGCAAGCCACAAATCTTAAACAAGTTCTCGAGAAAAGAGTGCTCGATAGTGTAATCGAATTTACACTCGGTGAGTTATTGGGAATAGCAAAAAGAGAATTTCTAGAAGTAATAATTGACCTCTTAAGAAGAAAACGACAACCAATAGCTGACATGCAAGAGATTGAAAGAATGGATGAAGAGACTCCTGTTCATACTGTGCAAGCACAAGTACAAGAGCTAAAAAATGTACTTGAACCAATTGAGACTAATATTCAACCGTGCGTGCATGAGGAAATATCCTTGGAGCAGAATCCTTCAGAAATAACTCCTTCGAGTTATTACACTAAAGATCATTGGGCTCGAGCCACAACTGAGACGTTGGTGAGATTTGAGAAAATTAGCACTCCAGTTGTCGCTCTTATTGATCATGGATCTGAAGTTAACTTGATGTCCAAAGATCTCTATATGAAGGGGAAATAGACATGCAGCCTGGTTGGAGAATTAAGGCTGCGAACTCGATCCAGGTGAATTGTTTGGTGCATGCCCGCAGGTTCTAGTTACAATTGGAGATGTCAGTGATTATCAAAATTTTTTCGTACAAGATCATTCTAGTTACTCATTGATTTTAGGGCAGCCATATATTACTGCCTTAAGAATGGAAACAAGAGTCTTGGAAGATGGATCGGCCTATGCGTGAATCCGTAGTAAGGATGGAAAAAAGGCAGTCCAATTCATGACGGTATGTGTAGATCATATCAGGAATAGAACTTCTCTTCGGACAAGACCTATTCCTGAAGAAGTCGAGGATCAAAGTTTTTAAAGGAAGCTTTCATAAGTCGGGACTATGAAAGCTTGAAAAGTGAAAAGATCCCGAATGTAAATATGTTTATATCAAGTTTTATAGCACTTTCTTCGACAAATTCATTTCAGTTTCGTATTTTTTCTGAGTTAAAAAAGTGGGAAAAACAATACATAGCAGATCTTCAAAGAAATTTTCATGGTTGTAGAGTGCTTAACTTCGACGAGGAAATCTCCGGAGTCTTTGATGAGATATCCTTTGCAGACACATTGTTTGATCTGCAAGAGTTAATTCAAGGAAAAATGAGTGATTATGTGATTCAAACGCACTCTATTTCCATGTATAAGGAAATAGCAAAGTTTGAGCAAGATGAAACGGGTAAAGAAGTCTTTGTTGAAACAAAATATAAAACAACTGATAAAAAGATAAAGCCAGTTGCAGTTCCGCTTCCTGAAGATAGTAATAAACTTATGGATGATGTAAAATCTCAGCCACCTCTCAGAGATAAAAGAAAAATAGGCCATAAATTCACTAAAGAAACACTCGAGCAAATTCAATTGGGGAAAGATGGTTTCCTCAGCGAAAAAGAGAAGAGTGTATTCTCTCGGATGCTATTCAAGCATGGGAAAGCTTTTTCTTTCAATGCCCAAGAAATTGGATGTGTAGATCCGTCTGTGGTGACACCTATGATAATTTTCACGATACCACACGTACCTTGGAATCTCATACCAATTCCGGTACCAAAAGCTCATATTTCAAAGCTAATTGATCTGCTGAATGACAAGATTAGAATGGGGATTCTTGAGCCATCAAGTGCTCCTTATTCTAACCGTTGGTTTACTGTACCAAAAAAGAATGGGTCATTAAGATTTATCCAAGATCTACAGCCAGTGAATAAAGTGACAATTAGAAATATGGGAACTGGGCCCATTGTAGACGAATATGCAGAAGCCTTTGCAGGAAGATCTATTTATTCAATGGGAGATTTACACTCTGGATATGATCAATTCCAGCTAGCTCTCGAAAGCCGTGATTTGACGACTATGAGGACGCCACTTGGGCTTGTGCGCATGTGCACTTTGCCGCAAGGTGCCACGAACTCGGTGGCACATATGATGAATGGTATGCATAAAATTCTTAGGGATTTTATTCCACATCTGACTATGCCATTCATTGATGATGTCCCTATTAAAGGCTGTGAACAAAGAGATAGAGACGAGACTCTTGATGAGGATGGATGTAGGAATTTTGTTAAAAAGCACATAATTGATTGTGAATCCATTCTCAGTCGGCTGGAAGAGGTTCATTTGACATTGTCTGCTGAAAAATCAGTATTTGGAGTGCAAGAGGTTTTAATTGTAGGAAGTTTATGTGGACCTAAAGGAAGGAAGCCATGTCCAAAGAAAGTAGATGCCATTCAGCTCATGAAAGAGGTCTGCTCCTCGATCACTGAAGTGAGGAGATTTCTTGGGGCATGTGTTTTCTATGTTGTATGGATTCCCCATTTCGCCCATATTGCTGACCCACTTTATCAATTGCTTAGGAAAGGGCAAAGATTTCAATGGAAAGATATCCATACTCAAGCTGTGAGAAGATTAAAGAAAGCACTTGCAGAAGCTCCATTGCTTAGAAAGGCTGATTATACTGATAATAAAGAAATTTATATCACCATAGATACAAGTCCGACAGGTATAGGTTGGGCGATTGGCCAAGAGGATGATGAAGGAAAAAGATATGCAATTCGTTTCGGAGCTAAAGTTCTAAATGTTCGCCAAAGAGGTTACCCTCAAATTAAGCGAGAGCTTTGGGGAATAGTGACTGCGCTAAAAAATGATAAAGAATATCTGATTGGGGCAAATGTGGTAGTAGAAACAGATTGTTTACCATTGTTGGGAATGATCGTGAATTGTTCCACTGCAGATATTGCCATGTTAAGATGGATAGCATATATTAAGTCGCTAAACCCTGAGTTTGTTCATATAGCTGGAAGGAATAATGTGGTGGCTGATATGCTATCACGAGCTATATATGAAAATGAAGATTCGATGACTTCTAATGATGAAGAGATAGGTCTGGACTTTTATGCTTCACATGTACATAATTTAAGCCTAAATGAAGCATCTACTGGACTAAATAGAAAAGAGCCTAAGCGTCAAAATGAAAGGCTTGGAATTTGTACTGAGTCTTCAAAGGAAATTCAAAATAGCTTAGGAAGAGGGAAAGATAACAGATGGATAGAAGAAGAACCTTACAAGATCCAAATAGGAATAACAGAAAGATTCAATGAAGAAGAATATGAAAATGAGTGGAAGGAAATCGGGAGATATTTAAGTATGAAGTGTCCTGATCTTAGTTGGAGCAAAGAAAAATTTCGTACCATTCGAAGAAAGTTAAGCAATTATTTCCTGAAAGATGGATTACTCTGGAAGCGAAGGATTGGAATGGGTAAGATACCCCAGCGAGTTGTAGGTTGTGAAGAATCGAGAGGAAGGATTATGCGTGAAATGCATAGCTCACTATGGGCCGGTCATAAAGGCTTTCAAGGAACTTATGAAAAGATAAGGGAAAGATACTGGTGGCCTGGGATGTATGTGGATACCCAAAATTACGTAGCCACTTGTAAACCTTGCCAGATGTACTCCAATGTTAGACACAGAGATGAATTACATCCAACATATCCTCTTAATATTCACTATAAGTGGGTTGTTGATTTAGTTACAATGCCATTAGGGGTGCATCAGATGAGGTATATTGTATTAGCAAGAGAAGACCTAACAAATCATGTTGAAGAAAGAGCTCTAAGAACGAAAACTACAAGCAATGTATGCAAGTTTCTACTAGAAGATATGTTTAGTAGATTTGGTTATGTGGAGAAAATAGTTGCCGATAAAGGTGAGCTTGATGCTCAGGAAGCTAAAGACTTCTTTAAAAAATATGGAATTCGATTATCGCTCACCACTGCTTACAATCCTGAAGCTAATGGAAAAATTGAGCGTGGTCATCCACCAATTATTAAAGCTTTGGCTAAGGCTTGTGAGGGGAAAATAAAGAATTGGCCAAATTACCTTCCATTTGCCCTTTGGGCAGATAGGATGACATACACTAGAACTATTGGATATATGCCAGCAGAACTGATGTATTGTCAAAAACCTATTTTGCCGACGGAGTCACATGCTTTAGCGTGGACTTCCTTGCCTTGGGAAGATGAGGTGTCAAGAGAAGATCTTCTAGCAGTGCGGATTCTTCAACTAGAAAGAGGAAAAAATCTGGTAGAAGAAGCTGCATTTAAGCTTAGAGCTTCTAGAGAGAAAAATAAAGTTGCATTTGACAAGTCCCACAGGTTAAGGCCTAAAAGGTTGAAGGAAGGAGACTGGGTACTTGTCTATGATAGCTCACTGAATACTCAATATGAAGCTCGAAGAAAACTGGTCAAGAGATGGTTTGGTCCCTATGTGGTATGTAAAGTTTTTGATAATGGAACATACTCACTTAGAGAATTAGATGGGACCAAGTTAAAGGATTTAATTGCTGGAAAGAGAGTTAAACTCTTTAAAAGAAGAGAGAATGAGAATTATGAGACGATAATAAATGAAGACGAAGAAGAGGGAAGTGAAGAGGAAGGAAGTGGAGATGATGAAGATGAAGACATCAATAAGGAAAATGATTAAAATAAATTATATCGTAAGATGGTGCATATATATATAAAAACATGTATATATATGTATATATATAATAAAACCATGTAGACAAATAACGAGATATGAATCCGTCTAGATGTAATAAATAAATAAAGTAGCAAATAAAGTGAATGTATGTGTTTTACTTATTCATGACCTTCTATTAATATTAATTTTTGTTCCTTGCAGGGTACTGACAGAGATTTGTGACCAGGTTATTAATAGGAAGTTTTTTTTTTTTAGGTTTGATTGGACTGGTTAACTATTTTAGGATCTGGAATGGACAGTGAAGATTCCAATGATACATCTATTCCTGAGGGTAGCATTCCTGAAAGATATAGAGAGACGTCTAGGAGTGTGCCTGAAGGAAGAACCTTAGATAGTTCTTTCATATCAACTTACTTGCTCCCTACACCTGAAAATGAAGAAAGAATTCCTATGGAAGAGTTTGTTAAAGATCGTATCACTAGGGAGACCTTGATCTCATCATCAAATGAAAGAAGTATGCTCAGGTATCGAAGGGCACGAACATATGGAGAAGATGATACTTCGGATGACCGTGAGTCATATATGGAAGTGGGCCCAACAGCACTTCTTGTATATAGTCGTGACTTAGCAGAATATGCAGAACTCTTACAACAGCTTGCCTTGTTCCGTAGGGAACGTGAAGGGGGTGAGACGTCTTAAAGATAAATTAAAATGTTGTATTAAAGATATGTGTAAATAATGTTTATTTTGAATCAAGTTAGGTTTTTTTTATGAAGAATAAAGTCAGGGAAGATCCTCGGAGATCGGCAAGAAAATAAATATCAATGTATATAAATAAAGCCAGGTAATATTTTCCTTTTTGAATAATTGTTTTTATATAGATTCGTATGAAATAAGCCTCTGATTTGTGCAGGATGACCAAGTTCAAGTTTTTTTCTAAAGAAAGAATGATTAAAGGCGACAAGCTCGAGCGGCTTCTGATTTTATACTGGTGAGATGTTATTGTTTCAGTTTCTTTTCCTCTCATGTATATATGTGTATGTATGTATATATATATATCCATATGAAAAGACTACATGGGTTGGGCATATAACATGTAAATAAATGCATAATTAAGAGAAATTAAGTAGAACAAAAATCTCGTGCCACTAATTAGATTACATGTAATGTATAAGGGCCAGGATTATATGAGTAAGGTTAGGAGATGGACTAGAACTTTCGAGAGCAAGACCTAGGAAGGTGAAGGGAAGACCTAGACTAAGTATCTGTATATAGTAGCGTTTACAAACACTTGATGAGTGAGACACTTCGACTTCTACTCTTGATCTCTCATCTGACCTAATCTTCAGACAGATTATATCTTGAGAAAAGAATTCTTATACCAGCCAACTATCTATATGTATGTGTATGTGTTGTTGGGTGCTGCGATGAGCTAGTAGGCAGGTGGAACTACCTTGGTCGGGTGATCAGGGCCACGAGCTGACGCTAGTTGTGTCGTATGGCCTAACCTACATGTTGTTACGCGCTCATACCGGTTGATAGGCGGGTGGAGTCACTCTGACCGGGTGGTCAGAGCCACGAGCTGACGTTGATTTCGTATGAGGCTGACATTGTGAATCGTGTGCTATGTCGGGTCGGTAGATGGGTGGTCTAAACCTGGCCGGGTGGTCAGGTCCACGAGTCGCATCCGATTTCGACATAGGCCGAAAAGTGTGGAAAAATAAATAAATAAAAATAAAAGCAAAGATATAAAGGTTGAGCTGGGATAAAGAATTAAAATAAAGAAAAACAGAATAAAAATATGAGAAAAATAAGAAAAGGGTCTGAAGGGGCTTCAGATGATAGAAGATCAATAGGGAAGCCAGAAGCGAGTTTCATAAATCGAGTTAGTGAAGACTGGTATATGCAAATGCTTCGGATAGGCTACTAGATCTGACCGGGTCAAGTTAACGAGAGAGCTAAGAAGTTTTCGATTTACTCATATGATTTCTAGTCTAAGTGCATTAGTGTATTCTGATATGTTGTATGAGATGTTTTTGTCTACCCTCTTCTCTTAATGTATACCAAGTTCAATGTGTTTTCAGATTTCATGCATCAAGTTAAAATTTTCTTTAAGTCCTGTTTATATGCTATGACTACTTGATCCTTGCTTGTGTTTGATGTTATGTATACAAGATTGGCGCATCCGGAGGACGCACAGGTTCAGAGGGGGTGGATGTGGTCAAGATTCGAATTTAAAGCTTGATAGTCGAGTAAGGAACACCGTTTTTAAAGCTTCATTGAAGGTAAATATAAAGGTAAAATCCAATTTAAATGGAAAGAGGTCTTCAAAGGGATAATCAGGTGATACCTATCCTTGATCAAGATTTTAATCCACCTTTTTGCATACATATGATTGAATCACATTCCTTAGTTTTAAAATTTGCTTGCACCTCCAAAGAATGTTAATGTGAGCATCGAAGATAAATGTGTGCATTGACTTATGTGCATTTGAAGTACATTGAGCGCACAAGAATAGATATAATGGCTCTAACACATATCGTTAATATGTGTGTAATGCATGCTTTGAGTGTGAGGAGTTTAATCTAGTTGTGTGTACGTTTGTATGACATTACATGCACATTAGTATTATGGGAAACCTTCTGTTTTTGGGATGTGCTCGAAGGGAAGCCCAAGGCGGCAGATGATGGGAATTAGCGGGATAGGAATCATCGGTCATCGTCATCAGCACGTGATCATCATCTGCTCGTAAAGCATCTGAGGACCCGTAGATCAGACCATCTAGAAGAGAAGACACATGTTGGACCAACAACAACATGAGTAACGCTAGCTTGAAGGAGACGAAGAATAAGGCGGCCGTTCCATTTTTTTGGAGTTTTTAGATAAAAACCTCATGTAGTGGATGTTGTGGCGGATGATATTTTTTTCGAATTACGAGGAAGGATAATTTGAAGAAGAGGCTAGCGAGTTGAGGAGTTAAATCAGATCTCCATTGACGGAGCTAATGTTCCTATATGAAAAGTGAATCAACTCCTTGGAACGGCATTGGAATTTGGAATCTGTGATAGAGGAGGATTGAGCTCTGGGATCACAGAGATGATTTCGAAGATATTATAATCTCTATTAATGGGATGCTCAGCGATGCTTTGGAGAATGTGACGATGAACTGAGGATTTCAGTTTGAAGACGACGTTCGCATCTACTGACTGTGGAGATCTTTTGGGTATCTGTTGCAGAATTTCTGAGAATTTCAGGTTGCCAATATGTTGCTCTTACAGATGATCCTTCTTCAATGTCATGGAAACAATTATTCGAATGGGCGGCAACACATGGATTCTGAGGTATGCCGGATTATAAATTCAGATATGCTTCCCTGGAATGTTTTTACAATAGAAAGTTTAAAGTTGTGGTAGCTACATTTTTGAGTTTGCTTGGGCAAAGAGATGACAGTTCCATAGGATCCTTTGCAACTGCAATAGCTTTTCTAGCTCGCTATCTACATCAGTAAAGAATTTTGGAGGACGGGAATCATCATGCTGTAGGAACTTGGTAGATCATTAATGCTTGATTTCGCTGCTGTTTCCATAGAGATCTTTATCTCAGCTCCTCATCTGAATGATTTCATTATAATCATGTTTTGGTGTGATGGATAATAATAATAAAAAAAAAAAAGCAGATATATGACCTCTACTGTGCGACGTGACAGACCCATATCATGGCTATTTTTAGTGATCTCATCTTGATCTTCTGGATGTTACGAGAATAGGATTGATCAAAACTCCATCGTTTGAGACATTTTTCATGAATTCATAATATGTGAATGTGCCTGCTATCATGTGCGCATTGCATCGAAGTGAAGACCAGATTATATAGATGGATGAGGAGGATCTCAGAATTTGCACCTGAGAATATAAGAGAAAAAGGGAATTGTCGCACATTCTGAGGCAAAGTTACAACTATGACAAGACATTGAATGCTATAGATAGAGCTTGTGAGCACATATTAGGAACTGGAAGCAAGCATCTTGTGGAATTTCAAGCCGATAGGTCTGATTCTTGAATACAACCAAGACGTAAGAAGAGAGGAGAACTCTGCTCCTCATTCAAGTATAAATGACGAATGTGCAAATCGTACAACTAAGAGAACCTACATCGTCATCACCTTCATCGCCTTCTGCATCTCGTTATGGTCAATTTCAAGTGGAGAGTTGAGTGTTATTAGGCTGGCACTCTATCGCGTTTGTAGTCTGAAGCTTCCAGAGTTGACTGTCGCATGTAAACAAAAGAAAGCTTCCAGTGGATACCATCTTAACTCCACTATGTCTGTTATATTGTCCCTTATCTAAAAACATCTTAGCACTATATATTATAGGATTTATGTGACTTGCAAATTTCCTCTCACTTCCGAATGACTACATTCGTTGGTTTTGTTTTCATTGTTTGATGAATTAGCGTTGTTGTTCTATCTTGTTAATCGGTGAACCATGTGAAAAATGTTAACTATAAAGTCGAAAAGTATAATTTCAGAGCAATACTTCTCTGACAGGTGACGCATTTCTTTGTGATAACCATGCAAATACGCTCGACTTTTCTGTATTTGAATAATATTAATAAGTAATCTGTTGAGTCCTTGATCCTTAGTTTGCGTAGAACTACATGTAACCAAATACAAAAAGACAGTTTATAAACACTATTGTGAGTTTTGTATACTTTTGCAGATGCGTGTAGATCTTGATGTATGCAGATACAGAGTTTATTTTAATGGATTAAACTGAACTAAATCTTTGTGTGGTTATTTTTATGTCAAAGCAATTTAACACAGATATGCAAATTGTATCGCAAAGAAGAAGGTGAAGGAGTGTGGTTTGCACTTGCGTTGTATGTTTGTTCACAAACTAGGAGTGATATGAGAGTGATAGAAAACATGAATGTCTTTTATAAATGAAATTTGTGAGAAAAACATCGTTTTTATCTGGTTGCTTTCAAACTATCAAAAAGAGCCGAAGTTTAATATTTTCTATATCGTCCCTCCATAGTCTTCATCAGGTATCCCATCTGTCTCCTGTTTCGAAGGTGATGTGTTTTTCCTATGCTGGAACGGCATTGTAGCTTTAATGGCGGGTTGCTTGAGTTGATCGTTTCCCATTCTTAATTCCGCTTACTTCTTCCTTTCATCGGCGCAGCCGCACGTTATCTGTTGATCTGGTGTTATTCGCTCCTCGTACATAACCATCCACAGACTTGCTTCTTCCTATGCTGATATACCTTTTGATTCCTAATCATATCAATATAGCTTAAAGATCTTCCACTATTTCGGAATTCTCCTCAAAGATCTTTAAGTCAAACTTTGGGTATTCTTTTTCCTCCTTAAGAAGAAGAACCTTCGCGAGATACTCTGACTTAAGGAGATCAAAGGAGTTAAGATGCTTAGGCGACAGGTGTTCGTGGAAACATTTCATCTTCAAAGTTGCTCTAAAGACTTCTTGGAACTTTAAGAAACTACAGTTTTCTCATACAAAGCACTCCTTCCTTTGAACGCATGACACTATATGAGAAGTTGTTGAGCATAAAATACACAAGTATCCATATACCCTCTATTCCTCTCTCCTTTCCTATGAACCCCGCGACAACGCGGTAGTCAAGTTCGAGAATGGAGCATACCTAGATAAAGAAGGGACTATTTATGTAGTCACCACCGTTCCAGATAGAACCGACGAGTTTGGGAATGTGATCGCAGAGACTGACATGGGTGACATAGAGCAAGGGAACTTAGAGAGAGAGCCAAGAACTCCCCGTCGTAAATCCATCTTGACTAGAATCATGACTCCAGAGTGGATTCCCCAGGACAATAAAAGCATAGATTTGCTTTTAAACCGAGAAACCGATGAGGCTTTTTGGAGATATAAGCCTGCCTAGCCTCAGGAAGTAGGAGCCCTCACAATTTATGAATTTAAAGACCTTGATAGCCCAGGCAAAGTGACCTACCTAGACAATACATCAGAGAGGATCTTCGTGGTCTCTAACCATGGGAGACATGCCTACACTTGGAAAGGTGAATTTGTTTTTCCCCAACCTCGGTCCAATGTGTCCTATAGTCACCAAGGAGCTGGGACCTCCCAAGCTCATGGAGCTCAACAAGATAGAAGTAGAGACAGACCTGAGGTAAGCTTTGCCAACCCCCTGGGAAGAGAAAGGTTGAGAATAGAAACGGATAGAGAAGAAACCGAGAGACTTAGAGCTCCAAGGAACCAAAGAAATGATGATGATTTCCCTTTGCCAAGGCCGAGAGAACACACTAGGACCCTGAGGCCAACCGAGTTGGTGAAGTCCATGAAGAACTATTTCGATGGCACAGGAGACCCATACGATCATGTAGCTGAATTTAGAAAAGTCTTGAGAGCTGAACAAGTGGAGGACCTATTCATGCAATACAATGCTTTTGGTCTAACCCTTAGGAACACTACCCTTACATGGTTTCAACCCCTGAATGAGAGGCAGTTCAGGAGCATAGACCAACTTTTAGAGGTTTTCATCACTGAGTTCTCTAAGAGTGGCATACGGCATAATACCTCCTCCCTGATTCATAGCTTTAAGCAAACACCTCAAGAGATGGTCAGACTAGCAGGAAGATGGTTTAGGCAATACCTAGAGAGGTGCCCAATGCCTGAGTTACCCACACCAGCCAAGCAAGTGGCTTTGTTCTTAGATGGATTGTTGAGCACCAAGCTCCGGTCATATGTATATCTGAAGGACCCCAGAACTATAGAAGAATGCGTGCGCATGTGCATAGACATTGAGGATAATCTAGGCGAGGAGTTGGAGCTATCAAAAATCTACAAGGATTCGGATAGCTCTAGTAGCCTTATGTGAGAGCAATCCACATCCATTGAAGAGCTTGCAAAAAAGGTAGCTCAAAAACTAGGAGTCTCTAGCAAACAAATCCCAAGATTTGCCCGAGTTAAGCGGTGCTATACTTGTGGAGGTGACCATATGGCAAGTGTATGTCCCATTATGGCTCAACCCCAAGTGAATCCTAGTAGTCAGTACTACACAATAGAGCGAAGGTACACCAACCACACCGCATAGACTGCCCTTATAACAAACAAACTGTCAGGCAAAATTACCCTCAGCCATATCCACAACAGTGTAGATACCAAAATCAGTACCCACCACAGCAATACGGTAGACCACAACAACCCTATCAAAATCAACAAAGGCCTCAACCCGTGTTAGTGCAACAACCCCCTGCTCCAACCAATGTGATTCCAATAAAGTACACAGCTGCAGAAGAGAATCTGAACAGAGCCATAGTCCCAGTCACACCGTTGCTATCAGATAGTGATCCAAGTGACCATAGTTTTGACTCCACACATATTGACAGCCCACAGGCTGACTACATGCGGTCACCCGAGCATAACGAGTCATACTATTATGAGGACCCAAGTGAAAATAGTGGGGAGCCTGAGTATGCTAATGTCATGTACACAAACCCCAACTCTAGACCTCAACCTAGGCAAGTGCGACCCCCATTTCCTAGAGGACCATGCTTCAGATGTCAGGGAGATCACCTTATACGTGATTGTCCACTGCCTGCCCCTACACAACCCCAATCAGTGACAATTCAAGCCTTCTGTCAAGATTGCGGAGAGGAGCATCTCTTAGGAGATTGCCTGAGGAATCCCAATAGCGTGCCAAAAATCACTCTTATCAACGTCATTGGACTAATAGTAGACTCTACAGGAAGTGTAACTTCCACTGCCCCAGTGCATGTGGTCACTAGAGCTCAAGCCTTGCAGCAAACTCAAGGAGTAGGGCAAGAGAAGAGTTCTGAGGTTAGTGAGACAGAGAGCATAACCAAGAAAAGGGCAAGAGCTTGGAGAGATAGTCGGGAGAGAATGAAAAGACAATGGTCACAGAAAATGAGTGAACTTGAAGAAAGCTTGAGAGAAACCAAAGCAAGGCTTGAGCACTCTCAAAACCACTCTCACACTACCCCTCCACCAGCATTTCCATCTCCCGCCCATCCATCACTTTCCATTCCCCAACCTTCTAATACACCACCCTTAACCAACCCACCACCCAGAGTAGGATCAGTCCTAGCGGATCCCACTCCTGAAGATCTAGACATGATGCTTAAAGCATATTAGGCCAGAATCTAGGGAGGGCCAAATGTGACAGATCATGACAAATGTTACCCTAGAGCCGATCTAGAGTTAGAGTGAACAAAGTTTTGTACTAAGATGGTAGAATTGGCGCAAGCCATGTTTGAAGCCAGTCGCTTGTTCAATGGCTCTAGCTCCACTAGAACGCCATTGCATTTTGATGGTCTATTAGATAGACTAGAAGGGTTACTGGCAAAGTCTGGGAACGGAGCCACCTACCAGGCTGAGGAGAGTGCATGAGATAGAATAAGCATTCCTCCCTAGGAAGCTTATGTGCCTAACTCCACTGAACCAGACACCTCTTCTTCTATGAATAGGTATTCACCAAAGTTCCTGAGAGAGATTCAAGAAGAGAAATGGGCAAAGGAAAGTGAAGTCCCTCCTCCCATTGAACTTGTGAATGATGCACATGATCAATTCCCACAAGACATCCCTTCTATTTATGAAGAGAAGGAGAGCGCCCAATCTTAAGAGAGATTAGACTTCGAGTCTAATTCCTTACAAGAACTACCTCATTTCACAGGCCCATGGGAAACCCAGTCAACTTGCATGAGAGCACCCACGATCATGATAAGAAACGAAGATTCGATCATACCTAGGAATACTGAGGTAGTAAAGAACACTAAAGTGCAGTGCAACCTCACTTTAGAAGAGCTACTCAAAGTTAAGCCAAAAGTGTGGAAACACATAGCCAAACAAGTGCCAGACATAGCGAAATCGCGTTCCCAGGTAGGATCACATAGAACAGTACCAGAAATACCATTGGATAAGATAGGAGATATGAGTGAAGGAGAAGAAGGAAATACCTATCTCCCAATTACCCATCAGGAATACACAACCAAAGCAATTTTGGACTCAGGTGCAGGAGTTGCAATTGCTACCACTTCCCTATGGAAGCGTTGGGGCAAGCCAGCACTCAGGCCGACGAGAATGAAATTGCAAATGGCCGATGGTCATATTGAGAGACCTTTGGGATTGCTAGAAGGAATAACTCTCACTACATGTGGTGTAGAGTTTGAGCATACATTTGCTATATGTGACTTTAGCAAAAACCAGGCCTATGAGATGATTTTGGGGAGACCATTTATGCGGCAATTGCAAGTGGTACAGGATTGGGGAACCAATTCCTTGTATTTGCAACATCTAGGTGTTACAACGAAAGTTAATCTCAAGGATTACTCTCATAGAGATGTCCCTCCCATCCAATGGAATCCCATCCATAGAGCCAAAGATGATACTGAGTCAGTGCATTCCATAGGATCAGGATCCTCATGGATGCATGAAGACACCCACTTATGGATGTGCAAGGTAGCAGTAGAAGAAGAGAAGAGAGAAAAAGCCCGAGAGGTAGGTGCAAAAGAAACCCATAGATCAATTCAAGACCCAGCCTACGCACCTGTAGTTTTCCCTGATGAAGAATTTGAACCTCATGGTTGGGCTGAAATTTTAGCAACAATGGATGTAGCCATCAATGAAGAACAATGGACACCCCACTGTGACGCGGATGGCTATGACATTTCAGTCTTCTCCATAGAGCCAATCATGGGAGACTCAATTTTAGAAGAATGTGAACCTAGCCCTGATGCATTTGAGGATGCAAGTGACTCTGATCTAGAATCAATCATTATGGACCCACGATTTGCATCAGATGAAGAATACTTCTATGAGGTAGAAGTTCACCCTCAGAGACACGAAGAGATCATTAATGATATGAGATTAACCACAGAAGTGACCACTAAGAGTGAGGGAAAGAAAAGAAAGAAGGAAGTCACTCCGTAGGAAGAAGAATCCTTGTTTGAGGTCCCTGAAAACTTTAAAAAATATGAGATAGAATCAGGAGAGGCCTATGATAGCAAGGAAACTACCAAGAAAATAGTGGTAGCCATAGAAGAGGGAGAAGAAAGATGCACCTACATAGGGCATGACCTGTCGGAAGAAGAAGAGCAAGAGTTGATAGCGTTGCTAAGGGAATATAGAGACGTTTTTGCTTGGAGTTACAAGGACCTGAAAGGTGTAGACCCTGACATATGCTCACACACGATTCCCATGACCACAGATGCGAGACCCTCCAAACAAAAGCCATACACATACAATGACAACTATGCTGCCAAGATCAAAGAGGAGATAGATCGCTTGGTTGAAGGTGGATTTATCTATGAAATTGAGCACACTGAATGGGTATCCCCCATTGTAGTGGTGCCCAAAAAGAATGGCAAATTACGTGTATGCATTAACTTGAAGAAGGTTAACACAGCCACTATCAGGGATAGTTATCCGCTTCCTATCACTGAGCATCTATTAGAAAGGGTAGCAGGCAAGGAAGTGTACAGTTTCTTAGATGGGTTCTCTGGCTACAATCAAGTAGCCATTGCACCAAAAGATCAGCATAAGATGGCTTTTGCCACAGAATGGGGCATATTTGCTTTTCGGGTAATGCCATTCGGGCTTACCAATGCACCTGCAACCTTCCAGAGGCTGATGTGCCACGTGTTTAAATAGTCCTTGAGGAAAAATTTGGAAGTCTATGTTGATGAACTTTGCACTCATTCCAACATTAGACAGACCCATATACCTGAACTCAGACAAATCTTTGACAAATGTAGAGAATATCAAGTCTGCTTGAACCCAGAAAAGTGTGTTTTCATGGTCAGGCAAGGCAAGATCCTAGGGCACATAGTGTCAAAGAATGGCATATCAACGGATGAGGAGAAAGTGAGAGCCATTGTAGAACTACCTAGGCCAAGGAATGTCAAGGAGGTACAAGCCTTCATGGGGCATTATGGTTACTACCACCGGTTCATTCACATGTATGCCATCATTGCAAAGCCTCTGTATGCTCTTCTAACTAACTTTGAGTGGACTGATGAATGTGAGAAATCCTTCAATGAGCTTAAACGAAGATTATGTTCAGCACCAATCTTGACCACACCAGATTGGAACAAGCCATTCCATGTTCATGTGGACGCCTCCAATTATGCTATTGGATGTGTACTTGCACAACCTACTGGTGAAGGTAATATGGATCTTCCAATTGCCTATGCTAGTAGACAATTGAATGCAGCTGAACAAAACTATACGACCACTGAGCGAGAAGGATTAGGCATGGTATACATTGTTAAAAAGTTTAGACACTATTTGCTTGCAAATAAGTTTAAATTTTTTATGGGTCACCAAGCTCTACTGTACCTAGTAAACAAGCCATGCAATACAAGAAGATTAGTAAGATGGTTCCTCTTACTAATGGAATACGACTTTGAGGTAGTGGTGAGAAAGGGCAAGACTAATTTGAGAGCCGATCATCTCTCAAGGCTCACATCAAGAGAGGCCCCACAAGGAGTGTCAGATGACCTATGTGATGTTTACTTGTTTAATTTGGAAGTTGTACCGCAGTGGGCTAAGCCATTAGTGCCAGTATTGACATACGGTCCTAATCACCCGGTGATGCACACAGAAGATAGAGAGATAGTAAAAGCTCAAAAGTATCATATCTTGGCAGGAAGTATGTACAAACATACAGAGCAAGGAGTATTAGCCTGTTGTGTGGAAGAGGACGAGTACGCTAAATGGTTGCAATTAGCACATATAGGTGCATTAGAGCAACACTACTCAAAACAACGAACCCTTCAGACACTAAGGAGACTAGGAGTGCATTGGCCAACCATGGAAGTTGATGGGTAAGGCTATGGAAGAACAACTCAAAGACCAGCTGGCTCGCAATGCTACACTACAAAGAAATATGGCCTTACTTCGCCGCCACTTAGCAGCTGCTCAAGAAGAGAACAGAATACTACAGCAACAAAACACCCCAGGGGCACCTATAGACCCTACCAAATTCCAAGCCATTCCATCAGAGCACATTCAGAAGGTATTGGAAGATTATGCGACCCTCTTGGAAGCACACGACCAGCTAGCACACCAGGTCAAAGAACTACAAAGATGCCAAGTGCTCCCATCACACTCAATAGAACTTAAAGAGATGGTCAACGCGGCTACTTCACCAGAGCCTGAATCTTCGACGGCCAACGAGTTACTTGAGCTACTACAACAAATTGCAGAATTAAAGATTAAGTTGCTACAATATGAATGACCCTCCTCTCCACCCGCTCAACCAACAAAAGAGGAGGCCATCACCATTCCAATGGAGGACACATTTTAAGATACTTATGAACCTCAACCTTTTCCAGGAGGCACAACCACTGACGAGGGACAAGACACATACGAGGAACTGTTGGAGCAAGTCTATGACAAGCCTAAGTATTGGCTTGAGTCTCACAAAGTCTTAGAAGAATCTTTAAAAAGAAGACTATGTAAAGTTCACTTGTGAATTACCTCTTGTAATTTTTTGAAGAGTTTACTTAATGTAAAAGTAAGAGAATCTTAAGTGGTTGAGTCCACATGATCAAAAAGGGAAAGAGGAGCCACGAATTTGTGATTTGTGGTAGGTAGAGAATCAAATCAATCATTGATTGATTGGAGAGTGATTGAGGGAAGTTAGCCTCCCAAACTCAACTATAAATAGATGGCAGTTTTAGTCATGGTTAGAGAGACCTATGTGAAGACCTCCAAGAGCTTAGCTTTATGCCATATCAAGGTGTGATTACAAGGCACACATACGTATCAGTGAGTCATTGTATTGTACAAGCAATATACTTTCATTTTCATGATTATTTGGGTTCATATTTCCATGTTCTTGTGAAGTGTACTACTCACTACCATTACTCTCAGTTTTCTCAGTCAGATTGCAGAGATGTTTTCTCTGAGCTTGGTGCATCATTTTCAGTGATTTAACTTGGTAGAGGTAGGTCTATAAGTCTATTATATTCTCACAAATTTTCATGTCATTTGGATGTTGCAATCTTCAGTTATGTTCATTTGAAGTCAACAGGGTCTGTTCATCTTCACTTCTCTGTTAGGTACCCGATTTTTTCACTCACCTTGTCAGAGCCATTTCTCAGTGGTTACTTATCCAAATTCAGTGATGTAAAGCTTGTTGGATTCCACCTACTGTATAGTATAACCATACAAATTTTCCTTATCATTGGATTCCTAAATTTTGAGTTATGTTCATTTTTCTGCTCACTAGTCTCAAACTATAGCAGCCCGTGAAAATCGGGATGATGTCATCACTTGTTAAAACTCATTCTCAGTGTGTGGTTTATTATTTTTTATTAGATTACTCTTGAAAGTTAGCTCTTTAAGCTAGCTAGACTTCCCCAAGAGGAATTAAGCTAATTACTGCTGTGCTCAGAGAATTATGCAAAACACTGGACAGGTGTATGAACCAAATTAGCAAGTTTTTCACCTCTGAGCTAACTCCAACTTATCTGTTTTGATCTATCTTTTTGAGAGTGATCTTCCAAAGTACATAGGGTGTCTAATACATCCATTGGCAAGCTTCAAGGGCCCACCATATACTCCTGGAGTTCATTTGGCTGGTGTAGATCAAGGATTTTGCAACACCTCTTCATCTTCAAGCACATACCTATCCATCTCTTCACAGTGGTATCAGAGCAAGGTTGGACAACATGGCCCGTCTTTTTCTCTGCTTTGTGTGCTCTTTAGCTCTGCAACACTCTCCCCCTCTTCGTCTCTGTCGTCCCTTGACAGACTTTGCTTCGCGCACGCGTCCAGTGGTCAGTATTGCCTGATTCTTGATCTTGCATTACGTTTTAGAGGCGCTCTGATTTGTCCTGGTTGCACACATTGGACCTGGTTGCATTACTCCGAGCCGATTGATTCGGTTTGCCACGCACGCCATTAGTGCACATATGCGGATGTAGCTCGTAAGCCTTGATCTGAATCCTCTGGAACTCAAGAGGTTGAAGCACCCACATATGTGATACTTGTTGGCCCTGATTCCTCCTTCCAGCTGCGTGCTTTTCCTTGGTGTGTGCGCCCCTGCGGGGCTCTGCGCAGAGATGGGTAATGTGCCCCGCAGTAGCTCAGCGATGAGTAGCACCTCCTTTAATGTCAATCCGGGGAGACGTGAGGATGGTATGAAGACCACGAGCAAGTGGAAGCACAAGTGCGTGAGTGAGAAGCACACAAGCATGCACACACATACACGCACACGCGCACACACGGCAAGAACAAAGAGAGTAAGACAATGGAATCACTTCTATTGCAACCAAGTTCTCATACAAGCTCAAACTACAAGAAGCTAACCCCAAAAATGAGCTCTCTAGCTCTATTTATAGTTTTTGACTAGCTTTGGCCCTGTCCAGACCTAGTGTCCGGCCTAGTTAAAAATTAGGTTCCAGGGCTTATTTGAGGGCCCAAACGAGATCTAAAAATTATGAAAATTGACAGGCAACTACTTCTAAGGCTCCCCAAGCTCGAGGACTCCTCGGCTTGTACAAAATGGAGCTACAAAAAGGTGAAATGATATTTACAAGGGTTTGTAGTGATGAGAATCACTTTAAAATGATGTGAGGGTTTTGAAAAAAATGAAGGGTTGCCTCAGTGCTAGATCTGCATGTGTGTCCGTACTTGCTTCTTCCCGTATACTGTCAACACTCTCCCCCCCCTAGGGTCTGTCGCCTCTGACAGACCTTTGCTCTGCGGGTTGATCAATATAGTTCTGGAGAATGTCAGCTCCCACCTCATGTTCTTTGATTCGCAGCTCTCGGATCAGGTCTCTCTGCAGGGTATCCCAATTGACTGGGCCCGGTATGTCCGTCTGTGGCGTTGTGTAGAGTTCTGAGTGCATCGTTTGTTCGCATGCAAAGAGGTGTAACAAATGGGTGGGCCGTGGCGCGAACACCTCTGAGTGTGCTTCCCAGAATCCTGTGGTGAACATTTCATCGAACGTTTGCTTGTAGCAGGCAGGGAGATATCTGATGCATGCGTGCCATGCGTAAGCCACTCGTATGCTCGGGTTTGTGCTCATATCATATAGCAGGTCGTAGTTACCATTAATAAACCCGGGAATAGGAGGTTGAATACAGCATACATTGCGAAAAGTTTTGAGTATGACCTGCATCATATCAAAGATCTTGAGCATCATCTGGGCAGCGACATCTGGCATGGGGTGGAGACGTGGTATCCTATGTGTGATGGTTGCCATCATGTATGACACCGTGGGAGTACCGGTTGGGGGAGCGATGGCGGGGTAATTGAGCCATTCTTTGCAATTGGCATTGTTCTTGACTTTGATTGCAAATGACTTCCATGTCCTTCTCCGTTGTACTGGTCCATAGCAATTGTTATACTTTAAATGCATGGGTGCGTGGTCCCATGTTCGTAGCATCTCGGGATAGGTCTCCAATAGCTTTTGCCTCCAGATGGGTTGATGTATTCTCCCTTTGCGCGCCTCCTCTGGAATGTCCTCCGGTTCAAATTGCGTTGCGAACGTTGGGTACTTGTTGGTCTTACGTTTGATCTCAGCGTTGTAGTCTGCCAACAGTACAAAGTATGGCTTATATTGTAATTCTGAGCTGGTGATTAGTCTTCTAGGGGCCAGTTGTCTGAAGTATTCTGATTGAAGTATGGTTTCTTCAATGGTCCTCATGGCCAACATCTGGTAGGTGATACGTTCTTCATGAGTCTGCCCCATTTCTTCTACCTGTTTCATCCATGCCGATGGGGGTTCCTCATAAGTGTCCTGTCCCTCCTCAGTGGTTGTGCCTCCTGGAAAAGGTTGAGGCTCATAGTTCTCTTCATATGCTTCCTCCACTGGAATAATAACTTCTTCCTCTTCCATGGTTGCTCAGGTGGGGAAGGAGGTCGCTCGTACTGCATCAACTTCAATTTTAATTCTGCAACCTGTTGTCGTAACTCCAGTACGTCATTGGTCGTTGAATGTTCAGGTTCAGGTGAAGTAGCAGTGTCGGTCATCTCTTTAGGTTCCCGTTGGTGTGGTGTAGACTCTTGGGGTCTCTGTAGGTCCTTCAGTTGGTCGGCAAGCTGATCATGTGCTTCTAAAAGATTGGCATAAGTTTCCAAGATCTGTTGTATGCTTTCTGAGGGAACAGCTTGAAATTTAGCCGGGTCTATGGGTGCTCCCGGGGTGTTCTCCATGGCAGCCTCGAGGTTCTCTTGGTTTTGTTGTTGAAGCCGTCTGTTCTCTTCTTGAGCTGCCGCCAGATGTCGTCGTAGCAAGGCCATGTTTCGTTGAAGCCTTGCATTGCAGCCCATTTGATCTCGCAACTGTTCCTCCATGGCTTTGGTCTCTTCCATATGCCTCGCTTCGAGTTGCGCATTTGCATGTTCGAGGGCGGATATTTTTCTTTGTGACTCCGTATGACTGGACTCCAAAGCATTGATACGCTCTTGGAGTGTTGCTGAGAGGGTGCAAAGCTCCTTGTTATTTTCTTCCAATAATTTATATTCCTGCTTAAGCTGAGTGGCAGCTTCGAGCATGGTGTCGAGTGCAAGACTAAATGAGGTGGATGCCGGGGTAAGGATGGGAGATGCAGGGGGTTAGGAAGTGGGAATGGGAAAGGTGGATGTTGTGCCTACCGTGTGTGGAAGTGGTGATGTGAGTGTAATAACCTGTGATGGTGTTGTGAGAACAGTGGTGGTGGGTGATCCAGCGGATGGTGAGATGTCCATGGGGTCGGACATGAGAGAGTGTGAGTCGTGAAATGTGAACACTGGGATGGTGGGTGGTGTGATAGTGGTGGCCGTGAATGTGGGGGAGTGGATTTGGGGAAGGAACTTTTTATTATGTTTATCAACCTGTTGAAGAATGTTTACAAGTTGGGTCCAGAAGGAGGGTTGGGTGATTAGTGTGGTGCCCGAGGCAGTTACAAGGGACGGGGTAGGTAGAGTTTGGGAGGGAGGAAATGGAGGGGTGGAGGGTAAAGGAAGGGAAAGAGTCTGACTAGTGACAGATGGTTGTCCAAAGGCAGGGAGGAAGGAAGGGTGACCTAGTTGGGGTTCAAAAATCTGGGTGACAGAGATGGATGAGGGTGAAGGAAGGAAAGTGGAAACGGGGGTGTGTACAATGGTCCCACTATAGGAGGATATTGGTTGTGTAGAAAGACACGTGGAGAGAGGTTCTGAGGGTGGGATAGGAGATGATGAGGGGGATGGTGCATGCGTAATTTCCTCCGGTTCATCATTGGGCCTAGGGCTAATCATGTGAACATCTTCTGATGTGGACGTAGCTAACGCGGTAGATACTTCCATCTGAATCATCTTTCCTTGTCGAGGCCGTGTATCAATTCTTCTTTGATCATAAGCAGGGTTCTCTCGATAGACCAAGGTTCTCATTGCTTCACTGATGCCACAGGTGTCCGCCAAAAGATTTAGCGATTCTACAAAGTGGGGGTCGATATTCTCCGACTGCAGCATCTGGTTTACTAGGGCCCTATTTGCTTCTTCTGACATTTTATGGCGTCGTTGCACCTGCTTGATTGTTCGGTATAGTCGTTTGAGCTGTGCCGTATATGCAGGGGCTTCGTCTTCACTCTCTTCTGGGTTATCTCTTGGTGCCTTCTCCTGAGCTTGTGTGCTTAGTCTCTGAGGAAGTTGTGCCACTCCTATCTCCTGTACACTGCTTGTCTCGCCTCGTGCATGTTCTCTTTGGGCTGATGTCCCCGGATCGACATTGTCAGGGCAACCTTCACTGTCTGATAGATCGGCCGTCTGCAGGAATGTTTCAAAATCAAAGTTTGGGTCCTCGGTGAAGGTGGCCATAGCTGCAAATTCTGCATCGGTAGGTAGTGGAGGGGCAGAAGGAGTGGGCTGTACCACCTCTCTTGGTTGAGACTCTTGGAGATGGATTGTGAAAGGTGCCACTTGGGCTTCCTCTCTAGTGGAGACTTCGACGGTGGCTTCTGGAGGGATCAGGACCTGTGAAAGGGATCCACGCATTCTTTTTGCAGGCTGACTCCCTGACTTTCGCCCTTTGAACAGCTCCAGGTGTGCATACTTTAGGGCTCGGGCAACTGGCACGTCATATGCAAGACATCTGTAGATGATTCTTGTCAGCGCACAACAACCATGTAGAGTGGGCTTCCTCACTCCCCGCTTGCCTGCCTCATACACTTGATCTAAGATCCATACCGGCATCTTAATGGGCAAGCTTCCGGTCTCTGCTAAATATAGCCCGTACCATATCTTCTTGTGAGGCTGCGTGAAACGGTCCTGAGCGGGAAATGCGAAGTGCTGGAGGCACATCCGCAGAGGTATGGCAATGTTGGGGGTGAGGGCGCACATTTCTTTTAGTTTCTTGATTCTATTGCTTTTCATAGACTCTGGTATCAAAGGGTCGCGGTCAGAAGGTACATGCGTGCCATACATCTGAAGGGCTTCCCTGATTAACGTTACATTTAATTCAAACTTCCTCATCTCCTCCAGATTGGATAAGGAGGGCACCCAGAATGTGCCTGAGTGATCTTTATCCCCGGTAGGTTTCATCGTAGCAATCAAGTAGTAGCACCTGAGGAAGTCGGGTTTAGGTAGAGCTGCACTGAAGTAAGCTTGTAGTCTTGCCTTTTGCCAGATATCTTGAAGTGGAGCTGCATTCTATAAGGTCTCAAATTCTCTTGAAAAGAACTGGAAGGTCCACCAAACCCCTCCACACTCCATCTTGGACTCCCAGATGTGATCTGCGTCTCCCAAATCCCCTGGCATTTCATTGAACCAATGGGAGTGCCCTTTTACTCTTTCGGTTAGTCCATTGGGTGGATCTGGAATAGGAATCCTTCGCACATTCAAGAATTCTTCAGGCCGAGCTGTTGGTGGAGCTTCCACTGGCATGGCATCCCAATTGATAGGAGCACCAGATCCTGCCTGAGAGCTTGTGCCTGCCGCGGTTGCCATGAGAGTAGGTTGCTTATCTGTTGGAAGACGAAAGGCACATTAGTGTTGCATAGGAAACAAGATGTAATGGTGTTCCCTTCACAATACTAACATGACAATCCCGGAGGTCAGTGGTTAGTGGTGAGGTGTTTATGATATGTGTGAGTGGTGATTAAAGGTCAGTGTCATCCTAGATGCATACTTTGGTTATGCAATGGGCTCGGAATGCTCCTGTGTTAGTGTGGACGGATTTACAGAATAGGGTCAGGGGGTTTAGTACACAGTTTAATTCTCCACACTTTGATAGAGGAGTCGTAGCTCTTAGAGCTAAGGACAGGTGAAGATTTCGGTATGAGAGTGTGATGTATTTGGGACCTTTTGGGTACCCATTTCCAGACATTCCTGGGGTTGATGGGAGTGGGGACAGTGAGAGGTGTAGGTATCTTGTCACTTTCTGAGTTGTTGGCCAAGAGTGCTTGTGAAAGCTGCTTCATCCTAGTGCCTGAAGGTGAAGTACTTTGGGCTTGTAAGCAAGCCTTGGGCACCCATATCTGTCTAGCATTAGGGGTGGCCTTCATTGACCGCTTAGGAACCCAAATAGAAATGGTATGCCTAGGGGTTATCCTAGGGGGCTTCTTCACTTTGTTCCTTGATGGTGAGGCTCGTTTCTTGTCTCCTTGAGAATCTGCTATTGGAGCTGTGGGTTTTCCATCCTTGCGTATCCAGATCTGCTTCACGCCACGAGATGCTCCATGTTGCGCGGGTTGGCGCTCCTGCCTCTTGATTAGCGGCCTCCTTCGTGTAGAGTGATGTTCGGTCTGCTCGTTTAGAATCTTCTTTGGATCAGTTATGAACTCCTTCTTGGCCTCTGAACCTTCAGTAAGATTGACATTCCTCTGCACCATAGAAGTTTGGACAAGCACAACAGTGTTATCTTCATGTGGATTCCTGGAGGGACCAGGAGTTGGTGCCTGTTCTATTGGTTTAAGTGCTTGATTTTCTAATTCAATCGTGAGACGGCTTTGGCCTACCCACACCTGAAGAAGTCCACTTCTTAGGTTGAGGTTGACTGCATGATCATAGATCCAGTCTTGGCCCAAGACAAGAGGTTCGGTCAGATCCTCGTCTTCACACACTAGCACTTTTGCTGGCATGAGGACCTCTTGTATGTAGAGGGGAAGATCCACCTCTCCCATACAAGGGGTTTCAACACCTCCTAATCCTATCAGATATGCTTCTAGGGGTTTTACCTCCAATTGCAGCTGCTGGCAATAAGAGAGCCGAACTGCACTTGTGGCTGCTCCTGAATCAATTAAAGCCCTCACGCTGGTTGTGCTGTCTCTTTGTCCTATTTCTAGGGTCACAAAAGGTCGTCGGTCCACTATCTTATGGGTACGTTCACCTGAAGCCTCACACATGGCCATGTGATAGCCTGGAGACTCTTGAGTGTCAGTCATAGACTGGTCCCTTCCTTGTCTCCTCAACTTCATTCGTCTGATACGCTCTAAGGCCTCTGCCTGTGCTTCTTCTCGACTTCGTTTTTCCTCCTCTTTACGTTGCTTAGCAGTATTGAGTCGGCTTAGCATCTCCTCCGTGAGGGGTTCCTGATAGGGCTTGACTCTGCATCCGCTAATATAGTTTGGGAGGACATCCCCCTCTAAAGTGGCTAGTTGTACTGCTCCACTCGTGGAGATCCTATTAATGATCATAGGTCCGTAGCCCCTCTTTTCTAGCTTTCTTGCGTGTTGTTTCAATGTGTAGACTAAAACTAGATCTCCTGCTTTCAAGCCCTTATCCTTCACATGGGCATCAAAGTATGCCTTTTGCCGTTTCTTTGCAGCATAGATGCCCGCTGCTGCTCGTAGCCTCGTCTCACCTAAACGTTCTAGATCAAAGATCCTAGAGGACAACTCGTGTCCATTCCACTCATGCTCTTGTGCTACTCTTAAAGCTGGGATTAGGAAATCTAGTGGTAGCACGGCATTCTGTCCGAAGACCATCTGAAATGGGGTGGCATTGAGTACCGTTTTGTAAGCAACTCGGTATGCCCAAACAGCATGATGAAGTTGTTTGTCCCAATCCGAGCGTTTATTATTTACAAGTTTCGTCAATACGTTACATAGGATCTTATTCGTGCTCTCGGCTTGTCCGTTAGCTTGTGGGTGATAGGGTGCAGACTTCTTATGTGTCACCATGAATTCTTGAAGGAGATTTTCAATGACCTCATTCAAGAAGTGCGTACCTCTATCACTAACCAACTCTATTGGTAACCCATATCTAGTGAACACATTTTCGAATAAGAACTTAGCCGTCGTTTGAGCATCATTCTTTGTCGTGGCCTTTACTTCCACCCACTTTGTAAGGTAATCTGTGGCTACAATAATGTATTCTGCATGGGAGTTTCTAGCTGGGGGGTTGATGGGACCTACAAAGTCTATACCCCACTTTGAAAATGCACGTCCTCCCATCATTGGCCTTAAGGGCATTTCATCTTTTCTTATCGGATATTGGGCACGTTGGCATTTGTCGCAACTCTTCACATAAGAGTGTGCATCCATATGAAGAGTGGGCCACCAAAGTCCCGAGAATAGAATGGTCTTAATTACTCTGTCCGGCCCAAAGTGTCCACCTGCAGCACCGCTGTGTGCCGTTTCTAAGACTTTCAAATAGTCTGATTCATGAACGCACAGTCTTAGGTAACCATCCTTGCCTCTTCGATATAGGTTGTCTCCTACTAAGGCATAGTCTTGAGCCTCTTGCTCCATGCTCCGTTTTCTTGCAAGACTAGCCTGATTGGGCAATGTTCCCGATCTCATGAACTCAACCAATGGAGCACTCCAATCTGGGATTAATGACACGTGATAAAGAGTGGCATGCTCCACTGGGGGTCTCTTCTGGCACACTGGACAGTTGTGGATCCACTCTTGTATTTCTTTGTCCATGCTAGGCCAATACACCCCTAAACGTTTTAGATTCTGCAATGTTCGTTGTTTACGGTAGTGATTTCCTAGCAGTCCCTCATGGGCTTGTTGCAACCAACTAGCATGTTCATCATCCTCGACACAACAAGCTAATACGCCCTCGGTATCTTGCTTGTACATACTTCCGGCTAATATTTGATACTTTAGCGATTTTACAATTTCCTCTTTGCTTGTTTTAACATTTTTATTTGCAAGCCCGAAGGTTAGGACTGGTACCAACTTATTTGCCCATTTAGGAACAACTTCTAAATTGAACAGATAAGCATCGGGCAATTCATCAGACACTCCTTGCGGTGGCTCTCCTGAAGTGATGCGAGAAAGATGGTCTGCCCTAAGATGGGTTCTACCTTTCCTGACAACAACTTCAAAGTCGTATTCCATTAGTAAGAGGAACCATCTTACTAAGCGGCCTGTATTGCAAGGTTTATTGACCAAATATAGTAAAGCTTGATGATCAGTGAAAAACTTGAACTTATTGGCCAATAGATAGTGTCTAAACTTCTTCACAGCATATACCATACCTAGGCCTTCTCTTTCCGTTGTGGTATAATTTCGTTCAGCTGCATTTAGTTGCCTACTAGCATATGCTATCGGCAAATCTAGGTTTCCTTCACCCGTGGGTTGCGCTAGCACACATCCTATTGCATGATTTGAGGCATCTACATGGACATGAAAGGGTTTGCTCCAATCCGGAGTAGTCAATATTGGTGCTGTGCACAAACGTCTCTTCAGCTCGTTGAAGGAAGTCTCGCATTCCTCACTCCACTCGAAATTTGTTAACAACCCATAGAGAGGTTTAGCTATGATGGCATACATGTGAATAAACCTACGGTAATATCCACAATGGCCCATAAAGGCTTGTACCTCTTTAACATTCCTTGGTCTGGGCAACTCTACTATTGCTCTTACTTTGTCTTCATCTGTTGAAATTCCATTCTTAGAAACAATGTGACCTAAGATCTTACCTTGTCGTACCATGAACACACACTTCTCTGGATTCAGGCACACTCGATAATCTCTACACTTGTTGAAGATTTGCCTGAGCTCAGGGATGTGGTATCTTCTTTCTTGGGAATGAGCGCATAAATCATCCACATATACTTCTAAGCTCTTTCGCAAGAACTCTTTGAAGACATGACACATGAGTCTTTGGAATGTTGCAGGTGCATTGGTGAGCCCAAATGGCATCACACGAAATGCAAAGATTCCCCATTATGTGGCAAAGGCCGTTTTGTGCTGATCTTCGGGGGCAATGGCTACTTGGTTGTAACCTGAAAATCCATCAAGGAAGCTGTAAACTTCCTTGCCTGCAACACACTCCAATAGATGTTCGGTGATTGGAAGAGGATAACTATCTCGGATCGTGGCGGCATTGACTTTTTTAAGGTTAATGCACACTCGCAATTTCCCATTCTTCTTGGGCACCACTACAATGGGGGACACCCATTCAGTGTGCTCAATCTCATAGATGAATCCGGCTTCAATCAGCCTGTCAATTTCCTCCTTTATTTTGGCTGCATAATTGTCATTATATGTGTAGGGTTTTTGTTTGGTGGGCTTGGCATCAGCGGTCATCGGAATCGTATGAGAGCAAATCTCTGGATCTACTCCTTTCAAGTCTCTATAGTGCCATGCGAACACATCCCTATATTCCCTTAATAGCGCTACAAGCTCTGCTTCTTCTTCTGCACTTAGGTCGTCTCCTATGTACGTACATCGCTCTTCGTTCCCTTCAATGGTCACTACAATTTTTTTGGTCTTTTCTTTATTGTCATATGCTTCTCCTATAATGGCCTCTCTCTTAGGCATTCGTACCAAAATTTTCCGGTCTTCCACTTCATATTTCTTGAAATTTTCTGGTACTTCAAACAATGATTCTTCCTCTTCTTGTCTCACTGCTTTCCTTTTCTTTTTCTTTTGACCTCCTTCACTTCCTTTCTTTGAACTTATCGTTTTAATACTCGCAAGGGGTTCTTCTTCCTTTTGGGTTAACACCCCTAGGTCTTCTAAGTAGTGTTCCTCTGAGTCAAAGTATGTATCCATCACAATGGATTCTAGATCATCGTCATTCTCTTCTTCTTCTATGAACTCACTAGGATCACACTCTTCCAACAAGGGCTGACACATGAACACTGAAATATCATAACCCTCCTCATCACAATGGGGTGTCCATTGTTCCTCATTGACTACAATGTCCATGGTAGCTAAGATTTCTGCCCAACCATGAGGCTCAAATTCCTCATCTGGAAATATCATTGGTGTATAGGCTGGGTCTTTTATTGGTCTATCTCCTGGGGGAGTTCCTTCTTCTCTCGCTTTTAGGCGCTTTTCCTCTTCCTCTGCGACCTTGCACATCCACAAGTGAGTATCTTCATGCAACCAGGATGGTTCAGGTGAACTTCCAGAATGCACGGAGATAGAGTCCTCTTTCGCTTTGTGGATAGGATTCCACTGTAGGGGTGGTACATCTCTGAAGGTGTGATCCTTCAGATTGACCTTGGTGGTGACCCCTAAGTGCTGTAAGTACAAGGAGTTGGTTCCCCAATCCTGTACTATTTGCAATTGTCGTAGGAAGGGTCTTCCTAGGATCATCTCGTAAACATTATTCTTCTCAAAGTCACATATAGCAAACGTATGTTCAAACTCTACACCACAAGTGGTTAGAGTTATCCCTTCAAGCAATCCGAGAGGTCTTTCAAAATGACCATCTGCCATTTGAAGTTTCATTCTCGTTGGTCTTAAGGTGGGTTTGCCCCATCGCTTCCACAGGGAGGTGGTCGCAATAGCAACACCGGCACCCAAATCCACAATTGCTTTGGTTGTGTAACCTTGATAGGTGATCGGAAGATAAGTGTTACCTTCTTCACCTTCGCTCATGTCTCCTATCTTGTCGAGAGGTATCCCTGGTACTTTTTGTTTAGAGCCTACTTTTGGTGTATTGGATTCAAGTTCTGGGACCTGATTTTTCACATGATTCCAGAGCTCCAGTTTTGCCTTGAGGAGTTCCTCTACAGTGAGGTGACACTGAACCTTAGTGTTCTTCACAACATCAGTGTTCCTGGGAATCACTGAGTCTTCATTTCTTACCAATATCGTGGGAGCTCTGATCTGGAGAGATTCAGATTCCCATGGGCCTGTGAAATGAGGCAACTCTTGTAAAGAATTAGATTCAAAATCTAATCCCTCATCCTCTTGTTGCTCTGCTTGATCCCCATAGATAGAGGGAATGTCTTGGGGAAATTGATCACGAAGATCATCAATCTCAGGAATAGGAGGGGAATCACCCTTCTCCTTGGCCCATTTCTCTTCTTGTATTTCCCGCAAGAACTCTTGAGAGTACTGTTGAATTGAAGGAGGTATTCCAGCATCCGTGGAATTAGGAACATAAGCTCCCTTAGGTGGTGAGCTTCCTCTTTCAACAACTGGTTGAGCCGGTGGAGGTAAAGAAACCTGTGATTTGTTTACCAACTGCTCTAATCTTTCCAGTAAGCCTTGGAAATGCAAATCCGGCTTGACAGAGTTTGTCTGATTGAACTTTTGACTAGTCTCAAGTATAGCTTGAGCTTGTTCTACCATTTTCATGCACATTTTCATCCGTTCAATCTCTAAATCTGCTCTAGGGTAACTCTTGTCTAGGTTTGCAGCTGTTGGCCCTTCTTGAAGTCGAGCCTGGTAGGCCTTGAACATCATGTCCAAGCCTTCAGGAGTGGGGTCAGCTAATACTGATCCTACTCGGGGTGGTGGGTGGGTTACGAGGGGTGTATTAGAGGGTGGAGAAATGGAGGGTGATGGGGATGGTAGTGGTGGAAGTGTGTGGGAGTGCGGTTGAGATGTGATCTCTGTGATTTTTGCCTTGGTTTCTCTCACGCTTTCTTCAAGTTCGTTTATCTTTTTTGCCCATTGCCTCTTCATTCTTTCACGACTATCCTTCCAGGCGCTAGTTCTCTTTTTGGGTATGCTCTCTGTTTCACTCACCTCGGGGCTCTTTTCGGGACCAACACCTTGGTGTTGTTGAAGTGCCTGGGCTCTTGTGATCACCTGCACAGGTGCAGTGGAAGTCACACTCCCTGTGGAGTCTACAACTAACCCAACAACATTGATAGGAGTGATTTTAGGCATGTTATTAGGGTTCTTCGGGCAATCTCGTAGGAGATGCTCTTTCCCGCAATCTTGATAGAAGCCCTGAATGGTTACTGGTTGAGGCTATGTAGGGGTAGGCAGTGGACAATCACGTATAAGGTGATCTCCCTGACATCTGAAGCATGGTCCTCTAGGAAATGGAGGTCGTACCTGTCTAGGTTGAGGTCTAGGGTTGGGGTTTGTGTACATAACATTAGAATACTCAGGTTCCCCACTATTTTCACTTGGGTCCTCATAATAGTATGACTCGTTATGCTTGGGTGACTGCATGTAGTAAGCATGTGGGCTATCAATATGTGTGGAGTCAAAACTATGGTCACTTGGATCACTGTCTGATAGCAATGGGGTGACTGGAACTATGGCTCTATTCGGATTTTCTTCAGTAGATGCATATTTCACTGGGATCACATTGGTTGGAGCAGGGGGTTGCTGCACTAGGACTGGTTGAGGTCTCTGCTGCCCTTGATAAGGTGGCTGATAAGTTTGTTGTGGTCTGTTGTATTGTGGTGATGGGTACTGATTCTGGTACCTACCATGTTGTGGATATGGCTGAGGATAATTTTGCCTAACAGTTTGTTTGTTATATGGGCAGTCTTGTGCCATGTGATTGGTGTACCTGCGCTCTATGGTGCAGTACTGGCTACTAGGATTCACCTGAGGTTGGGCCATAATGGGGCATACACTTGCCATATGTTCACCGCCACAATTGTAACACCGCTTAACTGGGGCAAATCTTGGAATTTGCTTGCTAGAGACACCTAGTTTTTGGGCTACCTTCTCTGCAAGTTCCTCGATGGATGTGGATTGACCAGATGCCATGTTACTAGAGCTATCAGAATCCTTATAGAATTTCGATAGTCCTAATTCCTCACCTAGATTGTCCTCAATGTCTATGCACATGCGCACGCACTCCTCTATCGTTCTAGGGTCCTTCAGGTACACATATGACCTGAGCTTAGTGCTCAACAATCCGTCTAGGAACAAGGCCACTTGTTTGGCTAGTGTGGGTAACTCCGGCATAGGGCATCTCTCCAGGTACTGTCTAAATCTTCTTCCAGCTAGTCTGACCGTCTCTTGAGGTGTTTGTTTGAAACTATGAATTAGTGAGGAGGTGTTATGCCTGATTCCACTCTTAGAAAACTCAACAATAAATGCCTCTAAGAGTTGGTCTATGTTTCTGAAATGCCTCTCATTCAGTGGTTGGAACCACGTAAGGGCAGTGTTCCTAAGGGTTAGACCGAAAGCATTATATTGTGTGAATAGGTCCTCCACCTGTTCAGCTTTCAACACTTGTCGAAATTCCGCCACATGGTCATAAGGGTCTCCCGTGCCATCGAAATAATTCTTCATGGACTTCACCAGTTGAGTTGGTCGCAGGGTCCTAGTGTGTTCTCTCGGCCTTGGCAAAGGAAAATCATCAATGTCCCTGTGATTCCATGGGGTTCTATGTCTCTCAGGTTCCACTCTATTCCTTTTTGTTCCCGTTCTTTCTCTTCCCGGGGAGTTGGCGAAACTTACCTCAGGTTTGTCTCTACTTCTATCTCTCTGAGCCCCATGAGCTTGGGAGGTCCCAGCTCCTTGGTGACCAAAGGACACAGTAGACCTTGGTTGGGGAAAAACAAATTCTCCCTTCCATGTGTAGGCATGTCTGCCAAGCTCAGTGACCACGAAGATTCTCTCTGATGCATTGTCTAGGTAGGTTACTTGACCTGGGCTATCAGGGTCTTTAAACTCATAGATTGTGAGGGCACTCACTTCCTGAGATTGAGGAGATTTATATCTCCAAAAAACCTCATCGGTTTCTCGGTTTAAAAGCAGATCTATGCTTTTATTATCCTGTGGAATCCACTCTAGAGTCATGATTCTGGTCAAGACAGATTTACCACGGGGAGTTCTTGGCTCTCTCTCTAAGTTCCCTTGCTCTATATCACCCATGTCGGTCTCCGCAATCACATTTCCAAACTCATCAGTTCTATCAGGGAGAGTGGTGACTACATATATAGTCCCCTCTTTATCTAGGTATGCTCCATTCTCAAACTTGACTACCGGGTGGGCTAATCCATGGGGTTGATCGGGGTTCTTAATCTGGACCACCGATCTTCTCAGTCCGTCTTCGTAGATGCGAGCACCTAGACGATTCGTCCTGATGTATTCCAGCTGAGTCTTGTAAGGTCCCTCTGGCTTTTCTAGATAAGCCAACCCTGAACTACCTACTGGTCTCTCCATGTGATAGGACATCTCAGAATCACTTGTTTCTGATCTGGGAATGTATGGATAATCACTCAACTGCTGGGCCCAAGACCTGGCAGTGTGATTGACACTAGCTTCAGAAGATCTGAGGCTCTGTCTGTCTCGGCCTAAGTGTCTGCCTGATCTAAGGTTCATAAGCCTGATTTATTTATCCCCTGGAACCCAAGCACACTCTCGTTGCAGGTTGATTTTGCACCAATCACTTTGTTCTTTTTAGTTGAATATTATGTTTATGGTCTTGTTTGAAATCGCGTCGTCAGGAGTACTTAAGTGAATTTCCGCACTTGATAAGTGATCGACTCCAGTTTACCTTTTGTCCTTTAGGGTTTTCGCACTTAAGACCTATTTACTTCTTGCACTTTGTTGATTAATATTCTTGGACTTGATTCGTGCCTAATGTTGCCCTAATTAATTACCACACCTAAGTCGTACTTAGCCTAGGCTAGGAATTGACAAAGGAGGGTTGAGAGATCTTCCAACCTCAATTAGCTGGTTGACCAGACTGCTACACAAGCCCAGGAAGCCTTCTCCCAAGCTTGGTACTCACCCTTGCTAGCTTGCTTTGGATTGCCTTGAGCGCGCACAAAGTTCCTGCAAAAGCTCACCTATTAGTATAGCTCTATTGCCACAAGTAATTGAAAGACACACTTCAATAATTTCAGCCCCCTTGGAGTAGTTCACTGTACCCCCTGAATCTGAGAACCACTTAGTTCCACCTAAAGGTCAACTTAAAAATGCATGTTCTAAAACTCCGCGTATGATTCTTACAAAAACCAGTCGAGGTCCACGTGGGATTCTCAACGAGCTTTCCAACGAGACCAAAATCTCATCAATCGGAGTTCGTATGGTCAAGTTATGACCATTCAGGCACTAAAGGGTCAAAACAGGCACTCAGGGTTCAGGAGATCCCTCTCTGGTTTCTAGGCCTTTTGCCCACTTCCAAGGTTCTAAAGTTATACCAAGGTGCCTAAAATTAAGCTCAACTACCCTTCCAATCACTAAAAAAATTAACCCTAAATTTTCATGCGTTAAAAGCCGTGTATCGCGATAGGTCGGGTCGAGGTGTCGCGATAGGTCGAGGTGTCGCGATAGGTCGGGGTGTCGCAATAGCTCGTGAGGTGTCGCGATAGGTCGGGGTGTCGCGATAGCTCGAAGTGTCGCGATAGGTCGAAGTGTCGCGATAGGTCGGGGTGTCGCGATAGCTCGTGAAGTGTCGCGATAGCTCGTGAAGTGTCGCGATAGGTCGGGGTGTCGCGATAGCTCGTGAGGTGTCGCGATAGGTCGAAGTGTCGCGATAGGTCGGGGTGTCGCGATAGCTCGTGAAGTGTCGCGATAGGTCGGGGTGTCGCGATAGCTCGTGAAGTGTCGCGATAGGTCGGGGTGTCGCGATAGCTCGTGAGGTGTCGCGATAGGTCGAAGTGTCGCGATAGGTCGGGGTGTCGCGATAGCTCGTGAGGTGTCGCGATACCTCGAGGTGTCGCGATAGCTCGGGATATGGTGAATTTTTCTGTTCTATCTAGTGATCCTGGGAGCTCTAGGCCTGCGCAGTGTCGTGGTGCACTCAGAATCGTGATTGGGTGAAATTTTCGGAGTGTCGCGATAGCTCGAGCTCAACGCCTCGGGGACTGTGCAGACAATTTCTGTACCTGTTGAGCTTGCTGGAGATGATGATGGAGCTGCCACCTGCAAGAAACATGCAAAAAACACACAAAGACAAGCACGCACAATCGCTCTCTCTCAAACTCGCACACAACAAATGAGGGAATGATAGGGAAGAGGGGATATGTAGTGGAGAAGGAGGTGGAGGTGGAAATGGAGAATGAGGTGAAGATGAAGATGGAGATGGAAAAAAATCAGAAATTTACCTACTACTTACCATTCCAACGCGTCCTCTCTACGTCTTACCATCACACGCTCGTCCTCAAAGCTCGATCCCCGGCAACGGCGCCAAAATTTGGTGTAGCTCAGCGATGAGTAGCACCTCCTTTAATGTCAATCCGGGGAGACGTGAGGATGGTATGAAGACCACGAGCAAGTGGAAGCACAAGTGCGTGAGTGAGAAGCACACAAGCATGCACACACATACACGCACACGCGCACACACGGCAAGAACAAAGAGAGTAAGACAATGGAATCACTTCTATTGCAACCAAGTTCTCATACAAGCTCAAACTACAAGAAGCTAACCCCAAAAATGAGCTCTCTAGCTCTATTTATAGTTTTTGACTAGCTTTGGCCCTGTCCAGACCTAGTGTCCGGCCTAGTTAAAAATTAGGTTCCAGGGCTTATTTGAGGGCCCAAACGAGATCTAAAAATTATGAAAATTGATAGGCAACTACTTCTAAGGCTCCCCAAGCTCGAGGACTCCTCGGCTTGTACAAAATGGAGCTACAAAAAGGTGAAATGATATTTACAAGGGTTTGTAGTGATGAGAATCACTTTAAAATGATGTGAGGGTTTTGAAAAAAATGAAGGGTTGCCTCAGTGCTAGATCTGCATGTGTGTCCGTACTTGCTTCTTCCCGTATACTGTCAACAGCAAGGTTGGACAACATGGCAGATGGATTTCCTTCATCAATTGACAAATTGGACAGAGGTAACTACTCAGCTTGGTCATTAAGAATGGAAGCTTATCTCCAAGTTAGAAGTTTATATGGTTATGTGGCTGGAGATGAAGTTATGCCAAGTTTCAGGAACAAAAGTCAACCAACACAAGAAGAGCAAGAAAGATTGAGCACATGGTGCTCCAAGGATGCACTTGCAAGGTCTTATCTCCTCAACTCTATCTCAGATTTTTTGTTGCCTCACATTAGAAGTTGTAAGACATCTCAGGAAGTGTGGGATGCACTTGAAGCTTTCTTTTCTTCAAGTACCAAAGCTAGGAAGCATCAACTATGGCTGGATTTCACAACTCTCAAGAAGGCTCCCAAACAAAATGTGACTGATTTTGTCACAAAGCTCAAGGACATAGCAGATCAGTTGGGAAGCATTGGTGAGGTAATAGATGAAGACCAAATTGTAAGGCAGGTCATCAATGGCTTGAAGGCAGATGACGAGTGGGAAGCATTCACCACAGCTATGGATTTGTACATGGACATGCATGTACCTGATTTCAATACACTCATTGGACAACTACTTACTCAAGAGGCAAAGCTTATCAAAAATGGAAAAAGCTCTAAAGGTAATCAATCTTCAGCTTTATACATTGATAAAAGCAAGTCCAAATATAACAAAGGAAAGGCAAAGAAAGTGGATGATGAAGCATGTACATATCAAGCTAACTATGCAGGTAGAGGAAGACATGGCAGAGGTAGAGGAAGAGGAGGTAGACAAGGCAGGGGGAGATCCCAAGACTCCAACTCATGTTCTATTTGTGGATTAACTAATCATACAACTGAAAATTGCTTTAGGAATTCCAAGAATCAAAGAGGCAGAGGATACAATAGAGGAAGTTATGGCTACTCAAGAGGAAGGTTCAACAACTACCATGGCAACTACAACAACTACAATCATTCAAACTATCAAGGAGGCTACAAAGGAAGGAGAGACTACAATAACTACACAGAAGAATCAAACAAAGAGGATTCATTATTGATCATGAACATGGCTATGCCACAAGGTAAATCTGATGAGCATGTTTTCTACATAGATTCAGGTTGTTCAAATCATGTGGCAGGAAATGTGGCACTCCTATCAGATTTAGAAGATCCAAGGAATAAGCATGAGGTACAAACAGGAGATGATACAAAACATCCTGTGGAGAAAATAGGCAATGTCAAAGCACCTGATGGAAACATCAACCTACTCAGTAAGGTACTCTATGTCCCTACCATTACAAATAATTTGATAAGTGTTGGGTAGATAGTAGAGAAAGGGTTGCAAGTCAGGTTCACAAAGGCAGGAGCATTTGTTGAAGATCCAAGTCAAGGATTCACAAAAATTGCAAAAGGTGAAAAGACAGGTAGATTGTTCACATTTGAGTTACAGGACACTAGAAACATTGCTCTCTTTAATTATGGTAGTCAGACACTCACAAAATTGGAAGTATGGCACAACAGGTTAGCACATATTGGTGAAAGGTCATTAAAACAAATTTGCAGGGACCAAAGTGTACTTGGACTCCCTAATTTGTCAAAACAACATATGATTTATAAGTGTAGTGCATGTCAATTTGGAAAGTCTCACAGGTTACCATTCATGAAGAAAGGTTATATGCATGGAGATCTCTTAGAGTTGGTTCATACAGATGTATGGGGACCTAGCAAGGAAGCTTCAATATCTGGATCAAGGTATTATGTCTCCTTTATTGATGATTGTAGCAGATGGACTATCCTATTCTTTATGAAACACAAAGATGAAGTTTTTTCATGTTTCAAAAGATATTTGGCTCTTGTGGAGAATCAAACAAGTAAATCACTAAAAAGGCTAAGGTCAGATGGAGGGGGAGAATACTTCTCCCATGAGTTTGATTCTTTTCTTCAAGAAAGGGGAATCAAAAGAGAGGTAACTACAAGGTACACTCCTGAGCAAAATGGAGTGGCAGAAAGGAGGAATAGGACAGTTGTTGAAGCTGCAAGGTCTATGTTAAATGAAAAGCATTTACTTAATTACTTATGGGCTGAGGCTGTTTCTACAGCCACTTACTTGATTAACAGGTTGCCTTCAAAATCCCTTGATGGGATGACTCCATATGAGGCTTGGAATGGAAGAAGACCAAGCTTAGATCATTGTAAAATTTTTGGATGTATTACTTTTTCTCATGTTCCTTCACAGGTTAGAGGCAAGATGGATCCAAAGGCAGAAAGGTGTGTATTTATTGGATATGACAACAATCAAAAGGGCTACAGGTTATACAACCCTACCAACAAAGGATTCTTGGTAAGCAAAGATGTAGTTTTTGATGAAAACAATTCATGGTATGAAGATTCATGTAGGAAGGTCAATTTACCATATGATCTTGAAGGAGATTTTCCAAAGCTTGGTAGAGAACAACCAAAGATTGAAGAACAAGACACCTCGGAAGATGATGAAGAATCTCATATGGAAAAGATCAAAGCATGGAAGTCTAAAGGTAAAGCAAAATTGCAGGAACTTGGACATGAGGCAGAATCATCACATCGTGGCCTAAGAAGATCTATGAGGGAAAAGAAAAAACCAGAAAGGTATGGGTTTGACACCTCATTAGTAACTAAACATTCTATCTACATAGCACAAGACATAAACCAAGAGGAGCCATCATCATTTGAAGAGGCCAAAGCAAAAACAGAATGGAAGCATGCAATGAAGGAAGAGATTGAAGCACTTGAGGAAAACAACACTTGGGATTTGGTGCCCAAGACTTCATCCATGAAGGTAATAGGCTCAAGATGGGTCTATAAACTCAAGAAGAATTCTGATGGTTCCATTAACAGGTATAAGGCAAGGCTTGTAGCAAAAGGCTTTGCACAAACTCAGGGAATTGATTATGAGGAGACCTTCTCTCCTGTGGCAAAGATGCCTACTATTAGGGTTTTGCTTAGTATTGCCTCTTCCAAGAATTGGAAGATACTTCAACTAGATGTAAAGAATGCATTCTTGAATGGTTGGATAACAGAAGAGGTATATATGGCACAACCACCTGGTTTGAGAATCAAGTTTATCCTGATTATGTGTGTAAACTTAAAAAAGCATTGTATGGTCTCAAGCAAGCCCCAAGAGCTTGGAATTTCAGGCTTGTTTCATTCTTGCAGGACAAAGGCTTTCAACCAAGCAAGGCAGATCCTTCACTCTTTATTAAAAAGAGTAATTCTGAGGTCATCTACTTATGTGTATATGTAGATGATATTATATTGACAGGAAATGATGCAGATGGTATGAAGAAGATCAAAGATCAGATGAGAGAAGAGTTCAAGATAAGTGATTTGGGTTCACTTACCTACTTCCTAGGCTTGGAAGTTGTCTACAAAGATCATGGTTTGTTTCTCACTCAAAGAAAGTACATTAAGGACATGTTGGCTAAATTCAAGATGCAAGATTGTAAGATTGCAGGTACTCCAATGGAGGTCAATCACAAATTGAGCTCACATGAAGGTGAACTCATAGAGGACATCACATCATATCAAAGTCTAGTGGGTAGTCTCAACTATGCCACATTGACAAGAGTAGATATATGTTATAGTGTGAGTGTGCTAAGTCAATTTATGCACACACCAAGGAAACCACATATGGATGCTGCAAAAAGGATTCTCAAGTATCTCAAAGGAACCATAAATGAAGGACTTTATTATCCTTATGTATCTGATTTAGGTTTGAAGCTATTTTCTGATGCAGATTGGGCTGGCTCCAAAGAAGATAGAAGGAGCACTTCAGGTTATCTTACCTTTGCAGGTTCAAAGCTTATTCCATGGTCATCCAAGAAGCAACCCACAGTTGCTCTCTCTTCTACTGAAGCTGAATATAGAGGTCTTGCCATAGCTACACAAGAAGCTATGTGGATGAAGACATTGTTCAAAGATCTTGGATTGGAGTTTGGAACTCCAACTATTTTTTGTGACAATATGAGTTCTATTCATTTGGCTGCTAATCCTATTTTTCATGCAAGGACTAAACATATTGAAGTTCATTATCACTATGTACGAGAGAAGGTTCTAAGCAAAGAGATTCAAATAGAATATGTGTCCACTCATCAACAATGTGCAGATATTCTAACAAAAGCATTGGATGGTACAAAGCTTTGCAAATTCAAGGCTATGATTGGTTTGCAGGTAATCTTGGAAGATTGAAGACCTTAAGCATACTTGGCTTGAGGGGGAGCTATTGGAGCAAGTCTATGACAAGCCTAAGTATTGGCTTGAGTCTCACAAAGTCTTAGAAGAAGCTTTAAAAAGAAGACTATGTAAAGTTCACTTGTGAACTACCTCTTGTAATTTTTTGAAGAGTTTACTTAATGTAAAAGTAAGAGAATCTTAAGTGGTTGAGTCCACATGATCAAAAAGGGAAAGAGGAGCCACGAATTCATGATTTGTGGTAGGTAGAGAATCAAATCATTCATTGATTGATTGGAGAGTGATTGAGGGAAGTTAGCCTCCCAAACTCAACTATAAATAGATGGCAGTTTTAGTCGTGGTTAGAGAGACCTATGTGAAGACCTCCAAGAGCTGAGCTTTATGCTATATCAAGGTGTGATTACAAGGCACACATATGTATCAATAATTCATTGTATTGTACAAGCAATATACTTTCATTTTCATGATTATTTGGGTTCATATTTCCATGTTCTTGTGAAGTGTACTACTCACTGCCATTACTCTCAGTTTTCTCAGTCAGATTGCAGAGATTTTTTCTCTGAGCTTGGTGCATCATTTTCAGTGATTGAACTTGGTAAAGTTAGCTCTATAAGGCTACTATATGCTCACAAATTTTCATGTCATTTGGATGTTGCAATCTTCAGTTATGGTCATTTGAAGTCAACAGGGTCTGTTCATCTTCACTTCTCTGTCAGGTACCCGATTTTTTCACTCACCTTGTCAGAGCCATGTCTCAGTGATTACTTATCCAAATTCAGTGATTTAAAGCTTGTTGGATTCAGCTTACTGTTTAGTATAACCATACAAATTTTCCTAATCATTGGATTCCTAGATTTTGAGTTATGTTCATTTTTCTGCTCACTAGTCTCAAACTATAGCAGCCCATGAAAATCGGGATGATGTCATCACTTGTTAAAACTCATTCTCAGTGTGTGGTTTATTATTTTTTATGAGATTACTCTTAAAAGTTAGCTCTTTAAGCTAGATAGACTTCCCCAAGAGGAATTAAGCTAATTACTGCTGTGCTCAGAGAATTATGCAAAACACTGGACAGGTGTATGAACCAAATTAGCAAGTTTTTCACCTCTGAGCTAACTCCAACTTATCTGTTTTGATCTATCTTTTTGAGAGTGATCTTCCGAGGTACATAGGGTGTCTAATACATCCATTGGCAAGCTAAAAGGGCCCACCATATACTCCTGGAGTTCATTTGGCTGATGTAGACCAAGGATTTTGCAACACCTCTTCATCTTCAAGAACATACCTATCCATCTCTTCACAGGAACCCCCTCCCGCATGGATGAAACAGGTAGAAGAGATGGGGGTGACTCACGAGGAGCATATCTCAACTCAGATGGTGGCCATGAAAACTATCGAGGAGACCATACTTCAATCAGAATATTTCAAGCACTTGGCTCCTAGGCGATTGATAACCAGTTCAGAGTTACAGTATAAGCCATACTTTGTACTGTTGGCAGACTACAACGCTGAGATCAAATGCAAAACCAACAAGTACCCTACTTTCGGTACCCAATTTGAACCCGAGGACATTCCAGAGGATGCCCACAAAGGGAACATATATCAACCCACCTGGAGGCAGAAGTTACTGGAGACCTATCCGAAGATGCTAAGAACATGGGATCATGCACCCATGCACTTGAAGTATAACAATTGCTTCGGGCCAGTGCAACGAGAAGATCATGGAAGGCATTTGCCATAAAATTTAACAACAATGCCAATTGCAAAGAATGGCTCAATTACCCTGCCATTGCACCCCCAACCGGCACACCTACTGTAGCTTACATGATGGCTACCATCAGACATTGGATGCCACGCCTCCACCCCATGTCTGACGTCGCTGCGCAGATGATGCTCAAGATACTCGACATGATGCAAGTAGTGTTAAAGACTTTTCACAATGTACATCACATCCAGCTGCCAATTTCGGGCTTCATAAATGGTAATTATGACCTACTTTATGATATGAGCACGACCCCGAGTATTCGAGTTGCTTATGCATGGCATGCAAGAATCAGATATCTCCCTGCTTGCTATAAGCAAACCTTTGATGATATGTTCACCACGGGGTTCTGGTAATCACACTCAGAAGTGTTCGCGCCACGTCCAACTCATCTGCTACACTTATTCCCGTGCGAACAAACAATGCATTTAGAGCTCTACACCACGCCACAACCTGACATGCCTGGCATAGTTAATTGGGATGCCTTGCAAAGAGACCTGGTCAAGGGACTACGGATCAGAGAACAAGAGGTGGCAACCGACATACTACAGCACTACATTGATCAAACTGCCGAGCAAAGGTCTATCAGAGACGATAGACACTAGGGGGGGAGAGTGTTGGCATTATACGGGAAGAAGCAAGTACGGGTAGACATGCAGATCTAGCACTGAGGCATCCCATCATTTTTTCCAGTCCGGACATAATTTTAAAAGTGATTCTCATCACTAACAACCATTGTAAATACCGTTTCATCTTTTTGTAGATCCATTTTGTGCAAGCCGAGGAGTCCTCGAGCTTGGGGAGCCTTAGAAGTAGTTGCCTTCCAACTTTCATATTTTTTAGATCTCGTTTGAGCCCTCAAATAATCCCTGGAACCTAATTTTTTTACTAGGCCGGACACTAGGTCTGGACAGGGCCAAAGCTAGTCAAAAACTATAAATAGAGCTAGAGAGCTCATTTTTGGGGCTAGCTTCTTGTAGTTTTGAGCTTGTATGAGAACTTGGTTATAATATAAGTGATTCCATTGTCTTACTCTCTTTGTTCTTGCCGTGTGTGCACGTGTGTGTGTGTATGTGTGTGCATGTTTGTGTGCTTCTCACTCACACATTTGTGCCTTCACTTGCTCAAGCTCTTCACACCATCCTCATGTCTTCCCGAATTGACATTAAAGGAGGTGCTACTCATCAGTGAGCTACACTTGGCATGCCCACAAGCCATCTGTTGCTCATCTACGTGTTTTTGGTTGTTTGGCATATGCATTAGTGCCTGAACAACATTGTAGAAAATTGGTAATAAAGTAGTAAAATGTATTTTTGTTGGGTACAGTTATGAAAGTAAAGGCTATCGTCTATATCATCCACAGACTAAACACATTGTTTTTGTGGAGGATGCTATTCAACCTTTGCTTTCATGTACTAAGGAGACATCTGTTAGCTCCAAATACATGTATGATACTTTGTTGCCTCTTTTTACAGGTGGACAGTCCAGTGCTGGTCCTAATGAGGCAACTTCTCAACCTTTGTAGGTTTCATGTGATGATGCAGATCATTCCACTTCTGATGCAAATTTACATGATGCACTTATTGATGAGAGAGCTGATATTAAGCAGGCAAGAACTATGCCAAAATGGCTGGTGCAGACCTTGCGTGATAGCAAATTAGATGCACCTTTGTCATATCGTACTCGATCAAGCTCTCATAGTGCTTCTTTTGCATCTGATTGCTATGCTATGGTTGCATCTAGTCTATGTGATGAGACTGAGCCTGTTTCGTTTGATGAAGCACAAAATTCAGAAAATTGGATGGCTACTATGCAATCTGAATATGATGCAATAATGAAGAATGGTACTTGGTCTTTATGTGAGTTGCCATTTGGCAAGAAGGCCATTGGCACTAAGTGGGTATACAAGCTGAAGCGTAAACCTGATGGTACAGTGGACAGGTATAAGGCTAGGCTTGTTGCAAAGGGTTATGCACAGGAAAGTGGCATTGATTTTGATGAGACCTTTGCACCTACATGCCGTATGACTATTGTTCAAAGCATTTGTTCACTTGCATCCCATCATGGTTGGAATGTACATCAGTTGGACATTAAAACTGCATTTCTGAATGGTGACTTGCATGAAGAAGTGTATGTTTTTCAGCCCCGTGGCTTTGTGCAAAAAGGGCATGAAAACCAGGTGTGCAGGTTAAAGAATGCATTATATGCTTTAAAGCAAGCACCACGTGCTTGGTATGAGAAGATACATGCCTATCTGATTCCACATGGTTTTGAGAATAGTCCCACTGAAAGCAGCTTACATGTTAAACGTGCTAATGATGTGCTTATGATCATTGTTGTCTATGTTGATGACATGCTGCTCACTAGTCCTATTGAGATGCATATTTCTGATTTTAACGCTGATTTGCATGCCTCATTTGAGATGTCTGATTTGGGGCATTTGCATCATTATTTGGGCATTCAGTTTATGCATGTTGATGGTGGAATGGCTTTGTGTCAAACGAAATATATTGACACATTATTGCTGCGTTTTGTCCTTGAGGACTGTAAGCCTATTGCCACTCCTTAAAGACAGGTTTACGATTGAGTCTTCATGATGTTGGAGATGCATTTGATGTTGTTCTCTATCAGCAGGCTGTTGGATGCTTGATTTACTTATGCATTACTCGGCCAAATATTCAGTTTGTTGTCTCATAGATGAGCAGGTTTATGCATTGCCTAGGATTCAAGCATTGGGAGGCGGTTAAGCGTATCTTTTGCTACTTGTGTGGTACTCGGCTACTTGGGTTGTTTTATCCCAAGGGGGGATCACTACCGCCATATTTGCATGCTTTTTCTTACTCTGATTGGGTTGGCTGCTATGACACTCGTGTGTCCACTAGTGGCTTTTGCTTCATGCTTGGTAGCTCATGTATATCTTGGTTGAGCAAGAAGCAGCCTACTGTGGCCACTTCGAGTTGTGAGGCTGAGTATAGGGCAGTTTTCACAGCTAATGTTGAGTGTGTGTGGCTCAGATGCCTTATGGCTAATTTAGGTGTTGGTGAGTCTTCTGCCACCACCATCTTCACTGACAGTCAGAGCGCATTGGCAGTTGCGAGGAACCCTGTGTTACATGCTCGCACTAAGCACATTGAGGTGCATTATCATTATGTCAGGGAGAGGTTCTCTGCTAGGGAGATCAGCTTGGCATATGTGCCCACGCAGGAGAACATTGCAGACATTTTCACGAAGGCTCTGCCCAGGGAGAAGTTTGAAGCTTTCCACAAAGCTTTGGGCTTACTTCCTTTTGTGGAGTGATTTCCACATAGCTTGGCACTTCCTTATACATGAGTGCTAGCTACTTGTTCACCGCATCACTCCCAGGGGGGATTTGTTGATATATTTAGGTAGTGATGTGTGTGAACACTCTAGGACTGCCGGGCCACTTTTTTCCATCTTTAGGAGGTTTTTTTCCCCCGACTGTATGCCCTAATGGGCTACTTATCTTTGTACATTCTCTAGTAATACATTCAGTATTGTGCTCCAAGCTTCTTCTTCTTCCTTGTGTTGTTCGCGTGCTTCCGCAAACGTCTAACTCCAACAGAAATTTCCAAAGAAATGATTCAGATAATGATAGTAAAGAATTTTGGAATTCTGGTAAACTTGGACACTTTGAATGTGATTGTAGGTTGAAGAATCAAAATAATAGAAGGCTGCAAAACAACTACGCATCCACAAGTGCAGACGATTCTAAGAAGTTGTTCATGGTTCAACATCACATGATGAATATGATGTCTGCTGGTGTTTCAAAATCGAATGATAATGTCTGGTATGTTGATTCAGGTGCTTCAAATCACATGACCAACCATGCGGAATGGTTTAGTACTTTGCAAAAATTTCTAGTTCCTAGATATGTTGAAAAAGGTGATAACACATCACACCTTATCGAGCATACAGGAAACATAGCATTGTCTATGGAGGAGGGGAAGGTAAAACATCTTGCTGATGTGCTGCATGTTCCAAATATAACAAAGAATCTGGATTCTGTTGGACAAATGGTTGACCAGGGATTACAAGTCAGGTTCAATGTTATATGTAGAAGAATACAAACGGGATGGAAGATTGATTTCCAAAGGAAACCAAGTGGGTAGGATGTTCACCTTAAATGTGAAAATTTGTGAAATGAATGCAGCCATGTTTGCAAAAGGTGCAAGAGTCATTGTTGATACAGAGATCTAGCACAAACAAATTGGACATGCAAACTTGCAAAGGCTAAAATTGATGCATTCAAAGGATATTGTCCATGGACTACCAAATTTCAAGGTTGTGGAGATGCAAAAGGTATGTGCAGCATGTCAATTCGGAAAAGAGTCAAGAGCATCATTTCCACATGACAAGCATGGTAGTGAGAACATACTAGAAATAGTACATACAGATGTTTGGGGTCCTGCAAAGACCACATCTATGGGCAGTTGCAGGTTTTATGTTACTTTCATTGATGACCATACACGAAAAGTGTGGATATATTTCATGAAAGAGAAGAGTGAGGTGTTCACTGACTTCCACAATTTTAAAGCTATGGTGGAAAAGGAGAGAGGGAAGTATACTCAGACATTAAGATATGATGGAGGAGGTGAATACATGTCAAATAAGTTCAACAACTTTCTAAAAAATCATAGAATTTGATGTCATTTTTCATGCAGGTACACACTGCAACAGAATGGCATTGCTAAATGCAAAAATAGACATATTGTAGAAATAGCAAGAGCCTTGATGACTCAAAAGAATATGCCTCATTGCTATTGGGTAGAAGTTGTTCATACTCTTGTATACATCATGAACGGAACTCCAACTGCTATTGTACATCAAGTTACACCTGAGGGTAGTTTACAAGTAAAAAGCCAAACTTATCACATCTGAAAGATTTTGGCTGTATTGCATATGTACATGTTCTAGACGAGTTGAGGACGAAGCTTGATCCAAAAGCAGAAAACTATGTCTTCATTGGATACTCCCTTGAACAAAAGGGATAAAAATGTTATAACCCACTCACACAATAGGTGAAGGTGAGTAGAGATGTGGTATTTGATGAAATGTCAAGCTTCTATGTAGATTCCAAAAATGGACTTAATTTTGAACCAAATGACAAAGAAAAATGTTGAAAAATCGAGTGCAGAATCTCAAGTTTTGCATGGACCGGATGCATCACCAAGAAATAGTTCCAAATCAAATCCATGGAGTGGAAGATTGCATGGAAATATTAGTCCAGCAAACTCATCAAATACATCCAAGAAAGGTAAAGAAAAGTTTTTTGCTATTCATAAAACATGTGCAGGTTTTGAAGACGTTGATGGAAATTCAAGTTGTTCATAAAAGAGTCTTGACGAGGAACTTGGATTTCCCTCTATGAAGACTCCACGAGTAAGAAAGGCACGTGCAGATGATACAAGGAGAATTGACCCAGGACCAAGAAGATCTGGGAGGATACGAAATTCAGTTCAACGATTGATGTATGATAGTTACATGGCTCGTGATTGTTCCTACATGACAAAGGTAATACAAGATGCTCAACCTTCTTGTATTACAGGATTGTTGATTACTTGACCACCATTGGATTTTCTATGTGTGATGTAGATCATTCACTATATGCAAGGAAGGGTGATGATGACATCACAATTGTGGCTATCTATGTTGATGACTTGATTGTAGGTGGTGATAATGAAGAAAGCATCAATGAGGTTAAGCAACTTCTTATGCAGAAATTTGACATGAAGGATCTTGGTGTGCTGCGCTATTTCTTGGGCATTGCATTTATACATACAGAAACAAGTATATGGATGTCACAAAGGCAATATGCCTTGAATATGCTACTAAAGTATGGTATGGCTGATTGTAAGCCGATTTCTATGCCATTATATCATAATTTGAAGTTAGATACTACATCAGGTGAAGCATTGGAAAATGCTACTATGTACAGGAAAATTGTGGGAAGTTTGATATATCTCACAATTAGGAGGCCTGATCTAAGCTACACTATTGGACTTGAAAGTCAATTTATGCAGGTTCCCAAGAAGCCACATTTGGATGCTCTGAGGTGCACTCTACGTTATGTGAGTGCTACTTTGGATTATGCATTATTTTATGAAGCTGGTGTAGATTTTCAGGTTCATGGATACATTGATGCAGATTGGGTTGGTACTACTCCAGATAGAAGATCTACTAGTGGCTTTCTATTCTCACTTGGAGGTGCAGCTATTACATGGAGCAGCAAGAAGCAACCCAATGTTGCTTTGTCGAGTATAGAGGCTGAGAATAGAGGTGTTGCAATGGAAGCATGTGAGGCATCATGGCTGGAGATGCTACTTGGAGATTTAGGTGTGGAAGTGCAAAAGCCTCTCACCATCTATTGTGATAATCCTAGCAGCATACAGTTAGCACGGAACCCTATTTTTCATGCTAGAACAAAGCATATTGAGGTACATTATCACTTCATCAGAGAGAAGGTATTAGCAGGTGATATTGATCTTGTGTATGTAAGAACAGATAAGAAGATTGTTGACATCTTCACTAAAGCAGTTGGAGCAGAGAAGCTGAAGAAGTTTCGGAAGATGCTTGGATTAGAGGAAATGGTGTTGAGCTTGAGGGGGAGTGTTGAGATATCAAGCTCAACATGTGATGATCCAGGATGACATGTATCACTTTTTCATTTCTCTTACATGTATAGTGCTCATGCCGGTATATGTCAGGGACACTTTATTGAGCTTTATTAGTGAGAGTGTGTGTGAGATCTCTTCCTTATCTACTTCCTCATGACACATTGGATTCCCCTTGCCATGAAGCTTTAGCTAACTTGCCGTCTTTCCACTCAAATATCGAGTCCTGCAAGAGTTTTGGAGGTAGCACTCCATTTTCCACCCATTAATGTTGTTAAAGTCTGCTTAATAAATTTGTCCAAATATTCATGATAGAAATTTTTTTCAGGTACTCCTTACCGCTCCGCACTGGCATCAAATCAAGCACCACTGCATCTCAAAACCGACCCCATCCCATCATGGTCACCAAATGTTTATACGATGCTTGATTTTTTAGAACACAGCACCATTTACCAAAGGTAGGGTATGGGAACGGGGATTATGACTGTAACTCTACAATCATAACATGCATTTGTGTTCCTTAGATTAACTTCACACTAATGAATTTTAGAATTTTTGCAATAGACAAAGACTCAGAGAAATTACAAAGTAGATAATCAATAGAGACAACATATCTATGGAATATTGATTCATTATAGATAGATTTTGCTTACATTTGTTGATCAATTACATTACAATATGGCACTATGCACCTCCATACTTCTGTAATACAGAGCTTCATATGATAGACTTTTTGCAATCATTGCTTTGCATATAGAGACACTTCTAAATACTACACTATAATGTACCACACTGTTATCTTCTTCGTAATCTCTTTTACACCATTTTGCACTTCATAAATAATGAATACCCAATTTTCCAGGCTTACAAAAACAATTCAGATCTCCATATAAATAATTCCCTTTTCCTATTACAAAGTTTATTACAAAAGTTTGGTCATTTGTTCCGGTTGCTAACAGACACAGTGTGTCTCAAGATTCAAAGGAATCAAGAAAAGATGACTTTTACCCATGAAGGAGATAGTAGAAGATCATCTAGATGTCAAGATGAGATTAAGGTCTTATGAAGAAGATAGTGGAACACTTACAAAAAGGTAAGATGTTCACACTACTTATCTTCAGATCCATATAGTAATATTACAAATATGATCTTTAAATAGAGTGCAAAACCGAGAAGATAAATAAGATTTCAGAGGATATGTTACGGCCAACTATGTTAGAGGAGAAGATAGAATGGATAGATGTAGCTATGATGCAGAAGGCAATGGATTCACTTCCTCATAAGCTGGTAGCATACATCCCATAACTCCTAGTTGCATATATGCCACAAAACTATCCTAGAAATATGTAGAAGAAAAGGGATTTATTAATATACATTTAGCAGGTTCACACAAAATGTCTTCATATTGTGGAGAAATTTGAATCCAACATATGTAGTGGAAGTTAGAAAACCTCTTCTATAAATTGCCATGTAAGACACATGCTTACTAAAACCTAATTCAATCACAATTTAGACATGTAATGGCTGTGAACTTTTGTCCAAACACAATGCACTCTGTTAGCTTTCTAATTAGCTAAAGAATAATCCATTTGGAGTTCATATGGCTAGGAAATCACTTGTATAAAGATATACTACCCATCAACTTAGGTTAAGCAGAAAATTGAGGTTCACAAGAAATTATCCCAGTAACTAATGGATAATCATCTATCAGAGTTATTTGACATACAGAAAATATGAAAGATCAGCTTTCCAAGAAGATATTGTATACATTAAATAGATGAGTACATATAGAGATATCACCTTCACAAGGTTATGTACAGAATAGGTATGCAGTTGGAATACCTATGTGCCTTGTAGCACTCTACTGACTCTATTGGTGAGAGAATGACCATCATATGTTTCTACAGAATAGGCATGCAATTGGGATACCTATGTGCCTTGTGCCTTCTTATCTCTATTGGTGAGAGAATGACCATCATCTCCACAAAATTTCACATTCAAATGACCTCTATATATAGAGATATGTGCATGGGAGTTTGTGTCTATTCACCTACGCTTGCATCTTCTCTCACCTCTTGACCTTTCACTTTTTGTCATTTGTCCTTGCATTGCCTTGGGTGACTTTTGGTGCTTTAAATCATTCCATATAGATAAGTTCATGCCTTTTTTGAGAATTTTATCTCTCTAATCTTATTTTGGCTTTTATCTAAGCCATAAATACATTTTCACGTTTAATTCAACACTCTCCTTTAAAGTTATGAGTGTACTCTTTATATTTTCAAGGCATGTCTTCCTTTTGGGCTTACAAGAAATACATAAATGATGAAGAGGAAAATAATGAGAGTTGAGTATGTGTCTAGCCTCACAATAGGAGCTTTCACAACTTCCATAATTTCCAACACTCCCCCTCAAGCTACAATTGGGAGTCCATTCTACTCTCCAATTCTTGTCCTCTTCACCTTTTGCTTCTATTGCCCTCGTAACTCTTTCTTCGATAGCTTGGTGATCTTCCTTCTTTGCTTTGAGGCTTTATTGGCTTCATTCTAGCTTCATCTTTGATTCTTTGGCTCTTTGCAAGAGCTCTTTCTGAATACCTATAATAAACCATACCTCATACAAACTTATACAAACAAGTGAGATCACCTTGGCTACATATACCTTTGTTCCTTCACTCTCTTCTTTGTTATCCTCGCTTTTCAAATTTGTCCTCTTCTAAACCTTCATGGCTTCATGTTTTCTAAGATTTTTTGCTTTGCTTTGATCCTCCTTGATATTTGGATCATCTTTAACTTTGTCTATGGTTGTAATTTTTTCCATCTCCTTTTGATATCTTCATGGTTGTCATGCTTTCTTCTAGCTTGTCTTCATGAATTCTTTTGTGCATCATGGCTGCTCCTTGCCTTCTAGGCACTGTTAGACGGCCGCCGAACAAAGGACAAGTGTACTTAGACAGAGGTTTTTAATGTAGAAAGAACCCTTCTGGAAGTACGCGGTAAAGAAAGATTCGCGCAAGCCTTGTAATAAAATTCTATTTAAAGCAATGAAAAGAACGGCAGAGGGGCCAGAGAAGGAGCCCCCCGTGTTTTGGGATTTGCAAGTATAGTGTTGTATGTGTAGAACAGAGTAACTCTGTTCTGTTCCGTCTGCTCCATTCTCTCTCCTGTGTATGTGCTTGTGTGCGTATGTGCGTTATACGCAGTGTTACGAATCGATGCTGTGTTGCAGAGATTTCACCCGGTAATGATTGAAGTATTTCTTAAGCGTTATTCGAACTGGAACGCGTTTTTTGATCGTTCTTCTGTGGAGCACGGAAGCATAGAGAACTAACATGGTTCAGTTGTGAGTTATGAGTCTCTGTGAATGACTGGGTCGGTAGTATAATCTGTGTTAAGATTAGTACCGGTAGTGTTCTGAATACGAGTAGAATGATGATAAAGTGCGCGACAAGTTATGGTCAGTAGGTCTTGCGATTTGAAGTTGGTACTCGGTAAAGTTGTAGATTGTTCAGAAGGATTTCGTGGTGTGTTCGTGTTAAGTTACCAGGAGTGCGCTTTGTGTATTGACTCTCGATCCGGACTACTGCTCAACTGTTATAGCAGGTATAGTTTGGAGTGCGGGATTCTAAGACGTTGATAGCCTTGGTTGATCAGAAACAACTATTGAGCTAAGACGCGCGGACCGAGTGACGGGTGAGTGAGAAGTTGGGAAAATAGTATAGGGCCTCTGTCTAACAGACCCCTACCACTCCCAAGGACCCACTTGGCTAGAGTCAGTCTATTCTTACGGTGAGATTGAGTACAGAGAACAAGAGACTCGGAGATATCTGGTACGCAGGTGTGGAACCAGACTCTGGAATCCCCAAAGGACTGTTGTTTTGAATTAGTAATTAACCTTCGTGTTTGGAAGAAAGATTTCGAATATTAGACATCCAGAAGGAAGGAAAGCTGTTCGAAACAGAGATCCGAAGCATCCTAAGTCGAAACAGCACACCGGAAAACGCACCATCCGGCGATACAAGTCCCGATAGTTCACCCGATCAATCCCGAGATACAGAAGGAAACCCTGAACCCTTCACAATGAGCGGGCAACACCAACAACAACAACATCAACAACAACAGCTAGGACCGCCAAGGCCGCCTCCAACAGGAGTAACCTACACGAAATTCGGTGGATTCCCAAGAGACGACCCAGACGCCCACGTACGAACTTTCGAGATAAGTTATGCAGTTCTTAACCATCCACCAGATCAGGCGTATAAGGCCATTGTTTTTCAATCTACACTGATCAATGAAGCGGCGAGATGGCTCACGGAATATGATATCAATCATTTCGGTACTTACGATGCAGTACGAGACGCCTTTTTACAGCGATTCAGACTAAAGAAGAATCCTGCTGAAATCTTTGAGTATCTACAGAACAACAGACAGAAGGTAAATCAGACCGTCCAGGAGTACGCTACCCTCTTTAGAACACATTTACGGCAGATACCACAGGCTCACGCTAATCTACCTGATGATGTCATCTCTCAATGGTTTATCAATGGATTAACCCCACAACTGAAGCAGATCATGATCATAAGATGTGTCGGAGCTATGACCTTGGATGCCGTCATTGCAATGGCTCTACAGCTAGAATCCAAGGTTGGTGGATTTTCAGAAGACTTGGAATGGTTAAAAACAAACAAAAATATGGCTGAAGATATCACCAGGCAAGTATACTGCACCACATGCAAAAATTCGGGGCATACAAGTGCCAACTGTGCACTGAACCAAGTGTTTTGCGCTATCTGCAACACTACCGGGCACACCACCGGAAACTGTGTCTACAATGCTAGAATACAAGGGACAGCAACCGTCAATGCAGTCATCCAAGAACATGGCCAACCAGTAAATCACTATGTGCCTCCGCAACTGAGAAACAATCAACAACAAGGATATCGGAACTACCGAGGACAGAGAAACAAACTTATAATGCCAACCGATGGCAGAATGGACCACCACCGGAAAACCCTGAGTTACCACCTCCACGCTGTCATTTCTGTGGCGAATTCGGCCACATTAGAAGGTTTTGTAAAGACGCAATGGAGTATGATCAAAGAAAGAAGGAACGCCAAAATCCAATGGCCAACATGGTAAAAATTACACCGATCGAGACACAGACTGCTACAGTCCAGACCCGTTCCGGTAAACAACTTCAGCCGGCAGCAGAAATCTTTGAACCAGGGATACAAGAACAACGAAGGATGTATAACAAAGCTAGTCACTGGACCACAACAGAACCACCAGTGTTCCCAGAACCTATTCCGATGACTCAGGCTTCTTCATCAAAGGACGAAACAACACAAAAGGATGCATCAGTAGGGCCATCATCATCAGTAGAGACAACAGCAGACACTTCTGCGTCAGTAGAAACTTCAAGTCCAAAAGAACAAGACAGTCAAGCTCAACAGGCCTGGGAAATTTTGTCCAAGGCATCCATCACTCTGCCTCTAGGCCAACTTCTGGCCTTAGTGCCCGGGATCCGACAACAGTTTCAGCAACAATTCAGCCCAGTACCTTCTTGCATTCCGACGACAGCCGCAGTTCAACCTGAACCTAATGCTGCGATTGATCACGCAGTGCCCTTGATCACAGTATGGTATAAGAATCAGAAGATCACGCAGGTATTAATTGATGGAGGCTCAGGCGTAAACATTGCGACCGCAGCGTTATGCAAAAAGCTAGGCTGGACCGAAATTGAACCAGTTCAATTCTTTGTTCGAATGGCGGATCAATCGAGAGTCCATCCTGTAGGACTTGTGCGGAATGTACCCATCACTCTACAAGGTACGACTTTCAAGATGACTTTTGTCATACTAGATCTACCCGAATCCACTTTGGATTACAATCTTCTTTTCGGCCGACCTTGGCTGAAGCATGCGAAGGTAATACAGGACTGGTCTGCACAAGAGCTTACATTCAAGGATGCCCATCGTAAATATGTGGTGAAACTAGATGCTATGCAATCTTGCGAACCTCACGCCAGACCGTACTTTGCTGAACCAGTTCATATGTTAGATGGACTGTCAGATGATGAAGAAGAGCAATTTCTAAAGAGTAATGCCGATTTAATGTCTCTAGGAACTGTTGACCTACAATCCGTCATAGATAACTGGAACACGTCAGTATGTACAGTAGTAGCTATCACCGGAAAGTCGGTCCAGGAAGATACTTCCTCAACCCATGACGACGAATTACAACCACTGTTCAAGCCAACAGATGATACAGAGAAACCTCAACAATTTTATGTCCCAGAAGACCAGCTGATCACGTACAATCTAGGAGATAGAGACCACCCACGACCTGTGAAGATGAGGCAGAACTTACCGGAAACATTTAAGGAGGATTTGATTAAACTTCTTCGCGAATTCGCAGACGTCTTTGCATGGGATTACAAAGACATGAAAGGATTAGATCCTCGCATCTATCAACACAGGGTCATGTTGAAACCGGAAGTGAAACCAAAAAGACAACCCAGCTACAGAATGAACTCCCATTATGCATCACAGGTAAAAGCCGAACTTGATAGACTATTAAAAGTCGGATTCATTGTACCAGTAGAACACGCTGAATGGATCTCACCCATCATGATCGTGCCAAAGAAAAACAAGCAGTTACGAATCTGTGTGGATTACCGGAAATTAAATGCAGCAACAGTACCAGATCCTTTCCCGATCCCCTTTTTGGATACCATGCTTGATAGAGTCGCAGGTCATGAAATGTATTCATTTTTAGATGGATACAGCGGGTACAACCAGGTTAGAATGGCTGAAGAGGATATACCAAAAACTGCCTTCATTACCAATTGGGGTGTCTTTGCCTGCACAGTAATGTGGTTCGGATTGAGAAATGCACCAAGCACATTTCAAAGATGTATGCAGGAGATATTTTCTCCTTACCTCACCTCTTTCATGCAAGTATATCTCGACGACTTCTCAATCTTTGGGAAGATGATAGCACATTTGTTTCATTTACGATGCTGTTTTCAGAAGTGTCGAGAATATAGACTCTGCCTTAATCCCAACAAATCCGTGTTTGCGGTTTCATGTGGCAAACTACTTGGGCATATTGTATCTGCTCAAGGTATCCGAGTGGACCCAGATAAGATTTCGGCGATTTTAGAAGCCCCAATACCCACGACTCCGAAAGAAGTAATGCGCTTTATGGGACAAATACGGTGGCATGGCAGACACTTGCGGTGGCTTGCTCACCTAGCAGTACCACTGAACAGGCTAATCACAAAGACTCCCAGACAGTTTGAATGGACTGAAGAATGTCAAACTACATTTGATCGACTCAAGTATCTCCTGACGCAAGCTCCAATTTTACAACCACCGGACTGGGACAATCCGTTCCATGTTTTTGTTGACGCTTCAGATATTGCAATCGGCAGTATTCTGATGGAGCAAACAGATAAGTGGTTTCGCCCTGTTTATTACGCCAGTAGAAGACTTGCACCGGCAGAAAAGAACTATTCCACCACTGAAAGAGAATGTCTAGGATTGATTTACTCAATCAAAAAGTTCAGACATTATCTACTAGGCCGGAAATTTACCTTTCATGTGGATCATGCTGCCCTTGTTTATCTAGTAAGACAGCAGCACTTAGGAGGACGATTAGCACGATGGGTGCTACTTTTACAAGAATTCGACTATGATGTCATTCACCGACCCGGAAATGCACATGCCTTAGCAGATTTCTTATCACGCCTAGATTTCGGTAAAGCTCCGGTAGGAATAGATGACACGACTCCTGCGATTTATAATGCTGAACCACTACCTGATGAGACGCCCAACTTACAAACACCACCTACATACTATGATCAGATTCTAACTTTTCTCACCGAAGGACGCTTTCCAGCTGAGACTGCCAAGGCGGTTCGAAGAAAAATCGCAGTTTTTAGCCGCCGATTTCGGTTAGTTGCTGGAGAACTATATTATACAGATCATACCGGAATCCTACTTCGCTGTATTCCACCACATGAAGTTAACTCAGTTATCACTTTGGCTCACTCAATTCCTCCCGGTGGCCATTTTGCAGCAGACTTAACTCACCGGAAAATTCTGCAAGGAGGACTCTGGTGGCCAACTATGTACAGAGATATCTCACAGTTTGTTAAACAATGCGATGCTTGCCAAAGAGCTGGTCAGCCTTTACAACGGCATCTTTTTCCCCTGCAACCCATCTTACCATTAGAACCTTTTCAGAAATGGGGTTTAGATTTTATCGGGCCAATTACACCTCCAGCAGTATCCAGTAACAATCGATACATACAGACTTGCACAGATTACGCAACTAGATGGGCAGAAGCTTGGGCTTTGCGGTCTGCTACAGCAGTTACGGTAGCAAAATGTCTACTCACGGATGTCTTCCCACGATTTGGTTTACCACTGGAAATTGTCTCAGATCAAGGCACTCATTTTGTAAACAATTTAATGAAGTCACTCACACAGTCCTTCCAAGTCACACATAAATTTAGCTCTCCTTATTATCCACGTGCCAATGGATTGGCTGAAAGTACAAACAAATCACTGTTAAACATCCTCCGGAAATTGATCATGGAAGCACCGGAAAGATGGGATCAACTACTACCTGCAGTATTATGGGCATACCGAACTACATATAAAGTAACAACAGGCTTGACACCTTTCAAGCTAGCTTATGGCTTAGAAGCAATCGCTCCCATGGAAGTAGTCATCCCAAGTTTGCGGGTAGCAATCACTCAGAAGATGCTACCGGAATCTTCACTGACAGCACGAATGGACGCACTCAGAGAACTTGATGAGCACCGATGGCTCAGTTTTTTAACTATGCGCGAAGTTCAACTAAGGCAAGCTAAGACACACGATCGATATTTGAAGACGCCAATCTTTTCGGTAGGACAGCTTGTACTCTTCTATAACGCAAAATCGGACAGAGCAGCAGGAAAATTCAAACTACGATGGTTCGGCCCTTTCAAGATCTCAGCACAAGTAGGTCCGGCAACTTTTCGGTTGACTACGTTGACCGAAATTCCACTTCCAAAAGTAATTAATGGATCGAAGCTGCGGCCGTATTATCCCACTACCAGTACGCCTTAATTTATTCGGCGACGAACCACGTTTTGTATAAATTTTTTGCTTTTAGCCGTCTTTTGTACAAATCTTTATGTTACCAACCGCCCCTCCCTACCGGTCACTCAGTACGCACGCTAGCATGCAAACCGTATCATTCCCGCACCACACAATGATATTCACCCCCACACCGTGTTCTCCATATTTAACCCCCTCAGTTGCGCCAAAAACCGCTATTGTGTTTTCGTGATTGTGTGTGTTATCTCAGTATTCTGTGTTTTCTGTAAGTGTGCATTGTGAACGCCATGGAAGCGCTAGCCAACTACGCTTCTTTCCGCGAAGGTATCCCTACAGACGTAGGCGAATACCTGCGATGCAGAGGGTTGGCCAACTTCGCTGAGTTGCCTTGGCACTCAGTGGAAGCCCATCCCTTCTCCGCATAGATCATCCAAGCCATTGCCCAAAGCCCCACCACCGAACGACAGTGGGTCTTCCTTTCCCTCCCACATAGATCCGTCATCACCTTCCAAGCCTTCGCCGACGCCTACCGCCTCACCCCGCAAGGCCGCGAAAATGGCCCTAGCATCCCTGTCGCCCGTATGACCGAACTCTTTCCCCGCTCCTCATCAAACGAATACGCCATTCTATGCCGCCCAGAACCCGAGCGATCCGCCCTACAGTTCCTTGTAGCCATCCTCAACCTGCAAAAACGAACATATGGCATCTCTCGCCCCTTCTACTCCGCCTTAGATTTAGCTGCCCGCGAACCTGTAAATTTTGCCTCTTACTTTTTCCTTAGAATCCATAAAGAATGTGTAGCTATCGTGAAACAGCTCCAAAAGGGTTCTACCCCCCGCTCTCGCCTTCCCCACATCATCTCCTTCCTCTTCCCAACCATTCTCGCCGCACAACCCCCACCTGCAGGCCCCGCACTTCGACACAAAGAATCCGCACAACCAATCGAGGACACTGAAGAAGAAGACGAAGAGATTAATCAGCTCTTCTGTACCAAGCGAATTCGGATCAGCTCCTCGGAAAGTGAAGTCCAAGGATCCGCCGGAAAAGATCAGGAGACCAAGCCAGACGACCAAGAGGAAACATACCACGACACCGCCACACACAACGAAACATCGACGGAGCAACCAGACCAGCAGGATCAAGCAGAGACAGAAATAGTGTCCACAGAAAAAGAATCTGAGCAGCACCAGGATGAACAGGAATCGGCCACCAAAGCACTGGATCAACTCATCGACGCCATCAACCAGACAGAAACCATACAACAAACACTCGCCAAGGTAAACCCCTCAGATACCGTTCTCCCTACACCACCTCCTGCCAAACCCCTCCCCCCATCGGAACCACCCCTCCCACCCTTCACTGAACCCGTAGCATCCTCCTTTTCCTCCCCTAACTACTCTCCGCCAAACTCCCAGCAATTACACACCGATACATCCTCTCAACCTCGTCATCCTCCACCACCACCGCCACATAACGCATTCTCGGAACTTGCCGCCATGGGGCAGTTCCTCATCCAGTTATCACACCAGCTGCCCGCCCAGTTTACGGCAGCCACGGACCACCTGAAACTCGAATACCAGCACAAGGTAGACACCCTGGAAGCCGACATCGCCCCCCTCCAGGAAGAAGTTGATGCCGTAAAGACCGAGAATCATCAACTCCGGACACAGCTAGCAGAACTCCAAGCACGATTTTCGACAGAGCAGACGCTAGTACAACAACGAGATGCAGCCCTGGACCAGCTAGCTGCCAAAGACCAACTCATACACGACGCACATGAGGAAATTCGAACACTGAAGGCCGCCCGTCAAGAACAAGAAGATATCAACGTATCTCTCGAAGAATTGATCGCAGACACGAAGATTCAATTACAAGAAACCACCCAAAAGATGCAGGACCAACAGAAAGAAGCCGACCAAGTTCAAGAGCAATTACGGCGAGCCGAAGAATGTGCCGACGCGGTCAACCGTATTCTCAAACAACAATTACTACGGGAAGGCCAGTACCAAAAAGATATCGCCAACGCCCGCAGAGAACGCGATGCGTATAAGAAAACTCTCAATTTCCAAACACAGCAATTTGAACGCCAAGACAACCAAATACGCAACCAGAAGGAGTGTATCAGAGAGATGTAGACCAAACTGACTGAAATAACGACAGCCCGAGATGCGGCATTAGCCAACGAATTTTATCTCCAGGAGGCTTTTCTTCAAACCCAAGCCGAAATTTTGATAAATCAAGCCATAGCCCTTAGTGCAGTCAGAACCGACGCCCAATTATTAGAACCTACCACCTTAGTGCAAATGTTAGAAACCCTCAAAAAGAAAATTACCCGAACATTTAGGCTCGCCCGAAGTATGTACTTAGAAGGTCTAGTATCCGAACCATAGGAACTTGCGGGTTCGAGTCCACCGTGCGTGCCAGTGTTAGACGGCCGCCGAACAAAGGACAAGTGTACTTAGACAGAGGTTTTTAATGTAGAAAGAACCCTTCTGGAAGTACGCGGTAAAGAAAGATTCGCGCAAGCCTTGTAATAAAATTCTATTTAAAGCAATGAAAAGAATGGCAGAGGGGCCAGAGAAGGAGCCCCCCGTGTTTTGGGATTTGCAAGTATAGTGTTGTATGTGTAGAACAGAGTAACTCTGTTCTGTTCCGTCTGCTCCATTCTCTCTCCTGTGTATGTGCTTGTGTGCGTATGTGCGTTATACGCAGTGTTACGAATCGATGCTGTGTTGCAGAGATTTCACCCGGTAATGATTGAAGTATTTCTTAAGCGTTATTCGAACTGGAACGCGTTTTTTGATCGTTCTTCTGTGGAGCACGGAAGCATAGAGAACTAACATGGTTCAGTTGTGAGTTATGAGTCTCTGTGAATGACTGGGTCGGTAGTATAATCTGTGTTTAAGATTAGTACCGGTAGTGTTCTGAATACGAGTAGAATGATGATAAAGTGCGCGACAAGTTATGGTCAGTAGGTCTTGCGATTTGAAGTTGGTACTCGGTAAAGTTGTAGATTGTTCAGAAGGATTTTGTGGTGTGTTCGTGTTAAGTTACCAGGAGTGCGCTTTGTGTATTGACTCTCGATCCGGACTACTGCTCAACTGTTATAGCAGGTATAGTTTGGAGTGCGGGATTCTAAGACATTGATAGCCTTGGTTGATCAGAAACAACTACTGAGCTAAGACGCGCGGACCGAGTGACGGGTGAGTGAGAAGTTGGGAAAATAGTATAGGGCCTCTGTCTAACAGACCCCTACCACTCCCAAGGACCCACTTGGCTAGAGTCAGTCTATTCTTACGGTGAGATTGAGTACAGAGAACAAGAGACTCGGAGATATCTGGTACGCAGGTGTGGAACCAGACTCTGGAATCCCCGAAGGACTGTTGTTTTGAATTAGTACTTAACGTCTGCGGTAGGTAGTTAACGGTTGAGGTTACAATAAGCGATTATACCTTTAACAGCACTCCTTCCATAGTGGTGGCTCCTTATAGTGCTTTGAAATTACCTCTTATGGCTTCTGTTAGTCTTTCTTTGAGTGCATCTACTTCTCTTCCAAATTTGAAATTTTTATTGGCTCCACTTTCTCTTCTTTGGACTTACTTATCCTTGCAAGCTAAATCCCCTTTGCTTCATAATTTTTTCTTCATTCTTCATGGCTGGTTGTGTACCTCCAAAATCAACAATGCAATGATCATACATGAACTCTTTCATGATTTCTTCTTCACGTGAAGCATTGTTCGCTTCCATGTCTTCCAATCTTTCTTCATCACCTACAAGAAACACATGAAATCCTCAATGTGAATAATGGTGCCTCTTGTACGTGACAAGGCCAGCCATTCCTCTTGGGATGGTCTTACTTGCCTTTACATAGGTTTGCCACTCCTCTTGGGATGGTCTTCCTTGCCTTTACATAGGCTTGCCACTTTCTTTGTGGTGTTACTTGCCTTTACATAGGCTTGCCACTCTCTTTGATGGTCTTACTTGCCTCAATGTTTAACTAGACCTTCACTTGTTCTTTGGTGCTTCTTGCATCTAACAAAGCTTGCCATTCCTCTTGAGATGTTCTTAATTTCCTTCACATAGGCTTGCCATTCCTCTTTGGGATGGTCTTACTTGCCTTTACATAGGTTTTCCACTCTCTTTGGTGGTCTTACTAGCATCAACCTTTCATTAGACATGTACTTGTTCTATGCTTGGAACTTACCATCAGACTCAATGTGGATTTTTCTTACCCTTTACATTAGCCCTTAGCTTTGAAAAAACACTTCTTTACCTTCTTTAAATTCAACCAATTTGTCATCAAATGCTTTTAGTTATTATAACATGAGCATACTTATAGTTGCTTTTGCAACTTTACCTGAATGGGTTTTGGCCACAACAAGATACATCCACAAACTTCATACATAGTAGCCTTGCATCTTACCAATCTTCATGGCATCCAAACACGTACTTTTCAGCTCATCTATGGTTGAACATTACTAAACATCAAAGCTTCAATGTCATTCTAATAGTCACATATAATCATGCATGCAAATCACCAATCATTTAAGCATATATTCAACTCTCTTTATGGAAATTCATATGGCTACATAAACCTAAAAATTTTCAGCTTCTATAGACTTTATAAAATAGCCTATTACTCATCCACACATTATCAAAGATGTGTGTATATATATATATATATCCATCACCACACATGCATAAATTCTTGCGTATTAGACATCAATCATCAAATCCAAATTCAACTTACATTCAACCTAAGCATGGCTGTCCAAAATTGTCATTCATCGTGAGCATAAGCTTCACAAACATGTATACATAAGCATCTACAATGCAAAAGCATATAGTGCTATTCACAAGCTTACATATAAGATTCAAACTCCAGCTATCTACATACTAGCATGTTGCACTTCATTCAATTGAGTGCAACATCTCAAACATGCATACAGTGTTCATATACAACTATATGTAGTTGTTCATCCAAGATTCTTTGCTTGAATCTTCATATCCTTCTATGGGCTGCCCCCTAAGGCTTCATTCAAGTTATTAGTATCACTTATAGCAAGATTGAATGATCAACATATGTATAAGAGAGTAGTACAAAAGATTATATGACTTTAAAGTACATCAAGCAATAAATTTTTCTTACATACAAAAGCTTCATCTCCATAGCTTTCCAATGCCTTGAATGTTGCACACACCATAGGCTCATAGCTCCATGTTGGTAGTAGCCACAGGCACAGATGATGCAGAAGTATGTGAAGACAGAGCACAAGGAAGTAGTGGGGAGCCAGTCAGATCATTTTTTCAAAGAAATATGTTTCAAAATACTTTTCAAAAACCTTCAATAGTGTTTTTTATCACTCTTGTACCATTTGTAACATAGAAAAAACCCTTTTGTAATTTGTAGCTCCATTTTGTGCAAGCTGAGGAGTCCTCGAGCTTGAGGAGCTTAGGTAGAACGAGCCTACCAATTTTAGTTATTTTGAGACCTCGTTTACCCTTTCAAATAGCACCTAGAACCTATTTTTTAACTATGCCAACCATTAGATGTGAAACCGGTCAAAGCTAGTCTAGAATCTATAAAAAGAGCTAGAGAGCTCTTTTTTGAGGTTAGCTAGTGTAGACTTGTATGAGCTAGAGTGAGCTTGAGCTTGTAATTGAGATCTTGAGCAATAGAGTCTATTTCCTACCTTCCATTGTGTCTTGCTTGTCTATTCATTGTGTGTGTGTATGTGTGTGTGCATCTCTATGCTTCTCACCTTCACTCTCACTTCATTTCACATTCACAATCTTCATATCACTCCTATCTCTTCCGTGGATTGACATTAAGGAGGTGGAGTTTCTTAACGTGGTTCTTACCATTGTGCTAGAGCAACACCAAATTTGGCACCGTTGTCGGGGATCGAGTATAGGACGAATATGTGATGGTAAGAGTATAGCAAGAAGTGGCGTTGGAAGGTAAAAATTTCAGTTTTTGTTATTGTTTTTAATTATATATTAGTGTTTTTCATCTCCCCTACTCTCCTCCTTCACCCCCGCATCATCTTATTCCACTCCGAAAAAATCAAAAACTTCACCATATCCACCCATTCTCCTCATTTCCCCTCATTTGTGATGGGGGAAGTATCTCAACCCCTAAGCAACGACGAAGCGTGAATGACCTCCACAGGTATCCTTCTTTGACCTCTGCACACCAAAAGTGCTCTTACTCAGAGCTTATGCAGAGAACTCCGGTGAGCTTTTGTAGACCTGTAGTAGACACCAAGAGCTTTCCAACAAAATAAATTTTACTTCAAATGGATGCTTACACAAAGAGAAATAATGTCTACAACATGAGCTAGTTCAATGCTCACAACTGCTAGTCAAGCAGAGACCTCACTTCACTCCAGCAAGCTTTTCTCAGAGATTATACAGAGAATGAATCTCAAACTTGGGTCAACTTTAGAGCACTCTAATAGCTACCCAATGCCACCAAAATCATAGCAAATGGGTAAATAGAGAAGGAGAACCAGCCCTTACAACAGAGAGCAAAATATTTCCAACAGAGCCTAGAGACAGAGAGAGATATCAATCACACAACTTCACTAAAATGAATGTTGCTCCCAGATTACTCAGAGAATGCTCCAGAGAATTTGTGAGCCTACAATAGACTCTAATAGCTATCAAATGAGACAAGAATTACATCAAATGGATACAATATGAGGGAGAACCAATGCTAACAACTCAGGGGTAGAGAGTTGCAACACTGCCTACGCACACACATAGATATGCCTACTAAAAGAAAACAAACAAGCAAGCAAGGGGCTAGCTTAAGCAAGGGGATTTCTTATCACAACTCCAGCACTTAGTGCTCACTTTACATGAGCTAAAACTCCAAGAAGATGGCCCAAAAGAATTCGGGATACATGCTCCTTTTATAGTGAGAAGTGTGCCCCTAAAATCTAGGAACTACCTTTCCAAATCAGCCTCCTAACTTGGAGGATTTAGTTGAGATGAATTGGGGAGTGGTTGAGTGACTTTTCTTGATGGAATCTCATGGCTTTTGGCTTCCTTTGATTGCTCCACATGTCCATAAAAGATTCCCCACGAATTTGTAGCTTGAAGCTTGACTTTTAACACTCCCCCTCAAGCTTCAATTCTTCATCCTCATCCAAGCTCCTTCATGTTGATGCTTTGCTTGAATTTTGAAATCTTCATTCCATCCAAAGCCTTTGTAAACATGTCGGCAACTTGGTCCTTGGTACCAATATGATGTACTGAAACTTCCTTCGATATCACCTCACAAAAAATTGGATATGTGTCAACCTGCAAATTAAGCTCCATAAATAACTTCTTAATCCACATTAGCTCACATGTGACTTGAGCCAAAGCTCTATACTCAGCCTCGGTGGAAGATAATGCCACCGTGGGTTGCTTCTTTGAAATCCATGAGATGATCTTGCTACCTAACATGACTAGGTAGCCACTTGTACTTCTTCTATCCTCCTTGGAACCGGCCCAATCCGCATCAGAATAAGCTTTGACCTGCATATCATCATCAAATGAATAGAACAATCCTTCATTTATAGTGGCCTTGAGATATCGTAACATTCTTCTTGCAGCTTGCAAGTGTGTAGTCCTTGGACTATGCATAAATTGTGATAACACTCCAACTCCATATGCTATGTCAGGCCTAGTTATTGTGGCATAATTGAAAGATCCTACAATAGAGCGATAAAAAGTTACAACCTCTAATGGCTCTCCATCAATGGAGCTTAGCTTTACATTAACTTCCATGGGATTTGAAATAGGCTTGCAATGTAGCATCCCAAACCTCTCAAGTAGGTCTAGAATATACTTCCTTTGTATGAGCATAATACCTTCTTCTTTGTATACAACTTCAATGCCAAGAAAATACCTAAGATCTCCAAGATCAGATATCCTAAACTCCTTTCCAAGCTTTGCCTTGATCTCCTCAATGCCCTTTGTATCATTACCTGTAATGATAAGATCATCTACATACACACACATGTAGACTACAAGTTCTCCTCTTTGTTTGATGAAGAGAGATGGATCCGCCTTGCATTGATTGTAACCACATTTGATCAAATAGTCCACCAATCTTTGGTTCCAAGCCCTTGGAGCTTGCTTTAGGCCATAAAGTGCCTTCTTCAACCTACAAACATGATGTGGAAACTCTTTATGAACAAAACCTAGTGGTTGCTCCATGTATACCTCTTCTTCCAAGTCTCCATTGAGAAAGACATTCTTGATATCCAATTGGAAAAGCTTCCATCCTTTGCTAGAAGCCATTGCAATGAGTGTCCTAATGGTGCTCATCTTTGCCACGGGGCTGAATGTCTCTTCAAATTCCACTCCATAGGTTTGTGCAAAACCCTTGGCCACCAATCTTGCTTTGAACCTAGAAATAGATCCATCTGAATTCCTCTTTACTTTATACACCCACTTATTACCTATTACCTTCATGTTCTCCTTCTTGGGCACTAGAGTCCATGTTTGATTTTCCTCAAGTGTGTCGATCTCTTCTTGCATTGCCTCTTTCCATTCGGTGTACCTGCTTGCGTCTTCATAGCAATCGGGCTCATGATCTTCTACTACTTTGTTCATATATGCATAATGTGTTGCCATGTATGAATCATAAGTAAACCTTTGAGTTGGATACTTAACTCTAGAAGACTTCCTTTCTTCACCTTTTGGAGGAATAAACCTCCTTTGCCTTGGGAACTTGATCTCTTTCTTTGACGTGGATTCTTTCTCCATCATGTGTCCTTCATCATCTTCAACTTCATTACCTTCTTCATCCAACTCCACCAATGTTGCTTTGCCTTTGTTGATTGATTGTGCTTCATAGCTTGATGAAGATCTCCCCCTCCATGGTGAGTTCATGCTTGAACTATCTTCATTGATGGAACACCTTGGGCCGCTTAGCTCTAGGTCAATTTGTTCTTCATCATGTCCATGCTTTTCTTCTTCATAGTCCTGCATACAATCATACTTCTTATACCAAGGGAGTAGCTCATCAAATGCTACATCCCTTGATATCCTCAAGTCCTTTGTGTTTGGGTTGAAGCACCTGTAACCTTTATGATCATTTGAATATCCTAGAAACACACACTTTTCTGCCTTTGGTTGTAGCTTGTGCCTCAATTCACTTGGCACATGTACATAACAAGTACATCCAAATATCTTCAAGTGGGAAAGATCACGTTTCTTACCATAATAGGCTTGATATGGTGTCAAGCCATGGATCCCTGAGGTAGGAGCCCTATTCATAAGATACACGGCGGTATTTGCTGCATCACTCCAAAACATGTTAGGTACATTCATCTCATTAAGCATTGCTCTAGCGATCTCGGCAATGTATCTATTCTTTCTCTCTGCTACTCCATTTTGTTGGGGTGTGTACCTACATGTTACTTGCCTCTTGATGCCTTGATCCATTAAAAAATCGGAAAACTCATTGGAGAAATATTCTCCCCCTCCATCGGACCTTAGCTTCTTGATATATGTACTTGTTTCCTTCTCTACCATTGCCTTGAATGCTTTGAAACATGTAAACACATCTGATTTGTTTTTTATGAAATAAACCCAAACCATCCTTGTGCAATCATCTATAAAAGTGACAAAGTACTTGTTACCTCCAATGGATTGCTCTTTGGTTGGCCCCCACACATCTGTATGTATCAATTCCAATGGATGTTGGCTTATGTAGCCACTCTTCTTGAATGGAAGTCTCACTTGCTTCCCTAGTTGACAAGATTCACATAAATGCTTCATACCTTGTCCTTGGAAGTTGGGAAGACCTTCAACCAGCCTCTTGAATTGCATTTCCTTCATTCTTTGTATGTTGATGTGACCTATCCTCTTGTGCCACAAGTCCAACTCCGAAATCCTCTTGTTTCCATATGTGAAGTAGACATGTTGAGTGGAATGAGAATTTACCTCCAAAGTGAAGAGTCTCCCTTGCTTCTTTCCTCTTGCTATGACCTTGTAACCTTGCTTAGGGTTCTCCACAAAGCATCCACCTTTGTTGAACCTTACTTGATAGCCTCTTTCAACCATTTGCCCAACGGACACCAAGTTCTTTGTGATGGTAGGTACATGCAAGACATCCTTGAGACATCTTCCTTCCTCCTTGTCATCCAAAGCTACATCTCCAACATGGGAGATCTCATGGGCTGTATCATCACCTGTTTCTACATGTCCTTTACCTTTGGGAATATGTAGATTAGTAAACCAAGAAGAATTGCAACTCATATGGTTGCTACATCCACTATCAATATACCAAGTGTTATCTACTTTGCTTGAATTCCCATTCATGTGCATCATCAAGAGATTGTCATTTTCTGAACTTGTAGAAGCATAATTACCTTGGCCTTTGTATGAAGTACCTTGATTATAGCTCCTTTGGTTTCCTCCTTGGTAGCAATCTCTAGCATAGTGGCCAAACTTGCCACATATGTAACATCCTTTGCCATCTTGATTCCTGTTTTGTTGATGTCGTCCTCCTCTTCCTCTTGTTCTTCCTCTCCCTCTTTGTGATGAGGTGCCTTGGTCATGTCCTTGATTGCTTGAGTGGTCTTGCCTTCCTCCAAACCTTCCTTTGCCCCTTCCTTGTCCTCGTCTTCCTTTGCCCCTTTGATTACCTGCATAGAAAACTTGTGCATCCTTGCTTTTAGTTGAACTTCCACCTATGTTCATTTCTTCCGTGACCATGAGAGCAACCAATTGCTCAAAATCGGGAAGATTATCCATTACATATACTAAAGTGGTAAAGGGTTTCCACTTCTCATCATCTCTCAAACCATTGAGAGTATAAGCCACAAGATCGTCATCGTCTATGTGGCTTCCAATGGATCCCAATGCATCTGATAACTCCTTGACCTTAAGTATGTAGTCATTTATGCTACTCCCTGAGCTCTTCCTAAGGTTGTTGAGCTCATTCTTGAGTTGGATCTTCCTTGATTTGGTGCTTGTTGAATAAAGCCTTTAAAGTGTCTCCCATACCTTCATGCTTGAATCCAAGTCTTGGATATGGCCGATCATGCTATTGCTAATGTGTTGGGAAAGGATAAAGATAACCCTCTTGTCTCTTTCATTCCATTCCCTAAAGGCCCTTCTGTGGTCATTGGTTGGATTCTCATCCAACCTAGGTCTTGGTTCACTTCCACTAATCAACCCCCAAAGGCCCTTGCCCATAAGATAGTTGGAGACCCTAAATCTCCATGGTTGATAGTTCCCTTTGTCTAGCTTTTCAATTTGAGTGTTGAAGTCTCCCATATCTAGTCTTTGATACTTGACCTAGCCCTTGGCTAATGCTCCAATGTGTGTAAAACGAAAATGAGGCTCTGAGGTTACCTCAATCCAAAGCTTTCCTTAGATGGACACCTTGTGCTCTTGAAACTTTGAGTAGAATAGCTCCCCCTTGATGTGAGCTACCTCCAAGAAGCTTTTGTTGATGCAAATCTTCAACCACCAAATCCAAGAGGTCTTCTTGCTTGTATGTGATGCCTCCAAAATGCCCAAATGCTCTGATACCACTGATGGGGGAAGTATCTCAACCCCTAAGCAACGACAAAGCACGAATGACCTCCACAGGTATCCTTCTTTTACCTTTGCACACCAAAAGTTCTCTTACTCAGAGCTTATGCAGAGAACTCCAGTGAGCTTTTGTAGACCTGCAGTAGACACCAAGAGCTTTCCAACAAAACAAATTTTACTTCAAATGGATTCTTACACAAAGAGAAACAATGTCTACAACATGAGCTAGTTCAATGCTCACAACTGCTAGTCAAGCAGAGACCTCACTTCACTCCAGCAAGCTTTTCTCAGAGATTATATAGAGAATGAATCTCAAACTTGGGTCAACTTTAGAGCACTCTAATAGCTACCCAATGCCACCAAAATCATAGCAAATGAATAAATAGAGAAGGAGAACCAGCCCTTACAACAGAGAGAAAAATATTTCCAACAGAGCCTAGACACAGAGAGAGATATCAATCACACAACTTCACTAAAATGAATGTTGCTCCCAGATTACTCAGAGAATGCTCCAGAGAATTTGTGAGCCTAAAATAGACTCTAATAGCTATCCAATGAGACAAGAGTTACATCAAATGGATACAATATGAGGGAGAACCAATGCTAACAACTCAGGGGTAGAGAGTTGCAACACTGCCTGCGCACACACATAGATATGCCTACTAAAAGAAAACAAACAAGCAAGCAAAGGGCTAGCTTAAGCAAGGGGATTGCTTATCACAACTCCAGCACTTAGTGCTCACTTTACATGAGCTAAAACTCCAAGAAGATGGCCCAAAAGAAGTCGGGATACATGCTCCTTTTATAGTGAGAAGTGTGCCCCTAAAATCTAGGAACTACCTTTCCAAATCAGCCTCCTAACTTGGAGGATTTAGTTGAGATGAATTGGGGAGTGGTTGAGTGACTTTTCTTGATGAAATCTCGTGGCTTTTGGCTTCCTTTGATTGCTCCACATGTCCATAAAAGATTCCCCACGAATTTGTAGCTTGAAGCTTGACTTTTAACAATTTGTGCATGCGAGAGAGAGAGAGAGAGCTTTTGTGCTTGCATGTGCTTGTGTGTTTTTGAGTTTTCTTGCAGGTATAGTGCTTCAGAGTAGCAAGAAAGCTTCCAAAAGGTAAAAAATCCACTTTCTGTCAGAATGTGCCGTGTGTGTCATACCATTGCAATGGTCTGCCAAGTTCGGCATTTTTGGTAAGCAACCACAACAAGAGGTAGGCAATAATAGCACACACATGAATCCACAAACGCATTTCAAAAATTCATAGTTTGGTGGACCATCACAATTGGCTCATGCCATCGCGATTGTGTCACACCATTGTGATTGTGTCACACCATCGCGATTGTGTCACACCATCGCGATTGGCTCACGCCATCGCAACGGCTCGGTCGGACTATCACGACGGTCTCACGCCATCGTGATGGTTCACTTGAGCCATCGTGATGGTCCCTGACCATCACGACGATCCCGTCGACCCCACGTCATCGCGATTGGCTCACGCCATCGCAACAACTCATCTGCCATGTGTCAAGATAGACCATCGCGATTGTTCACTAGTCACACCATCACGACGACTCGACCGGACCATAGCGATGGTCGCATGCCACCGCGACGGTTCACTTGAGCCATCGTGACGGTCCCTGACCATCACGACGATCTCGTCGACCCCATTCCATCGCGGTTGGCTCACGCCATCACGACGACTCATCTGCCACGTGTCAAGATAGACCATCACGATTGTTCACTAGTCACGCCATCGCGATGCCTCAAAGTTGGACCATCGCGATTGGCTCAAGCCATTGCGCCTCGTGACCATCGTGACGGGCTCACACCATTGCGACGGTTGCGTTGACCGTTGACCAATGCCATCACGATTGCTCACTGATTAGACCATCGCAATGCCTCGCACCCTTGGACCATCACGATTGTGCCATGCCATCGCGACGGTTCACCTGAGCCATCGCGACGGTTCACTTGGACCATCGCGATTGTGCCACGCCATCGCGATTGTTCCAAACCATCGCGATTGTTCACCCAAAACATTTTTGGGTGATTAAGCTCATAGGAGACCCCTTAGCTCATATTTGAAGAAGGAGAACTCAAAAGTGCAACGGAAATTTGATTCCTGACGCATACAATAAGATAAGACAAAAACTTAAAGGAATTTAAAAAGAATCAAGCAGTAAAGAATAAAGAACCATTGACGATCAGAGAGTGACAGGAAGTAAATTCATGAACCTTAGATCGGGCAAGCATATAGGTAAGTCATACCGACGAAGCCTTAGATCATCAGAAGCAAGTGTATAAGGACTCAGACTGTTCATCTCTAGCATCCTCAAAGTTTTCTAGCTCAATAAAAGACCTAGCAGAAAAAGTGGCCCAGAAACTAGGAGTTTCTAGTAAATAGATGCCAAGGTTAACAACAAACAAGTGTTGTTACACTTGTGGTGGTGATCATATGGCAAATGTGTGTCCCAATGCAACACAACCACAAGCCAACCCTAGTGGCCAATATTGTACAATTGAGAGACGATACACGAATCATACGGCTCAGGACTGCCCTTACAACAAACAAGTAGTATGATAGAACTACCCGCAACCAGGTAGAGATCAAGGTCAATACAATGCTCAACAGCCATCCCCACCAGCTAATGTAATCTCAATTAAATATGCTGCTGCAGAAGAGAACCTCAATAGGGCTTTAGTGCCTTCTTCACCCCTAGACAGTAGATCTAGCGAGTTGGATCATTGATCAGCTGTATCTAGCGCAGCACAGATGGGAAAGGAAGAAAATCATCCATGGATGTTGCGCTCTCACGAGAATTGTGTATATGTGCCTTGGCATACAACTTGTCTATAGAGCGTGCAATGACAAGTGAAGAATTGAAGGCATTCAAAGGGACTGCCAAGAAAGCCAGAAAGTCTAGCAAAGGATGAACATGCAAGCGCATGCGAGGATCTATCCCATGCCTACAAGTTCTAGAGTCCCCATCACCTCAACCCTCTCCAGAACAGTCACCTACGGAACCCCCTGCTGTGATACAACCCATTCGCATACGACTATCACGACCTATCATTACAGAAGGCACTATCAGTACAGTTACTTCTCAGGCCACCTTAGTTCAGGAACCTACCACCACTACAGCAGAAATTCCCACCTTCATTGGTGCGGAAGCGTTTACTTTCCCTATACCCCATCTGGAAGCAGACTCTCTCAAGAGTATGAACGTCCAAGTTACCGTACAACCCCCCTTGATCAAACGCAAGAGCAAGTAGTCTCCTGCTTTGAAGAAGAGAGAACAGAAACCAACGATGATGACGAAGACAATGAAGCCAGTCAAGCAAGCCAAGAATCTCAAGAGCATGAACAGACTCACACACACCAATAGCAAACTGACACCCAGAGTGACACAAGCATGCACAAAGATGAGACATTTGAAGCAGCTGCCTATACATTGGCAATCAAGAAGTTGTACCGCACCATGGAAGCAGTTTGGGCACTCGCCACAGGAGGCTTCGAAGAAGCCTACATTCAAGGATTCAGAGAACTAGTGAAGTCAGTAGGAATGGATGAAGCATTACGATATGTGCAAAGAAAGCCACTACAACAATTTGACCCATGCCGCATATGCTTGTTATGGAAACCAGGTCAATATATTCGTGTACCAACGGATGGCCAATCTTTAGAACAGGCGAGGGAAGCCCGCCTCATCCCTAAAGGTTCTTTGGCAGAAGAAACGATCGTCATCGACTCCCCACCTCACACCTCTACTGTACATACCACTACTGTGCTCGAAGTACCCACCACCCCAACCGCTCCTCTTTCACCTCTCGTCCCTCCAGTCTCTCTTGTACACCCTGCCTCTCCCAGACCATCCACATCCTTTGATAGTGTGATAGCAAAAGCTTTTGTCGCCTCCATTCCTCTCACCCTTTCCGCACCTACACAACCTAGCCTCCCTCCTAGGACTTCAACCCTTCTATCCAGTCCATTTTTCCATCCATCCTTCCCTTCCTTCCCCACCCCTCAAAGATCCCTATTCCCATTTCCCCCTCCATTGACCTTCTCCCCCGTCTCACCTCCTCGACCCACTATATTTCCTATTTCCCCTTTCCACCAAGCAATACAAGAAACCCCATCTGTAAATTACTCAGCTACCTTTGTAAATCATGTATTCACACCCACTCACGCACTTACTATCACTCCACTATTCACATTCATGGCACTTGACACCACGTCTAGTGACATGGCATAGCACCACCCACTGCACCACCACTCACAACATCCATTATTTAGGCACATCACATTTTTCCACAGTCACCACTGCATCCACATTCCCATCCCTATTTCCCCTTCCCCTTGCATCAACACCCACACCCACAGCAACTTCACTCACTATGCCATTACTATTATCACCCACAATCAACACAGCATTCCGTCAAATGTTTGCATGTATGACACAAGTGCAAGATGAATTTGCATCTCTAGGCACCAGTTATCATACATCGCAACAGACCACAACAATTTACAGTCGCAGCTAAATTCATTATCAATAGAGAATGCCTCCCTTAACACACGCTACTAAGAGCTACGCCAGGCCTACGACAAACTTGAACTCAAAAGTGAACAAAAGACAAAAGAGGCCATTACAGATATTGACAATTTGTTAAGGGCTCAAACCATTCGCAATGCAATGCTCACTAGAAACATGGGACTACTCAGACGCCACCTTGCAGCAGCTAAAGAAGAGAACCAATGCTTGCAGGAACAAAATAGAGAGAACCTTGAAGCTGCTTTAGATCAACCGGACGAACCCCTTGAGTCCCAGCCGTTTCAAAGTTGCCCCCTCCGAATCCATGAAGATGTTATTGGAAGATCATGTCAGACTACTAGAGGAGTATGATAGTATGAATGAGGAATACCAAAAGCTCAAAGAGGAACACAAAATATTACAGTAACGAGCACAGGTACAGCAAGCACCACCAACTCCTACGGCCACGTCTCCTGAAATCATTGAGGAACTCAACGCTCTAAGGGTTGTTGAATTTCTATTGTTTAATCTATTATCAATCCTGGGTTCTTGGGATGGTTAGGGGTGTGTAAACAGAGTCCCTGTTTGTAATTTCCCAAATCTACAGATTCAGAGTATACTACTTCACAGCATTTAAGGCATTCACTGTTTTTTTTTAATCTGTTTACAGACACTTCAATACCATGCAATTAACTGTATAACTGCTTCACGTATCGCGTTAACCCGTTAATCTTTAATACTTCATTAAGACTTAATTAATTATTAAGCTTAATCAATAGAATAGTCAAGTACTCAGATTACACAGGATTTCGGCAACACTACGCTTCATTGCAGGCTCTCGCCCAGACGAACAGTCTGGCGTGCCCACTGCTTCATGCGACTCTTCTTTCATTAATTCGTAAAGGTTACAACTATTGTGCTACGCCCTTTTGGTATGCGTGCAACTTTTCAAGGTATATTACAAAAATTATGAGTTCCTTTCCGGCGGCTTACACTGGCACGCATGGTGGACTCGAACCCAAAAATGGTGAATACATAAGTCAGGTTTCCTCTATGATACCCTGTACATACATAGATCGAGCTAATTTAAATGTACGAGTGATCTTCTGTTTCAAGGAATATAACATGTTCTTCAAAATGGCAGATTCAATCAATTGTGCATCAGTTCTAACTGAACTGGCTGCTATGACCTGACTTATTAGAGAGTCCATCTGTGTCTGCAAAAATGATTCCTGTAAATAAAATTCATTAGCTATAGCAACATCTCTGCGCAGTTTTATTTCGGCTACTTCTGCATCAATGCGAGAGAGTCTATCAGCCTGAACTCCTAATTGTTTTTCCCGTCGCTCGAGTTCTTGAGATTGAAACTGAATGGTTTTGTAGAAATCTTCTCTTTCCTTTTGAATGGATGCTACTTCTTTCTTCAACTGGATAGTCTTGGCAATTTTTGCAGATAATTCTTGATCTTTCTGAGACAGCTGCTCAGTGACTTTATGCAATTCGGCTTCAGCTTTAAGGACATTAGTAGCAAACGTTTGTGAAGCTTCTTCTAAAATACTGAGTGTATTCCGCATATTATGAAGCTCGTTGTCTATTGCAGTCATGGCATCCGTCTTATTTGCAACTTCTTGCTTTAATCCTGTAATCTCATTGTCCTTGTTGGAAATAATCAAGTCTTTCTCTGCCAATTGTTCTTGTAGTCACTGGATTTAGGCATGCAGAGAGTGATTATCGGCTTTTGTCTCGAGGATTTCTTCCTGGAGGGGTGCGATGTCAGCTTCCAGGAGATCGACTTTTTTGTGCAGCTCCTATCGAATGGTCTGTGTGGCCGTCTTTATCTGAAGAGGCAACTGCTAGGAGAATTGAATGAGTAATTGGCCCATGGATGCCAATTCGGTGAACATAACCGCAGGGGGAAGAGAAGAAGCAGGCTGTGATGGTGGGGCAGAAAGTAGGTGGGGAGACGACGGTGGAGAATAGTCTGGAGAGGATAGGAGATTGGATGAGGCCTCACGAATGGCAGTTGGAGGCGAGGAGGGAGAAACTTCTGCAGCAGCAAGAATGGTGGTTGGAGGCATAAGGGAAAGAAGAGATGTCGACACTAAGACAATTCTAGTTTCATGTTGAGGCATTGACATAACTACTTCGGTAACCGCCTCTTATTCACAGGTCGGTTGTTTGACCGTGTCTGCTTGATCATCGGCTACTAGGGGAGAAGAAGAATGACACGCTGTAGCCCAAGCGTAAGCACCACCTCCTTTACTTGTCAATCCGCGGAGACGTGAGGACCGGTATGAAGACCACGAGCAAGTGAAGACACAAGTGCATGAGTGAAAGCACACAAACATGCACACACATACACACACACGCGCACAAAGTAAGATCAAAGAGAGGAACAATGGAAAGCTTCGATTGCAAAAGAGTTCTCTTACAAAAGCTCTATTCTCTAACAAGCTAACCTCAAAAATGAGCTCTCTAGCTCTTTTTATAGTTTTTTGACTAGTTTTGGCACTATCCAGACCTAGTGTCTGGCCTAGTTAAAAATTAGGCTCCAAGGCTATTTGAGGGCTGAAACGAAGTCTAAAAGTTATGAAAATTGGTAGGATGATACTTCTAATACTCCTCAAGCTCAAGGACTCCTTGTCTTGAACAAAGTGGAGTTACAAAAATAGAAAATGGTATTTACAATGGTTTTTAGTGATGAAAATCACTATTATTGTAGGGGATTTCTTCTGTAATTTGACATACACTTCTTGGAGCTCCCTACTTGCTCCTTCTTCTTGGGTGTTCACCTCTTTGATGTGCTCCTGTGCTTTGTCCTTGACCTTCAGCTTCAACACTCCCCCCCCTCTCGAGTCTGTCGTCCCTGACAGACCCTTGTTGTAATGGTTGTTCCAGGTTGCTTTGAGAGGGAGTGTCCATTTGGAAGAACCAGAGCCGTCTCTCTTCCAAATGTGGAAAGGTTGGTTGTCCAATTCTTCATTTGTCACTGCGAGCCTTTGCCCGTTGTAGTCCCTTGGTAGGTGCTTCTGCCTTGGAATCCAGCATGATTGTGTCGTTATGGGTCTCCATTGATGACCTCAGATCGTCCAAAGATGATGTTCATAGTAGTCATGCCAAGTACTCATAACCCATAATGGATGATGGGTAAGTGTGTTCGTGCATGGGTTGAGGAAAATATGTGCCTTGTGCACGGCCTTGTAATGTAGCCCTATGCATGCTTACGTGGAAAATGCATCGGAAGAAGTATGGTGCAAAAATTGGGGGTCTTGAGCTAAGTGCTCAAGGGTATGCCGACGAAGAGGTTTCCTAAACGATCATGGTTATGGTGTTTCCAGAGTAAAGATACTTACCATGGAGAAGGTCGATCGATGTTCATCTCTTCGTGCTGTACACTCGGCCTTTGGGATGGAACCAATGAGATCTTTTGAGTGGCTGATCCTGTCTCCTCTTTTCAAAGCATCATTTGCCAAATACTAAGAATTGAATTTCTTTATATTCCTTCAAAACAACATTTGATAACTACACCAAGCTTAGTTTCACATACTCTCGTTAGCTCACCATAAGGAGGAGTCTTCGCATCCAGTATACATACAAAGATGTGCAGGGTACCAGAACTATCCCTTGCAGACATCTCCTTGGATGCTCTTGTACATACAGTAGTTAAGCATCACTCAAGTTGCGGACCTTCAAGCTCTGCACTCCCATGGTAGGAGGAAACCATAGTTGTGGATGCCATGTTCATGCCAAGTTCTTGCCATCTACCAAATAAGGCAGCAATTATATCATCTGCTAGCCGAGACACACTTCTATCCAAACTGATAAATGCCTAGTAATCAACAGTTCCACCATCAACTAAGCATGACTCATTCATGTTTCATGAGCCAAACCTGGGAACAAGTGCTTTCTCTCTTTTTTTTTTTTTTTGGAGGAACAATGTCACAAAACAAGAAGGTAGACGTTAGTATAGTAAAACTAGTTGACATATGTCAATGTGCTCTCGTGCATGGGACTCTCAAGTGTGTCTATGCACGGCCATGTAATGTGGCCCTATATTAATGCATGCTTTGGAAATGCATGACCTGAATGGTGCAAAAGATAGGGTTCTGCAAAGAGCACATGGTTGTCGCTCGTCGAGGCCTGATGTCACTTGCAGATGTTGATGTCATCTTTGTTGGAGGTATCCATTGGATCTTCGAGATGACAACTGATCCTTCCTCCTTATAGGGATCCATTTTAGAACAGCATTTGGCACTATAGAGATGACTTCAGGCGTCTTCCTCTTTGGATGCTTTCTGAACTGTGGTATCCAGTGTGGTTGGCACTTTGGTTCGGTGGAGGCTACTTGTACTTTTGGCTTCCAAACCCATATCCTTTTTGCTCATCTTCCTACTATTGTTGAAGAGCTGATTTGATCTTCTTTCCGTCTCTGTATGTGGTTCTTACCCTTTTCTCTTTTTGGCTTCTTTGTTGAGACCTTTCGCATGTGGGAGAACATAGGTTGTTGTGGATGTAAGAGCTTCTTAGGTACCCACATCTGTAATCGCCCTTGTTGAGTTGTAGCTAATTTCTTAGGCACCCAAACTTGTTGGATACCTTGTGATTGAGCTTGCCCGAGGTGCTTCCTTCGTCTTCTGGCCTGGTTGGCTTGCCTGGATGGGTTTTGTGGGGGCAAGGCTGGTGGTTGCTCTCCTTTGCGTACCCAGATCTGCTTCATGCTCGGAACTGCTTTCTTATCGAATGGTGTCTTTCTATTTTATGTAGCAGTTGTCGTCAATGGTTGTGTTTGCCTGTGTGGTGGACTCACTACTCTGGCTACTTGATTCTTTGGAGAAGAAGAAAGATCCACCCGCCTTCAAACCTGTTCTTCCACGATTGACTCCTTCTCCAGCATAGAGCTTTTGACACATACAACATCTTCTTCCATATGATTAGTCTTAGAAGAACTAAGAGAGTGTGTGGTGCCATGAGCTGGGAGCATGCAGTTCTCTAATTCTAATGTAATGCATTGTTCATGTACCCAAACTTGAAGAATTCGACTTCTTATGTTTAAGTTAACTGCATGGTCATAGATCCAATCTTGACCCAAGACAAGTGGTTCTGTAAGGTTCTCATCTTGACACACAAGCACTTTGACTTTCATTGGAACATCTTGAAGGTAGATGGGAAGTTCCACCTCGCCCAAACAAGGGGTTTCCACACCTCCCAATCCTATGAGATAAGCTTCTATGGGATTGATGTTCAACTGCAAGTCTTGGCAGTAGGATAGTCTAACTGCACTACTTGCTGCACCTGAATCAATCAATTCTTTCATAGTCCTTGCACCCTTTCCTTGTCCTATCTCTATGGTCACAAAGGGACGTCGGTCAATGACTTGAGAAGTAATTATGCCTGATTTTTGGCACATATCCATGTGATATTTTGGGCCTTTTGAGTTGACATCTAAGCCTAGTCGCCTTAACTTATTTTGCCTAATACGCTCTCTGGCCTCTGCCTGTGCTTCTTCCCTCACCCTTAACTCCTCTTCTTTTCGCTTCTTAGCAGTGTTGAGTCTAGTAAGCATATCCTCAGTAAGAGGTTCTTGATATAGCTTGACTCTACACCCACTATTATAGTATGGCAAGATGTCACCTTCTAAAGTAGCCAATTGAACCGCACCGCTAGTGGAAACTCTATTAATGATCATGGGTCCATATCCTCTTTTTTCCAACTTACGGGCATGTTGTTTTAGTGTGTAAACCAACACTAGGTCTCCCTCTTTTAATCCCTTGTCCTTGATGTGCGCATCGAAGTATGCCTTTTGTCTTTTCTTTGCAGCATAGATGCCTGCTGCCGCTCGTAGCCTCGTCTCACCTAAGCGTTCTAGATCAAAGATCTTGGAGGACAATTCATATCCCTTCCACTCATGCTCTTGTGCTATCTTTAATGTAGGGATTAAGAAGTCCAATGGCAGCACCGCATTCTGTCCAAAGACCATCTGAAATGGGGTGGCATTGAGTACTGTTTTATAGGCAACTCGATAAGCCCAAATAGCATGATGAAGTTGTTTATCCCAATCAGAGCGTTTGTTGTTTACAAGCTTGGTCAAGACATTACATAGGATCTTGTTTTTGCTCTCAGCTTGTCCGTTAGCTTGTGGATGATAGGGGGTAGACTTCTTATGTATCACCAAGAATCCTTGGAGAAGATTTTCAATGACTTCATTCAAGAAGTGTGTGCCTCTATTGCTTAGTAGTTCTATTGGTAACCCATATTTCTTGAGCACATTCTCAAATAAGAACTTTGCCGTTGTCTGAGCATCATTCTTTGTTGTGGCTTTGACTTCTACCCACTTGGTAAGGTAGTCTCTGGCTACAATAATGTATTCTGCATGGGAGTTTCTAGCTGGGGGGTTAATAGGACCTATGAAGTCTATGCCCCACTTTGAAAATACACGCCCTCCCATCATTGGCCTCAAAGGCATCTCGTCTTTTCTAACTGGATATTGTGCACGTTGGCATGTGTCACATTTGTTCACATAGGTATGTGCATCCATATGAAGAGTGGGCCACCAAAGTCCTGAGAATAGAATAGTCTTGATCACTCGGTCAAGACCAAAATGTCCACCTGCAACACCACTGTGTGCAGTCTCTAAGACCTTTAAATAGTCTGATTCATGAACGCACAGTCTTAAGTAACCATCTTTGCCTCTTCGGTATAGGTTCTCTCCTACTAAGGCATAGCCTTGAGCCTCTTGCTCCATGCTTCGTCTTCTTGCTAGACTAGCCTCTTTGGGTAATCTTCCCGACCTCATAAACTCTACCAATGGAGCACTCCAATCTGGAATTTGACACTTGATAAAGGGTCGCATGCTCCACTGGTGGTCTCTCTCTGCAGATTGGACAATTCTTAATCCACTCATGTGTTTCTTTGTCCATGCTAGGCCAATACACTCCTAAACATTTCAGATTTTGTAATGTGCGTTGTTTAGAATAATGATTTCCTAGCAATCCGTCATGAGCTTGTTGCAACCAACTAATATGTTCATCGTCCTCAACACAACAAGCTAATACACCTTCAGTATCTTGTTTGTACATGCTTCCTGCCAATATGTGATATTTTTGTGATTTTACAATTTCTTCTTGTGATGTTTTCACATTCTTATTTGCGGGGCCGAAGGTTAGGACTGGTACCAACTTATTTGCCCATTTAGGAACAACTTCTAAATTGAACAGATAAGCATCGGGTAATTCATCAGACACTCCTTGTGGTGACTCTCTTGAAGTGATGTGAGAAAGGTGGTCTGCCCGAAGGTGGGTTTTACCTTTCCTGACAACAACTTCAAAGTCATACTCCATTAGTAAGAGAAACCATCTTACTAAGCGTCCAGTATTGCAAGGTTTATTGACCAAATATAACAAAGCTTGATGATTAGTGAAAAACTTGAACTTGTTGGCCAATAAATAGTGTCTAAACTTCTTCACAGCATATACCATGTCTGACCCTTCTCGCTCAGTTGTGGTATAATTTCTTTTGGCTGGGTTCATTTGTCTACTAGCATATGCTATGGGCAAATCTAAATTCCCTTCACCTGCGGGTTGTGCTAGCACACATCCTATGGCGTGATTGGATGCATCCACATGGACATGGAATGGTTTATTCCAATCAGGAGTGGTCAATATTGGTGCTGTGCACAAACGTTTCTTCAGTTCATTGAAAGAATTCTCGCATTCATCATTCCTCTCCAAATTAGACAACAAGGCATAAAGGGGTCTAGCTATGATCGCGTACATGTGGATAAACCTACGGTAATATCCACAATGGCCCATAAAGGCTTGTACCTCCTTAACATTCCTTGGCCTTGGCAGCTCCGCTATGGCTCGTATCTTATCTTCATCTGTTGAGATTCCATTCTTAGAAACAATGTGACCTAAGATTTTACCTTGACGCACCATGAACACACACTTTTTTGGGTTCAGACACATTCGATATTCTCTACACTTGTTGAAGATTTGTCTGAGCTCAGGGATGTGAAATCTTCTTTCTTGGGAATGAGCACATAAATCATCCACATACACTTCTAAGCTCTTCCGCAAGAACTCTTTGAAGACATGAAACATGAGCCTTTGGAATGTTGCAGGTGCATTGGTGAGCCCAAATGGCATCACACGAAATGCAAAGATTCCCCACTCTGTGGCAAAAGCTATTTTGTGTTGATCTTCTGGGGCAATGGCTACTTGATTGTAACGTGAAAACCCATCAAGGAAGCTGTAAACTTCCTTGCCTGCAACTCGCTCCAATAGGTGTTCCGTGATTGGAAGTGGATAACTATCTCTGATCGTAGCAGCATTAACTTTTTTAAGGTTAATACACACTCGCAACTTCCCGTTCTTCTTGGGCACCACTACAATGGGGGACACCCATTCAGTATGCTCAATCTCATAGATAAATCCAACTTCAACCAGCCTATCAATTTCTTCTTTTATCTTGGCTACATAAGTGTCATTATATGTGTAGGGCTTCTGTTTGGTGGGCCTGGCATCAGCAATTATGGGGATAGTATGAGAGCAAATTCTTGGATCTACCCCTTTCAAGTCTCTATAGTGCCACGCAAACACATCCCTATATTCCCTTAAGAGAGCTACAAGCTCCATTTCTTCTCTTGCACTTAGTTCATCTCCTATATATGTGCATCTCTCTTCGTTCTCTTCAATGGTCACTACAATCTTCTTGGTTTTTTCTTTATTATCATATGATTCTCCTATGATGGCCTCTCTCTTAGGCATTCATACCAAAATTTTGCGGTCGTCAACTTCATATTTCTTGAAGTTTTCTGGTACTTCAAACAATGATTCCTCCTCTTCTTGTTTCACTGCTTTTCTTTTCTTTTTCTTTTGACTGCTCTCACTTCCATCCTTTGAATTTACCGTTTTAATACTTGTGAGAGGTTCTTCTTCTTCCTGGGTGAACACTCCTATATCTTCTAGATAGTGCTGCTTTGAGTTAAAGCAACTATCCATCACAATGGAATCTATATCATCATCATTCTCTTCTTCTGCTTCTATGACATCACTTGGGTCACATTCTTCTAGCAAGGTCTGACACATGAACACTGAAATATCATAACCCTCCTCATCACAATGAGGTGTCCATTGTTCTTCATTAACAGCAATGTCCATGGTGGCTAAGATTTATGGCCAGCCATGAGGCTCAAATTCCTCATCTGGAAAGATCATCGGTGTGTAGGCTGGGTCTCTAACTGGTTTATCTCCTGGTGAAGTTCCTTCTTCTCGCACCTTCAAGCGTTTTTCCTCTTCATCTGCGACCTTTCACATCCACAAATGAGTATCTTCATGCAGCCATGATGGATCAGGTGAACTTTTAGAATGCACAGAGATTGAATCTTCTTTTGCTTTGTGGATAGGATTCCACTGTAGGGGTGGTACATCTCTAAAGGAGTAATCCTTCCAATTGACCTTGGTGGTTACCCCTAAGTGCTGCAAGTACAACGAGTTGGTTCCCCAATCCTGTACTATTTGCAATTGTCATAGGAAGGGTCTGCCTAAGATCATCTCATAGACATTATTTTTCTCAAAGTAACATATAGCAAATGTATGTTCAAGCTCTACACCACAAGTGGTTAGAGTTATCCCTTCTAGCAATCCTAGAGGTCTTTCAAAATGATCGTCGGCCATTTGAAGCTTCATTCTAGTTGGTCTTAATGTGGGTTTGCCCCATTGCTTCCACAAGGAGGTGGTTGCAATGGCAACACCGGCACCAGAATCTATGATTGCTTTGGTTGTGTAACCTTGATAGGTGATTGGAAGATAAGTATTACCTTCTTCACCCTCACACATGTCCCCTATTTTGTCTAGAGGTATCTCTGGCACTTTTTGCTTAGAGCCTGCTTTAGGCATATTGGACTCAAGTTCTGGGACCTGATCCTTCACATGATTCCATAGCTCAGGTTTTGCTTTGAGCAGCTCTTCTACAGTGAGATGACATTGAACCTTCGTGTTCTTCATGACATCAGTGTTCCTTGGGATCACTGAGTCTTCATGTCTTACCAGTATTGTTGGAGCTCTGATCTGAAGAGACTCAGATTCCCATGGGCCTAGAAATTGAGGCAGTTCTTCTAAGGTATTAGATTCAAAATCTATCCTTTCGTCTTCTGGTTGCTCGACTTGATCTCCGTAAATGGATGGAATGTCTTGGGGAAATTGATCATGAAGATCATCAATCTCGAGAATAGGAGGGGTATTACCCTTCTCCTTGGCCCATTTCTCTTCTTGTATTTCCAGCAAGAACTCTTGAGAGTACTGTTGAATTGAAGGAGGTATTCCAGCATCCGTGGAATTAGGAACATAAGCTCCCATTGGTGGTGAGCTTCCTCTTTCAATAACTGGTTGAGCCTGTGGAGGTAAAGAAACTTGTCATTTGTTTACCAACTGCTCTAATCTTTCCAGTAAGCCTTGGAAATGCAAATCCGGTTTGACAGAGTTTGTCTGATTGAACTTTTGACTAGTCTCGAGTATAGCTTGAGCTTGTTCTACCATTTTCATGCACATTCTCATCCGTTCAATCTCTAAATCCGCTCTAGGGTAACTCTTGTCTAGATTTGCAGCTGTTGGCGCTTCTTGAAGTCGAGCCTGGTAGGCCTTGAACATCATATCCAAGCCTTCCGGGGTTGGATCTGCTAGAACAGACCCTGGTTGCGGCTTATTTACAATGGGTGGTGGGGTGGGATGAGGTGGAGTGGATGGAGTTTCGGCATGTGAGGGGTTTTGAGATGCAATGTCTTCTATCTTTAATTTTTCATCTTTCAAGCTTTCTTCTAGTTCCGATAACTTTTTATTCCACTTGCGATTGGCCTTCTCTCTAGTATCCTTCCATGTTCTTGTTTTCCTCTTACTAGGCTCTCCTGATTCACTCGACTCTGATTGTTCTGCTGGTTTATCTTGTTTTAATGCTTGTGCCCTAGTAACTGCCTGTACAAGAGCCACATTACTACTACTTGCACTTGAATCCGCCACTAAGCCTACCACATTAATGGGTGTAATCTTGGGTGCACTGGAGGGGTTTCTTGGACAATCTCTGGGGAGATGGTCTTTGCCACAATCAGGACAAAAAGCCTGTATTGTGATAGCCTGTCCTTGACTCGGAGATGGTGGGTGGGGACAATCACGAAGGAAATGGTCGCCCTGACATCTGAAACATGGTCCTCTAGGGGCTTGTGGTCTAGCTTGTCTCAATTGGGGCCTAGGGTTAGCATTTGTGTACATGACATTGGAGTATTGAGGCTCCCAATTTTGTTCCATAGGTTGTGCCTCATATTGATACGGGTAAATCTCACTATGTTCAGGTGACTCTGTGTAATAAGCATGTGGACTACCTTCATGGGAGTAGTCTGAACTATGAGCATGAGAGTCATTCTCTGAGATCAGTGGGGTCACTAGCACCAATGCTCTATTAAGGTTCTCTTCTGCCAGTGCATACTTAACTGGAATTGTATTGGCAGGAGCTGGTGGTTGGTTTCCCAAGACTGGTTGTGGCCTATATGGTGCCTGATATTGTTGTTGTGGTCTATAATATGGCTGTTGGTATTGGTTCTGATACCTACCTTGTGGGTAAGGTTGTTGATAATTTTGTCTAACAGCGTGCCTATTGTAGGGACAATCTTGAGCCCTGTGGTTCGTGTACTTCCTTTCAATAGTGCAGTATGGGGTATTCCTTTCTCTCATGTTCTTGTGAAGAGAGATGGTGGATGCAATCCAAAGATAAGTAGGTGCCGCTACAACCAGCTTCACACCAGCCAACTGAGACTTCAGAGTTTATTAGTAGACCCTTCAAGCTTCCTAAATCCACCAAAATATCAGCCAAGTACTTTGGAACATGTATCCCAAAAGTTTAAGTCAAGACAGACTAGTTGCGAAATGACTAGCTCCCAAAACTTGCTATTTTTGGACATACACTTGCTGGAAAAAATGAACAGTGCTCTCAGCCTGGAAGGAATTAGAAAAATTCCTTTTGGGCATAGCAAGTAGACTTAGCAAGCTTCCCAATCCAAGTTAAAACACTTCAAATGATGGACTGAGCACTGAGAAAAGGTTTCATCAATTTCTGGAACATGCCCACCATTCTCAGGGCTCTATAGAGATAGACCAGTGAGCAGTAAATTGCAGATATCTTCAAAACTATTAATTCAATGACCTTGAAGATTGATATACAGAAACTAGACAGTAAGAGCTATCCAAGGCATGTTAAATCACTGAAAAAGGTTCAGTAAAACTCGAGATATGACCTTCTGAAGGTACTGCTCTGAGTGAGTATAGCAGAGAACAAAACAGAGAAGTAGATGATAATAAATGTATAGATTCACATATGATTACAACCACATTGGCAATGAATCTTTGCACAATGGGAGTAGAATGATATATCTATGGAGTAAGCTCTTCAATCTCTACAAAATGACATGAAGTGGTCACGTACAAGGCTTGATAATCGCCTCTTCCTTCTTGCTCCTTTTATAGCTATTCTTGGAGGGAGTTTTGAATTCGAATTCGAATGGCTCCACCTAAAAGTGATCCCCAAAGTTAGGAGATATTCCCTCAGCTCAAAAATTCGTGATTTTGGTAGTTAGAGCCACGAATTTGCTTTTACATCATGCATGAGGTAAGCCATTCTTTTCTTTTTTTCTTTTTCCATTTACAAGAGATAAAATGAACTCTTTTACAAGAGGTGTTCACATGACTACTCATGTGACTTACAAATGAGGATGATATCAAATATATCAAGCATGTAGGCTTGAGTAAAATGCACCAACAGTTCTGGTTGTGCATTGGGCATACATTAGCCATGTGGTCGCCTCCGCAAGTATAACACCGATTCAATGGAGTGACTCTCTGTGTTTGTCTATTTTGGACCCCCAACTTCTTGGCAACTTGCTCAGCTATCTCCTCTATTTCCGTGGAGATTTTCGAAGTATGACTAGTAGAGCTATCCGAATCCTTATAGAGTTTGGACAATCCTAACTCCTCACCCAAGTTATCTTCTATTTCAATGCATGTCCGCACACACTCTTCTATGGATCTAGGCTCTTTCAAGTACACATATGATCTTAACTTTGTGCTCAGTAAGACATCTAAGAACAAAGCCACTTGTTTGGCTGGTGTGGGTAACTATGGAGCAGGGCACCTTTCTAGGTACTGTCTGAACCTTCTACCTGCTAGTCGCATTGTTTCTTGGGGTGTCTGCTTGAAACTGTGGATCAAAGATGATGTGTTATGTCTGATACCACTCTTGGAAAATTCTACAATGAATTCGTCTAGCAGCTGACCTCTATCGCGATAGTTGCGACTACTCAATGGTTGAAACCAAGCCAAGGCAGTGCCCTTAAGATTCAAACCAAATGCCTCGTATTGGGTGAATAAATCCTCAACCTGTTCAGCTCTTAACACTTGTTTGAACTCAACCACATGATCATAAGGATCTCCTGACCCGTCAAAATAATTCTTCATTGCCTTGATCACTTGAGTGGGTCTAAGGGTTCTTGTGTGCTCTCGGGGTCTAGGCAATTGAAAATCATGTTCATCTCTTTGTTGCCTATGTGCTTGATGCCTCTCTCTTTCAGGTCTTTCATTTTCAAATCGTGCTCTATTTCTGCCCACCGTGTGTGCAAAACTTACCTCAGGTCTCTCTCTAGTTCTTTCTCTTTGGGCTTCATAAGCTTGGGATGATCCTACTCCTTGGAGGCCATAGGAAACATTGGATCTTGGTGGAGGGAAAATCAATTCAGTCTTCCAAGTATATGAATGTCTATCATGTTCTGTTACCAAGAACATTTTCTCTCATGTGTTATCCAAGTAGACAACTTTTCCTGGTATCTCTGGGTCATTGAACTCGTAGATGATGACTATGCCCAATTGGCTAGGTTGATCTAGCTTGAATCTCCAAAAGGCTTCCTCTGTTTCTCTATTCAAGAATAGTTCTATGCTTTTGTTATCTTGAGGAATCCAATCTGGAGTGATCACTCTGGTCAAAACTGACTTGCCTCTAGGAGTCTGAGGTCCTTGCCCTACATTTCCTTGTTCCAGGTCTCCTATCTCATTCTCATGAATGATATTTCCAAACTCATCGGTCCTATCTGGTAGGTTGGTGACCACATACATGGTTCCTTCCTTATCAATGTATGAACCCTCTTCGAACTTGACCACCGGGTGTTCAAGTCCAAAGGATTGATCTGGATTTTTGAGTTGGACCACTGATCTCCTCAGGCCATCCTCATAGATGCGAGCACCTAATCGGTTGGTCCGAATATATTCCAACTGTGTCTTATAGGGACCTTCTAGTGTTTGTAGATGGGCAGTTCTTGAGCCACCTGCAGGTTTCCCCATGCCAAAAGACATTTTTGAGTCACTTGTGTCTGAACTTAGTCTGTAAGGATGACCACTTAGTTGTTGTGCCCAAGACTTAGCTGTATGGTTGACACTAGCCTCAGAAGATCCAATGCTTTGTCTATCCTTGCCTAGGTGTCTACCAGATCTTAGGTTCATAAGCTTAGGTTAAGACTCCAAAATTTCCCCTTAGTATGGTTCAAGATCCTTTAGAGCTCAAAAAATGGACTTTGGATGAAAAAGTTATGTCAAATCAGGCTCCTGGGGGTCAAAACAGGCAAACAAGACCTTTTGGAAAAAATCATGATTTTGTGAAATGAAGAGAATCGAGATTGTGTGAAATTAGAGAATCGCGATTGTGTGAAATTAGAGAATCGCGATTGTGTGAAATCAGAGAATCGCGATTGTGTGAAGTCAGAGAATCGCAATTGTGTAAAATCAGAGAATCGCGTTTTCACAAAATCGTGTTTTGGCTGAAAATCGTGACTTGTGAGAATCGTGATTTTGAGCAGAGAATCGTGTTTTTGAGAATCGCAATTTTGAGCAGAGAATCGTGTTTTTGAGAATCGCGATTTTGAGCAGAGAATCGTGTTTTCACAGAATCGTCTTTTCACAAAATCGTGTTTTCATAGAATCGTGTTTTTGGCTGAAAATCGTGATTTGTGAGAATTGCGATTTTGAGCCCGTTGAAAATCGTATTTTCTCAAAATCGTGTTTTTGACATGAAAATCGTGATTGCCAACAGAGAATCGTGTTTTAGAGAATCGTGTTTTAGAGAATCGTGTTTTAGAGAATCGCGATTTTGTCTTAGAGAATCGTGGTTTTTAAAAATTTAGAGAATCGGGATTTTGAGCACAACCTCAGAATCGTGTTTTTACAGAATCGTGTTTTTGACATGAAAATCGTGATTTCCAATAGAGAATCGTGTTTTCACAAAATCGTGTTTTCAGAGAATCGTCTTTTCACAAAATCGTCTTTTGAAAATCGCGATTTTGTCTCAGAATCGTGGTTTTCAGAAATTTAGAGAATCGCGATTTTGAGCGCAACCACAGAATCTCGATTCTGAGAATGACCACAGCATCGTGTTTCTTTCAGCAAGCTTTTAGGCGGGAAGTAGAAAATCGTGATTTTCAAAAAAATATGAATTTTCACAAAATCGCGATTTTCATCACAGAATCGTGTTTTTTGGCGGGAACTTCGAATTTTTTAGCGGAGCAATGGCGAGCTCCGTATGAGCAAAAAATCATGAAAAACTATTTGAGGGCTCAAACGAAGTCTAAAAATTATGAAAATTGGTGGGATGATACTTTTAATACTCCTCAAGCTCAAGGACTCCTTGGCTTGAACAAAATGGAGTTACAAAAATAGAAAATGGTATTTACAATGGTTTTTAGTGATGAAAATCACTATTATTATAGGGGATTTCTTCAGAAAATTTGACATACACTTCTTGGAGCTCCCTACTTGCTCCTTCTTCTTGGGTGTTCACCTCTTTGATGTGCTCCTGTGCTTTGTCCTTGACCTTCAGCTTCAACACACGCACTAATAGTAGTATCTTCCACGGTGTCCTTTAGAGGCTCAACATCCAGTTGTTTCAGTTCATCCTGCGGTTGGACTTCAATGACATCTTCCATAATCACATCTGGCTCTTGCTGCTTGCTAGGAGAAGAAGGTGCTCATACGCCCTATAAAGTCGTGGCCATATCACGAAAGATTTCAAACTCTTGAACTGCGGTTGAATCCTACACTTGGCTTTGCGATGGGTTGATACGTCTGCGTTTGTGCTAGAAGAAGTGTAGCAATTCTTCGTCATCATCATCCTCCATCATCTATGTAGACTCCTCATGTAAAAGCATGGTATTCGTTGGAGGTGGTTGCGCTGCTTGTATCACCAGAAGAAGAAACGTGAGGAGGTGCGGTAAATGAGTTCTAGGAATTTCGTTCTTGGAGTAATTTTTGGAGCATCGTATCATCCAAGGTCTTTGTTGTACTTGATCCGTGCTCACCGGTCAATGGTACCACCATACATGCTGCCGGACTCCAGTTATCGGCCACCATTTGTAAGTCTACAGTTCCGAGTGCCATCAGATCCTTGTTGGCCTTGAGAAAAGCTTCCTCTTCATCATCTGAAAGACCATCCAACATGTGTACAGGTTCGGCTACATAAGGTCGTGCATGCAAATCACAAGGCTTCATGTCGTCCAGTGGAACAATATATTTCCGGTGGTTATTTTTAAAAACTAATTCATGCGCTGACCAATCCTGAACTACCTTCGCTTGCTTTAGCCATGGGGGTCCAAAGAGCAGGTTATAGTCAAGGATAGATTCGGGTAATTCCAGAACAACAAAGGTCATTTTAAATACAGCTCCTTGTAGAGTGATCAGAATATCATGTACTAATCCCACCGGATGAACTCGGGATTGATCAGCCATTCGCACAAAAAATTGGACAGGCTCAATTTGTGTCCATCCCATCCGTTGACAGAGTGTTGTTGTTGCAATGTTTACACCGGAACTACCATCAATTAACACTTGAGTGATTTTATGATTCTTATACCAGACCGTAATCAAGGGTACCGTATGATCCACTGTCAGATCAAGTTCCGGCTGGATTGTGGCTGTGGAACGAGCACATGAAGGTCTTGGGCTGACCTTTTGCTGGAACTGTTGATGTACACCCGCGACTAAAGCCAATAGTTGTCCCAATGGTAGTGTAATTGATGCTTTGGATAAGACATCTGTTGGTAGTAGTCAGAGGCATAGAAGATGCAGAAGCATGTAAAGACAGAGCAGGGAGTTAGTCGAATCATTTTTTCAAAAGACTTATATTTTATAAATACTTTTCAAAACCTCCAATAGTGATTTTCATCACTTTTGTACTATATGTAACATGGAAAAACCCTTTTTGTAATTTATAGCTCCATTTTGTGCAAGCCAAGGAGTCCTCGAGCTTGAGGAGCTTAGGTAGAATGAGCACACCAATTTTGGTAATTTTTAGACACCGTTTATCCCTTCAAATAGCATCTAAAACCTATTTTTTAACTATGTCGATCACTAGATGTGAAACCGGTCAAAACTATTCTAGAATCTATAAAAAGAGCTAGAGAGCTCATTTTTGAGGTTAGCTAGTGTAGACTTGTATGAGCTAGAGTGAGCTTGAGCTTGTAAGAGTGTTCTTGAGTAATGGAGTTGATTTCCTACCTTCCATCGTGTCTTGCTTGTCTCTTCTTGTGTGTGTGTATGTGTGTGTGCATCTCTATGCTTCTCACCTTCACTCTCACTTCATCTCACATTCACGATCTTCATATCACTCCTATCTCTTCCGCGGATTGACATTAAGGAGGTGGAGCTTCTTAACATGGTTCTCACCATTGTGCTAGAGCAACACCAAATTTGGCGTTGTTGTCGGGGATCGAGTCTAGGACGAATGCGTAATGGTAAGAGTATAGCAAGAAGTGGCGTTGGAAGTTAAAAATTTCAGTTTTTGTTGTTGTTTTTAGTTAGTTTTTTTAGTGTTTTTCACCTCCCCCACACTCCATCTTCATCACCGCATCATCTTCTTCCACTCCAAAAAAATCAGAAAATTCACCAGTCACGACTGAAGTGTTGAAGATAAATGTACAAGCTCATTTTCATATGAGCCATGCTTGGATAAATTTACCAAATATAAAGATAAAGAAAAAGTGGAGGAAAAAAGGAAAAAATAATAAAAGAAAAAGTCTAGTCAAAATTCATGATGAGTAAGAGATACAATATCTTGCTTTGTAGTTAGTAGCATGTAGTGGAGAAAGTGGTGAGTTAAGAAGAAGGCACAAACTTCTTCACATGCTCATTGGTTATAAAAGTGAAGTGGGAGCACATTCAAAACAAGGAGAGAAAGAGGCAAGAGCTCCCAGTAGTCGGATCTAGCCATTTTGTCATTTTGGCTTTCCCTTAGACTCCTTCCAGCCGCACGTCAGTTTGTACATAGCTCTGTTGCAGAGCTCATATCTCAGTGCATATGTAACCATTTTGTGCATTTAAGCACTCATTGGAAAGCTTATCTTGTGTACTTTCTGCATATCAAATATCTCTTTGAAAGCTTATGTAGTCTTTGAGATATCAGTGAAATAGTGAAGTCCAGTTTTTCAGTATACCTGTGTAGATAGGTAGTCTACTTTGGTCGGTTAAATTTCCTGACCAAAACATATCCAAATTGCGTGATTTTTGTCTTGTTGGAAAGATCTTGGCATCTACTTTCACTGTCTCAAATATCTCATTGAGATCATTTATATTCTGTGAGATATCTGTCAGATAGTAAAGTCCAGTTTTATAGTGTACTTATGTGTGCAGGTGGTCTATCTTGGTGAGTTTAGTTTCCTGATCAAAACTCATCCAAATTACTTGATTTTTAGCTTGTTGGAAAGCTACTTGTGTCTACTTTCTCTGTACTAAATATCTTTCTCAAAGAATATATATTCAGAGAGCTATCAGTCCAAGAGTGAAGCTTAGTTTTTCAGCATACCTGTGTGGACAGGTAGTTCATCTTTGACAGTTGTGTTTCCTAATCAAAACTTGTCCAAATTAATTCATTTATAGCTTGTTAGAAAGCTCTCTTTGTCTACTTTGATTGACTAAAGTCTCAAGTCCATTTGAGTTTTGTATTGAGAGCAGCAAGCTATCTAAGGTGCAGATGTTTGTCCAAGTGTTGGACATACAAGGGCTCACTACACACTTCCGTTGCGCATAGGAGAACCATTCTCCACATGAAGGCCAGACGACTTTCGAACTTCCAACTCTCTCATGGATGAAGACGATAGAAGAACTTGGAACAACCCACTCAGCAAGGGTAGAGGCGCAGTTACATGCCATGGCAATGATTGAAGAATGCATTTTACAGTCCCCCTACTTTTCTCATTTGGCCCCTCGCAGATACATATCAGGGCACGAGCTACAATACAAACCGTATTTTATGTTAATGGCGGAATATCAGTTGGCCATAGAGAGAGAAACAGGCAAGAAACCCTCTCACGCTACTCAGTTTGAGCCTGACGATTTGTCACCAGACGCGCGCAGCAAGGAGAAATCTATCAACCAGATTGGCGCAAGGATCTCTTACAAAATTATCCAGAGATGATGAGCACTTGGGTTAAGGCACCTCTACACTTAAAGTACAACCCATGTTGGGGACCAGTGCCACGTCGCCGCTCGTGGAAGGCATTTGCGATTAAAGTACAGAATAACAAGCAATGCCAGGAGTGGTTGGATTACCCATATTTCACTCCACCCATAGGACCACCTACAGTCGGATACATGATGGCAACGATTCGTCACTGGCTCCCTCGCTTGAAACATATGGACCATATAGCAGCGCACATGACTGTCAAGATATTTGACATGATGCAAATGGTTTTCAAAGTCTTCTGTCGTGTTAAGGCACCTCATGTAAACACCCTGGGCTTCGAGCATGGTAACCTAGATCTTGCATATGATATGAGTACAACGCCATCGCTAGTGGTGTGTTATACCTAGCATTGTAGAATCAAGTACTTACCGACGTGCCATAAGCATACTTTCGAAGAAATGTTCACAACCGGTTTCTGGGAATACCATTCGGAAGTGTTCATCAGTAGGCCTACGCATTTACTTCAATTATTTGCCTATGAACAAATGGTATATTCCACGCACTGTTGACTCCCACCATCCGATGAACCGCAACCAATTGATTGGGAGAAACTCGAGGCAGATTTGGCCCGAGGCATTCGAATCTCAAAACACACCCTCGCTCAAGAGCTCCTACAGAATTACATCCGACAGACCTCACAACAAGAATCTATCGAGGATGACAGAAGCGAGAGGGAGGGGGGTGTTGGTAGTAGTCAGAGGCATAGAAGACACGGAAGCATGTAAAGACAGAGCAGGGAGTTAGTCGAATCATTTTTTCAAAAGACTTATATTTTATAAATACTTTTCAAAACCTCCAACAGTGATTTTCATCACTTTTGTACTATATGTAACATGGAAATACCCTTTTTGTAATTTATAGCTGCATTTTGTGCAAGCCAAGGAGTCCTCAAGCTTGAGGAGCTTAGGTAGAATGAGTGTACCAATTTTGGTAATTTTTAGACACCGTTTACCCCTTAAAATAGCATCTAAAACCTATTTTTTAACTATGCCGGTCACTAGATGTGAAACCGGTCAAAACTAGTCTAGAATCTATAAAAAGAGCTAGAGAGCTCATTTTTGACGTTAGCTAGTGTAGACTTGTATGAGCTAGAGTGAGCTTGAGCTTTTAAGAGTGTTCTTGAGTAATAGAGTTGATTTCCTACCTTCCATCGTGTCTTGCTTGTCTCTTCATTGTGTGTGTGTATGTGTGTGTGCATCTCTATGCTTCTCACCTTCACTCTCACTTTATCTCACATTCACGATCTTCATATCACTCCTATCTCTTCTGCGGATTGACATTAAGGAGGTGGAGCTTCTTAGCATGGTTCTCACCATTGTGCTAGAGCAACAACATCCCACACTAGATCAATTTTTGCTATTTTCGGTACAGTGTCCGATGTGGATTCCGGGACTCTTTGGGTTAGGTTTTTGTCTTCCAGTATTGTCTGCGGTATGCTTAGCTACGTTACTGGAACTGGGTCAGGGAAAATAGCTTGTTCTTGAGTTGCCCACTTACTTGCTTTAGTAAACACCTTCTGTTGTTCACGAATTCCAGGTTCAAAAATCTCCGCAACTGGCTGTAGTTGCTTTCCTGAACGTGTTTGCACTACTGCTGTTTGAGTGTCGATTGCTGATATGTACACCATATTTGCCATCGGGTGTTGTCGTTCCTTTTTCTTTTTATTGTACTTGGCTGCATCTTTACAGTACCTACGGATATGTTGTATTTCACTAAAAAAATGACACTTAGGTGGTGGAAGAGATGCACCTTCACCTGCTGTACCCGCATTCCACCGAGTTTGCCCAAAGTTAGTTGACCGTCCTCCTCGATAATTCTTGTATCCCTGGTACGGGGTATTCCTCATCTGTGGTGGTACATAATGACTGGCTGGTTGCCCTTGTTCTTGAATGATGGCATTAACAGCAGCTCTGCTCTGTACCTTTGCATTATACGGACAAGTCTCCGTAGTGTGGTCCGTTGTATGGCAAATGGTGCAATATATTTGATTCAGAACGCATGCGGAGCTGCTGTGCCCTGGATTTTTGCATTTAGTACAATAAATTTGTTTCAGAGGATCCTCATTGGATTGCATGGACGCCTTCAGCCACTCTAGATCTTCAGTGAATCCACCCACCTTATTTTCTAATTGTAATGCCATAGCAATTACGGCATCCAAAGTCATTCCACCCACACTCCATATGATCATGATCTGCTTTAATTGGGGCTTTAATCCATTGATGAACCACTGAGTGATAACGTCATCTGGTAGATTGGCATGCGCTGGTGGTAACTACCATAAATGAGTCCGAAATAGCATGGCATAATCCTGTACATTTTGGTGTGGCTTCTGCCTATTATTCTGCAGATAATCAAAAATTTATGTTGGATTTCTCTTTAACCAAAATCGTTGCAGAAAGGCATCCTTCACATCATCATACTGCCGGAAATGGTCCAAATCGTATTCCGTTAACCAACGAGCAACTTCATTAACCAAAGTTGATTGGAACATGATGGCTTTAAAGCAGGATCTGCTGGGTAATTCAAAACTGCATAATTAATTTCAAATGTCCGCACATGCGTGTCGGGATCATCTCCCGAGAAACCTCCAAATTTTTTATACGTGACTCCGGCTGGCACCGGATGCGGTGGAACAATCTATTGTTGTTGTTGTTGCTGTTGTTGTTGTTGCTGTTGTTGTTGTTGTTGCTGTTGTTGCTGTTGTTGTTGTTGTGAGCCACTCATGGTACTGTTGTTGTTGATGTTGTTGTTGTTACCTGAATTTTGGGGAGGTATCTCTTGATATTCTTGGACTGTATTGTTAACTTGCTCACTTTCTGGTCCTAAGATATCGTTGAACCGATTGCTTGGCTCAAAATCTAACAACCCTTCCTCAACTTTAGTGTCAAAATTGGCTAAACTTGCACCAAAAAATGGTGGGCACAGTAAGTTTCCACCGAACAACACCATAGTTTCACCAAAAAGCTTCGAATTGTCACCAGGTAATACCGAACTCTCATCGAAAATCGCCAAATTCTCACCGGACCAGGCTGCACTGTCACCGGAAGCGTTCTCACCGGATAACGTGAACCTATCACCGAAAGCGCACGAATTCTGGCCGGATGAGGTGGAACTATCTCCGCACTGTGCTGCAGTACAACTAGAGATCACCGTACTTTCTTCAAAAGTGACCGGACTCTCACCGAAACGCATCGGATTCTCGTCGTGCGCTACCGAACTGCCACTAAAATTGTTGCTGTCTGGCTGAACTAAACCTTCTGCAACTGAACTTAATTGTCCTGCACTTCTACCACCAGGGGGTGTTCCTAATAAGTTTGGAACTGCCCAGGGATGTTGATCTCTGTGGTATTTGGGGTACGATTTGCCGGAGCGTGTTACCGGTATATATCAAAGGATTCTTCTTCGAGCATTAACCTTCTTCTTCAACTAGCTACTCCATTTCCCACAGACGGCGCCAGTGTTGAATTTCTATTGTTTAATCTATTATCAATCTTGGGTTCTTGGGATGGTTAGGGGTCTGTAAACAGAGGCCATGTTTGTAATTTCCCAAATCTACAGATTCAGAGTATACTACTTCACAACATTTAAGGCATTCACTATTTTTTTTTAATATGTTTACAGACACTTCAATACCGTGCAATTAACTGTATAACTGCTTCACGTATCGCGTTAACCCGTTAATCTTTAATACTTCATTAAGACTTAATTAATTATTAAGCATAATCAACAAAATTGTCAAGTACTTTACTTCAATGTCAAAAATAGTCAAAAAGGCGGACTAAGATTCAAGAATCATTCAAATATATCGAGAAAATCTTCGCTGAGGATTTCGGCAACACTGCACTTCACTGCAGGCTCTCGCCCAGACGAACAGTCTGGCGACACACCCACTGCTTCACGCGACTCTTCTTTCATTAATTCGTAAAGGTTACAACTATTGCGCTATGCCCTTTTCGGTATGCATGCGACTTTTCATAGTATATTACAAAAATTATGAGTTCCTTTTGTTAAACGCGCGTTGCCGTCACAGGCGCGTTTAAACTCTTTCGGGTTCTTGGGGGTGGTAGGGGTCTGCTAATCAGAGGCCCTATAGCTTAATTTTCCCAATTAACGCATTTACGTCGTGGTACATAAACACTCAAACTCTGCATACAAATTACTATCAATCTTCTATTCCATTCTATCACAGAATTACTGTTCGTACTCAGGTTAATGCTTTCTCAGTACACCGCGCCGAAACTACTCATTACCGTAATACAAACTTACGCTTTCTAACTTAATGGAATTGTGTTACCCACAATTGATGTAATCAAACAGACACAAGAAATAGCAATACTCAGAATTCTCAAACAATGCACCACGACAACTTCACAAAATGCAATCGCCCAGACAGACAGTCTTGCAATTCTCCTGGTCATCATCGGAGCGTCCTTTCATTGCTTTATAAGTAGTTACAACTCTTCGCAACGACCTTCCGGTTCGTGCGGAATATGAAACCTTTCAATTCATGCGGGATATGAAAATACAAGAATTATGAAAATACGAAGTGCCAATCCGGCGGCTTACACTGGCACGCACGGTGGACTTGAACCCGCAGTGATACAAAATTTATGGCTCTTCTACTATACCCTGAATATACATTGTTCGGGCTAACTTAAATGTTCTGGCAATTTTCTGCTTCAGCGAGTCCAACATCTTTTTTAGGTCTCCGGTTCTACGAGCTGAGCATCAGTTCTAACTGAACTTGCCGCAATTACTTGACTCATCAAAATTTCAGCTTGTGTCTGCAAAAAGGCCTCTTGCAGGTAAAAATTGTTTGCAAGGGCTGCGTCACGGCTCAACTTCATGTCTTGAATTTGTTTATCAATTCTAGATAATCTTTCTGCTTGACAACCAAGCTGCTTTTCTCTTCTTTCCAGTTCGTGTGATTGATACTGAATGGTTTGGTAATAAGCATCCCGTTCTCTTCGAATTCCTACGACTTCCTTTTGGAGTTGAGCGGTTAACGTCGTCTGCGTTTTAAGAGCAGAATTTGCTTCAAACAGGTTTGCATTTGCAAACTGGAGTTCTGTATTGGTTTGCTTTATTAAATTTGTCATTTCCTGTCCTTTCTGCACAGCTTCATCCAACCATACTCTAGTTTCTTCCAACAAGTTTCCCAGTGCTACACGAGCATCCTCTCTGTCTTGGGCTAACTGTTTTAGTTGGATAATTTTTGCATCAACAGCACACAATAAATCATCTTTAGCTTGTATCTCAGCTAACGCAGCATCTCTTTGGCTGATTAATGATTCCTGTTCAGCAATTCGAGCCTGGAGTTGTTGAGTCTATTTGTGCAGAGCATGATTTTCTATTTTTACTGCATCCGCTTCTTCTTGTAATGGAATAATATCTGCTTCCAATACATCCACTTTGTGTTGTAATTCGTGGTGGATATTGTCAGTAACTTCCTTCATCTGTTTTGGTAGTTGTTGTGACAATTGTATCAACATATGACCCATGGATGCGAGCTCAGTAAACATAGGAATTGAAGGAAACAAAAGAGGAGGTGGTTGAGATGAAGAAGCTGTCAAGAGGTGATGGGAAGAGGGTGGAGAATAGTTAGGTGAAGAGGATGAGGAATCCGGTGCTTCAGGGACAATAGGTGGAGTGGGGACAATGGGCTCGACCGGAGGTACTGTTGGAGGAATGGATATAAGAGTGGTGGGGACCAATACAATTCCAGTAGGCTACTGCATATTCGCGTCCTTTCTGGCAACAACAGAGTCCACTGCCGCAATCACTTCTTCGAAAATTTCTGCAACCATGACTTGCAGATCTTCTTTGGACTGGTGCTGAGACTCCTCTCGAGAAGAAACTTCATCAGATATGGTGTTAGAAACACTTTGTTCTTGTTGCTTATCCGTAGAAGATTGACCAGAAGACTCCACATGTATTGAAGTAGTTGTGTCGTGAAAGGTCTCTTCCTCATGTCCGGCGGTGGAGCCTTGTACTTGACTCTCAGATGGGCTTATCCGTCTGCGTTTTCGGTGGAGAAGTTGGAAAAGGTCTTCATCATCTTCTTCGGTATCTTCAAGTATTTGAGCAGATTCCTCATGATATAAGACTGGAGCGTATGGAGGCGGTTGCGCTGCTTGGAGGGCCAGAAACAAAAAAGTAAGGATGTGCAGAAGACGAGAACGCGGCAGATCTCCTTTGTTAACATGCTTTATGACTGTAACGCATTCACGGTGAATGCGCCGGAAATAATAGGAAGTAAAATTAACAGGCTCCTGAGAAGCCATGTCAATCATTGAGTAGAACGGGCAAGAAATCCCGTAGGTATGTTTCTGCAAGTTTAGTATGGCAACCAAAAATTGCAAGGCTGTTCGTTCAGGGTCAGGGCAACACAAGATGGCATACTCATTCGATGAGTGCCTTGGGAATAATTCCATCATGGTAGCTACCGGAAGGAGAGGACCATTCTGTCGTCCTTCCAGAGGAAGTCGGAAAGCTGCAGCAAATGACATGTAATTGGCCAACGCTGCTCTGTAGCAGGTGTGGAAGCAATGGCAGCAATGATTTGTGCATAATACGGATGACACTCTACTGAATGCCAAGGCAATTCAGCAAAGTTTAGCAGACCACGGATACGCAAGAACTCACTCACGTCGTGAGGGAGTCCATCATGAAAGGTAGCGAAATTAGCCAACGCTTCCATGATGCGTACGCGAAAGCACAAGGGCATGAACACACAGTAATCACAGAAAATACAAAACACACAAAGCACACAGACACAATAGCGATTAACAGTGAAAAGAAGAAGATTAAGTAGATACTCAGCAACGGAAAGCGATTGAAATTGCTAATCATCGCGCGATGTTGAGATGATAACCTTCATAACTATGGCGTGAATGCATGTGCAAAATCGATAATGCAGAGCGGCTGTTGATCATAATTAGATATCGAAACGAGGATATTTACAGGCTTCTTCAACTAACACGCAAAAATAAAAAGAAAGTAAATAACACGTGGAAAAACGGAGAACACGTCAGCGAGAATCAGGTGCTTGATGATACGGTCGCAACTTTGAACCATTGATCACTTTAGGAAGGGGAATTCCGGTCAAAGTAGTCAATCAAAAAGTAGCTGGGCCCACTTGTTCACTAATCCGATAAGGGCCAAACCATCGTAATTTGAATTTTCCAGCCGCACGATTTGATTTAGCATTATAAAATAACACAAGCTGCCCCATCGAAAAAACTGGAGTTTTGAGATATCTATCATGGGTATGAGCTTGCCGCAACTGAACTTCTTGAAGAACTAGTAAACTTTCCCAATGATGTTCATCCAAGTCTCTGAGTGCTTCCAGCCGAAATGGCAAAGAGTCTTCAGGTAACAATTTCTGAGAGATGGCCACGCGTAAGCTTGGCACTACAATTTCCATTGGCGCTATTGCTTCCAGTCCATATGCAAGCTTGAAAGGAGTCAGTCTTGTTGCTACTTTGTATGTAGTCTGGTATGCACATAAGACTGCTGGTAGTAACTGATCCCATCTTTCTGGTGATTCCACAACCAATTTGCACAGCATACTTAACAAGGTTTAATTAGTGCTTTCCGCCAATCCATTGGCACGAGGATAGTACGGTGAAGTGAATTTATGTAGAATCTGAAAAGTGTGTGTGAGCGCTCGCATTAAATTATTAGCAAAGTGTGTTCCTTGGTCTGTCACAAGCTCCAGAGGTAATCCATAACGCGGGAAAATGTCCATCATACATTTTGTCACCGAAACAGCTGTGGTGGACCGTAAGGCCTAAGCTTCTGCCCATCTGGTAGCATAATCTGTACATGTTAGAATGTATCGATTGTTGCTAAGGATTACTGAAGGTGTGATTGGTCCAATAAAATCAAGACCCCATTTCTGAAAAGGTTCTAAAGGTAATACAGGTTGTAGAGGAAAGAAGTGCCGTTGTAAAGGTTGTCCAGATCGCTGACAAGTGTCACACTGCTGCACAAATTGAGTCACATCTTTATACATAGTAGGCCACCAGAGCCCACTTTGCATAATTTTTCGGTGCGTTAAATCTGCTGCAAAATGTCCACCGGATGGTATTGAATGTGCCATAGCAATAACCGAGTTTACTTCATGTGGAGGAATACAACGAAGCAAAACCCCAGTGTGATCCATATAATACAACTGTCCGGCAATCAACCGGAATCTGCGACTGTAAACTGCAATTTTCCGACGCATAGGAGAAGTTTGAGGAGGAAGACATCCATCAGTAAGAAAGGTTAATAACTGATCATAGTAAGTAGGTGGCACAGGAGGTTCAGTAGATTCGTCACTAGTTGGTTCAGTAATGTAAATTGCTGGTGTGGTGTCATCAATGCCCACCGGAGCTTCACCGGAATCTAATCGAGAGAGGAAATCTGCTAATGCATGTGCAGTGCCGGGTCGATGAATCACTTCATAATCGAATTCTTGTAACAATAGAACCCATTGTGCCAAGCGACCACCTAAATGCTGCTGTCGGACCAGATATACTACTGCAGCATGATCGACATGAAAGGTGAATTTTCGGCCTAACAAATAATGCCGGAATTTCTTTACAGAATACACCAAACCGAGACATTCTCTTTCAGTGACTGAATAATTCCTTTCAGTAGGAGCGAGTCGATGACTTGCGTAATAGACAGGCTTGAACCAGTTATCAGATTGCTGCATTAAAACACTTCCAATTGCTATGTCTGAAGCATCGACGAAGACGTGGAATGGGCGTTCCCAATCCAGGGTTTGCAAAATTGGTGCATTCAATTTTCGGTAATCTACACATATTTGGAGTTGCTTGTTTTTCTTTGGTACAATCACGATCGGGGAGATCCATTCAGCGTGCTCAATGGGTACAATGAATCCTACCTTTAATAGGCGATCAAGTTCTGCTTTGACCTCTGCTGCATAGTTGGGATTCATTCGATAACTGGGTTGTTTAATTGGCTTTGCTTCTGGTTTAAGCACGACTCGATGTTGATAGATCCGAGGATCCAGACCCATCATATCGCGGTAATCCCAGGCAAAAACATCAGAAAACTCATGCAAGAGTCTGATTAAATCTTCTTGAAATTCCTCAGACAATCCAGCCTTCATCTTAACATGACGTGGGTTACTATCATTACCCAAATTGTAGGTGACTAACTGGTCTTCCGGGACATAGAATTGACAAGGTTTCACTGGATCATCAGCTGATTGTAAAAGCTGATGTAGAGTAGCTTTATCCATAGCATCAGTATCATCTGTATCTGCCTCTCCGATTACGGGAACAACTGTACAGGTTGCCGGACTCCAGGTGTCTGCGACAGATTGCAGATCTACAGTACCTAAGGAAATTAGATCTTCATTGTGTTTCAGAAATGCTTCTTCTTCATCGTCAGATAAGCCATCCAACATGTGGACCGGTTCTGCTACATATGGCCTGGCATGGAGTTCACAGGGCTGAATGGCATCAAGTTTGACAACATATTTATGGTGATTATCTTTAAAAGTTAGTTCTTGTGCTAACCAATCCTGTATAACCTTAGCCTGTTTCAACCATGGTCGACCGAAAAGAAGATTATAATCGAGACTGGACTCCGGTAGTTCTAAGACTACAAAAGTCATTTTAAACGTTGTACCCTACAAAGTGATCGGAATATTTCTTACGAGTCCCACTGGATGAACTGGGGATTGATCTACCATTCTAACAAAGAATTGAACAGGCTCGATTTGGGTCCACCCTAACTTCTTGCAGAGATCTGCAGTTGCTATATTCACACCGGAACCACCATCAATTAGCACTTGTGTAATCTTGTGATTTTTATGCCAGACTGTAATTAAGGGAACAGAATGATCCACCGTAGAATCAATTTCCGGTTGGATTGTTGCAGTCGCCGGAGTACTGGGAGATATGGGACTAACCTGTTGTTGAAACTGCTGCCGTACTCATGGCACTAAAGCGAGTAGTTGTCCCAAGGGGAGTGTAATTGAGGCCTTAGAGAGAATATCCTTTACCTGGTCTGTAGGAATTGCACTCTTCACTGGTTCCGATGATGATTCTCCTGTTACTGGGGTACAATCTTGTTCATGCACTCCCACCTTTGGCAGGGGAACCTGTGTCACCGGAACTGGATCAGGGAACACCGTAGGCTCATTGGTGGTCCATTGGCTAGCTTTGCTATACATTCTTTGTTGTTCACGGATGCCAGGTTCAAACACTTCTGCTGCTGATTGCAACTGCTTACTGGATCTTGTCTGGACCACTGCTGCTTGAGTTTCCACTGGTGAAATATAGACCATATTAGTCATTGGGTTCTGACGCTCTTTCTTTCTTTGATCATATTCGGCTGCATCCTTGCAGAATCTTTGGATGTGGCCAAGTTCACCGCAACAGTGACATCGAGGTGGTGGCAAAGAAGTATTTTCCGCTGATGTACTGGCCTGCCATCGATTTGCATTGAAGTTGGTATTCCGCTGTCCTCGGTAATTACAGTATCCTTGCTATTGATTGTTTTGCATCTGCGGTGGTACGTAGTGAGTAGCTGGCTGCCCTGGTTCTTGTATAATGGCATTTACAGTTGCTTATCCCTGCACTTTGATGTTATACGCACAATTTTTGGTGGAATGTTCGGTGGTATTGCAGATGGCGCAATACAGCTGATTAAGGGCACAGGTAGCACTGGTATGCCTAGAATTTTTGCACTTAGTGCAGTACATCTGCTTAGCCGGATCTTCTGCAACGTTTCTACTGGCTTTTAGCCACTCTAAGTCTTCGGTGAATCCCCCAACCTTATGCTCTAGTTGCAGGGCCATCGCTATAACAGCATCCAGTGTCATAGCTCCCCACATCGAATGATCATGATTTGTTTAAGCTGTGGGGTCAAACCATTAATGAACCACTGAGTTATGACATCATCCGATAAATTAGCATGTGCCGGAGGCAATTGTCTTAAATGAGTTCTAAATAATGTGGCATATTCCTGCACAGTCTGGTGCAGCTTCTGCCTATTGTTCTACAAGTAATCGAAGATTTTGGCAGGGTTCTTCTTCAACCGGAACCTCTGTAAAAACGCATCCCTTACCGCTTCATAGGTAATGAAATGATTGATATCATACTCTGTTAACCACCTCGCTGCTTCATTGACTAATGTAGACTGGAATACGATGGCCTTGTATGCCGGATCGGGCGGATGGTTTAGCACTGCATAACTTATTTCAAAGGTGCGTACATGGGCATTAGGATCGTCGCCTGGAAATCCACCGAACTTGGTGTATGTTACTCCTGTTGGAATCGGTCGAGGTGGAAGTGGTTGTTGTTGTTGCTGCTGTTGTTGTTGCTGTTGTTGTTGTCCACTCATGGTGCTAGTGGTGGTACTATTACTATCTCCTGAGTTCTGAGGAGGTGTTTCCGATCCTTCAGAGTCTGTATGGTTAGTCTGCTCTCCTTCCGATCCGAAAATAGTGCTCAACCTCTTACGGATCTCCAATTCGAATAGCTTATCCTCCTCTTTGGGATCAAACGTAGGCAAACTTACTCTGAACAGTGGTGTTCGGAATGAGGATTCACCAGGAAGTATTACACTGTCACCGGAAAATTGCAAATTCCCTACAACTGGGACCGAATTGTCACCGGAATTAGTTGAACTTTCCCCAAACCAGGGTATTCTTTCACCAGCAATGGTCTCTCTGGATAACACACCTCTATCCTCAGAGAGGTTCGAATCCTGACCAGAGGGTGTCGGATCAACTGCACAATGTGTTCTTGTAGACTCCAAAGTTATTGTACCTTCTGCAGACTGTACCGAAATTATACTAGAATCTACCGGAATTGCAGTATGTTCCACCGGAATGCTACCGGAATCACTGCTAACGCGCTTTGTTTCTTCGATGATTGGACTTAATTGATTTGTGCTTCTTCCTCCTGAGGATGTCCCTAATAAATTTGATACCTCCCAAGGTTGTCGGTCTCTCCTGTACTTAGCATACGACTCGTCGGACCGAGTAACCGGCATATATCACCTTTTGCAACACTTTCGTACTACTTCACCTTACTGTTGATTCACAATCCATGGCCACCTTCCCACAATCAATTTACAACACTCTGTTGCCACCTTCCCACTGACGGCGCCAGTGTTAAATGCGCGTTGCCATCACAGGCGCGTTTAAACTCTTTCGGGTTCTTGGGGGTGGTAGGGGTCTGCTAATCAGAGGCCCTATAGCTTAATTTTCCCAATTAACGCATTTACGTCGTGGTACATCAACACTCAAACTCTACATACAATTACTATCAATCTTCTATTCCATTCTATCACAGAATTACTGTTCATACTCAGGTTAATGCTTTCTCAGTACACCGTGCCGAAACTACTCATTACCGTAATACAGACTTACGCTTTCTAACTTAATGGAACTGTGCTACCCACAATTAATGTAATCAAAGAGAGACAACAAATAGCAATACTCAGAATTCTCAAACAATGCACCACGGCAACTTCACAGAATGCAATCGCATAGACAGACAGTCTGGCGATTCTCCTGGTCATCACCGGAGCGTCCTTTCATTGCTTTATAAGTAGTTACAACTCTTTGCAATGACCTTTCGGTTCGTGCGAAATATGAAACCTTTCAATTCATGCGAGATATGAAAATACAAGAATTATGAAAATACGAAGTGCCAATCCGGCGGCTTACACTTTCCGGCGGCTTAGAGGGCCCAGGTATTGACTCTTCAAACACAGGTAGCTGCATACGAAGCACCCCCTAGGCCAAATTCCCCACTGGAACTACCACCGGATGAAGAAACAGTGACTATCCCGGTGGAGGACACTATTGAAGAAGCGCACGAACCCCAACCCATCCCACGCACACGCGTCACAGCTGAAGGCCAAACTACCTTTGAACTCCCTACTCCAGGGTGGATGAAGACTGTTGAAGAACTTGGAAAGACCCACTCCGCAAGGGTGGAATCACAACTACATGCAATGGCTATGATAGAAGAACGAATTTTACAATCCCCTTATTTTGCTCACTTGGCCCCTCGCAGGTATATATCTGGGCATGAGCTACAATACAAGCCATATTTTATGTTAATGGCAGAATATCAGCTGGCCATCGAAAAAGAAACAGGCAAGAAACCCTCCCATGCAACTCAGTTTGAGCCTGAAGACTTGCCGACGGACGCATAGAGAGGAGAAATATATCAAGCAACTTGGCGCCAGGATTTATTATAGGAATATCCCAAAATGATGAGCACATGGGCCAAGGCACCACTCCATTTAAAGTATAACCATGTTGGGGACCAATGCCATGATGCCGCTCCTGGAAGGCCTTTGTAATCAAAGTATAGAATAACAAGCAGTGTCAGGACTAGCTCAATTACCCATATTTCATGCCACCCCGCGGACCACCAATAGTTGGATATATGATGGCAATGATTCGCCACTGGCTCCCTTGCTTAGGACGAATGGATGATGTAGCTGCCCATATGACGGTCAAGATATTTGACATGATGCAGATCGTATTCAAAGTCTTCTGTCGCGTCAAGGCACCGCATGTTAACACCCCGGGATTCGAGCATGGCAATCAAGATTTAGCATATGATATGAGTACAAAACCATCGCTCCAGGTGTGTTATGCTTGGCTTTGTCGCATCAAATATCTACCGGCATGCTACAAAATGACCTTCGAAGAAATGTTCACTACCGATTTTTGGGAATATCATCCAGAGGTGTTCATCAGCAGGCCCACACATCTACTCCAATTATTTGCCTGTGAACAACTGGTGTACTCCACGTACCCGCCACCAGAGGAACCTCAACCCATCAATTGGGAAAAACTTGAAGCAAATCTTGCAAGAGGTATCCGCCTTTCATAACACACCCTCGCTCAGGACCTCCTACAAAATTACATCCGACAGACCCCGCAACGAGGTTCTGTCCAGGACGACAAAAGCGGGAGGGAGGGGGCGTTGGCAGTAGCCAGAGGCACAGACGACATGGAATTATGTGAAGACAGAGCACAAGGAAGTAGTGGGGAGCAAGTCAGATCATTTTTTTCAAAGAAATATGTTTCAAAATATTTTTCAAAAACCTTCAACAGTGATTTTTATCACTCTTGTGCCATTTGTAACATAGAAAAAAGCCTTTTGTAATTTTGAGCTCCAATTTGTGCAAGTCGGGGAGTCCTCGAGCTTGAGGAGCTTAGGTAGAATGAGCCTACTAATTTTAGTTATTTTGAGACCTCGTTTACCCTTTCAAATAGCACCTAGAACCTATTTTTTTTAACTATGCCAGCCATTAGATGTGAAACTGGTCAAAGCTAGTCTAGAATCTATAAAAAGAGCTATAGAGCTCATTTTTGAGGTTAGCCAGTGTAGACTTGTATGAGCTAGAGTGAGCTTGAGCTTGTAATTGAGATCTTGAGCAATAGAGTCTATTTCCTACCTTCCATTGTGTCTTGCTTGTCTCTTCATTGTGTGGTGCATCTCTATGCTTCTCACCTTCACTCTCACTACATTTCACATTCACGATATTCTTCATATCACTCCTATCTCTTCCGCGGATTGACATTAAGGAGGTGGAGCTTCTTAACGTGGTTCTCACCATTGTGCTAGAGCAACACTCCAAGTTTTCCTTTGCCATCTCTTCATCTTCTTCAATTTCTCTTCTTTTGCAATCTTGCCTCCAATTCCAATGCTCTAAAACTAAAGCTCTGATACCAAAATGTGGAGAAATTGGACTCCAATATACACAACAAAAATTAGAAAACCTCTTCTATAAACTGCCATGTAAGAAACATGCTTATTAAAACCTGATTCATTCATAATTTAGAAGAAACAATTGTATAAGTATAGACTACCTATCAACTCAAGTAAGCAAAAACTTGAGGTTCACAAGAAATGTTCCTAGTAACTAATGAACAATTATCTAGCAAACATATTTGATACATAGAAAATGTGAAAGATAAGTTTACTAAGAAGATTTTATGTACATTAAATGGATAAGTACATAGAGAGATATCACATTCACATTGTGACTATGTACAAAAATGGTATGCAGTTGGAATACCTATGTGCCTTGTAGCACTCTATTGAGGATCCTTCTCATATCCATTGGTGCAAGAATGACTATCATATGCTTCTACACCATCTCCTTGTCATCTCCACACAATTTCATGTTCAAATTACCTCTATATATAGAGATATGAGCATGGGAGTTTGTGTCTATGGACCTACCCTTACATCTTCTCTCATCTCTTCACCTTTCACTTTTTGTCCTTTGTCCTTCCATTTTCTTGGGTGACTTTTGGTGCTTCAAATCACTCCATATGGATAAGATCATGCCTTTTTTTAGTAATCCATCTATCTAATCAGATTTTGGCTTTTATCTAAGACATAAATACATTTGCACTTTTAGTTCAACACTCTCCTTTAAGGTTATGAGCGTACTCTTTATATTTTCAAGTCATATCTTCCTTGTGGGCTAACAAGAAATACATAAATGATAAAGAGGAAAATAATGAGAGGTGAGTATGTGTCAAGACTCACAATTGGAGCTCACAAAAGTTCCATAATTTTCAACACATGTTACATGTATCTTAGCTGGAAGATCCACATAACTTATAAAATTTGAAGCAAGGGCCAAGAATTAGCAAGATTTACTAAGGCCAATGCTAGACTTCTCAAAATTTCCCATCATCAAAAAGAGGTGACAAAAAATATTCCAAAAGAGATACTAAATAGGAGAATTGCATGTAGAACTAGTTCACTCCAAAGTATTTGGCATCTTGGAAGGGTATCCACTCTCGGTCTCCTCTTGGATCATTGAGGAAAATGATCTTAGAAGGGGCAGAGAATGTTAGACATAGATCCAAGCTGGATCATATATCAGCATGTTTTGGAACAAGAGCATGATTTTCTAAGGTTCTTATCTTGGGGGTTATCCTAAGGTTCCACCTTAGAAAGTAGGGTGAGTGTGCATGATGGCCACATGTCACACTAGAGCACTCTAGAGGCTTTATAATCTTGGAGCAAGAGGATAAATAAAATGGGAGGAGAGTAGCACACACACCATTTTCAAATCTCTTTGAGAAAGTTCTCATAATAGGATTGTTTATCGAATGAATATTGAACACACTATCACCACATAGCTTCACAACTGATAACATCTATGCTTTATACTCGTCTTTTATAGAGGATAATGCAATTGTTGATTATTTCTTTGAGATCCAAGATATGGCTTTTGTATCTAGCATAAATATATAATATGAAGTAGACCTATCATCAATTGAACCAACCTTGTCAATATCACTCCATGTACGTAAATTCAGCTCCTATCCATATCTATATAGAAATCCATAGTGTATGGTATGATTCACATACTTAAGAACTCTTCTGGCTACATTAAGATGCTCACTTGTGGATAAATTAATAAACTTAGCTAATACTGTAACATAGCTTAGATCAAGCCTTTTTATGATTTTATATATCAATGATCCAACCATACTTCTATACAATGTTAAGTCCTCAAGATTATTGCCACCTTTGAAACTCACTTTTACATTTGAAAATATTGGTTGTGTCACCTCTTTGTAATCATCTATGGCAAACCCACATAGAACATCCAATAAGTACTTTCTTTGGAGTAGATAGATGCCTTATTTTGCATAAACAACTTCCATATCAAGTAATTTCTTCAAATATCCAAAATAAGATATTTTTATCTCCTTTCCAAGCTTTCTTTATATATCTTTTATACTTTCAATACCATTCCCTATTATGATTAGGTCATTTCCATAGATGCATATAGCGACAACTTGATTTCCTTCTTTCCTCAATTATGTTCTTGAGGTAAAATCTCTTATTGAAGCATTAGCCTCTATTGATGCATCTCCTAGTGAGGATATAAAGTTTCACATCAGTGTTGGTAGGTTAAAGGATATTGCAAAGAAATCATTGGTTGAAGGTTTACCACAACTACCTAAGCAAGATTTGGATTTTGTTTGTGAGGCATGTCAGTTTGGAAAATAGGTACAAAGTCCTTTTTCAAAAGCAGGATTGCAAAGCAGAGGTATTTTGGACTTGATTCATACTGATGTATGGGGTCCATCTCAAGAAGAGTCCATGGCAGGTAGCAAGTACTTTGTAACATTTATTGATGACTTCTGAAAGTTTACATTCATTTATTTTATGAAATACAAATCCGAAGTGTTTGACATGTTCAAGAAGTTTAAATCATTGGTTGAAAAGCAAACACGTCGAAGCATAAGAAGGTTGAGATCAGATGGAGGAGGTGAATATTTTTGTAATCAGTTTCTTGCATTGTTGGAGGAAGAAGGAATTAAAAAGAAGACTACAAACAGATACACACCTCAACAAAATGGTGTGGCCGAAAGAAAAAATAGGTCTATCTTGGAGATGGGTAGGTGCATGCTAAATGAAAAGGACTTACCACTTATTTTTTGGGCTGAAGCATGCAATATGGCAATTTATGTGATGAACAGGTTACCACCTACTCAAAGTCATGTACAGAAAGAACCTTATGAATTGTTTTATGTCATGTTCCACAACAGTTAAGGTCAAAGTTGGATCCAAGGTCACAAAAAATGGTTTTCATTGGTATGGCAGAAGGGCAACCAGGATATAGATGTGTAAACCCAGATACGGGAGAGGTAATTGTTTCAAGAGATGTTATTTTTCATGAAGATAAATCTTGGTATAAACATGAAGTGCAGGTAGATGAAGAAGAAACTACAAGAAGTCATGAAGAAGAGCCAAGTTTTCCAAGTTCACCAGAAAGTCATATTACACATGAAGAGATAACTCCCCCAATCAAAAGTTGAAGAAAATTCTCGATTTGATTTCAAAGGAAATTGAGTCACAGGAAGAAGAAAGTGAAGGTTCTACATCAAGAAGAACTCAAACTCGAAGGCAAGAAAAGCATGGTAGGACAAGAAGCCAATCAAGGTATCCAGTAAGAGAAAGAAGGCAACCGCAAAGATTTTCTCATGAAGCTTATATGGCAAAACTTCTTGAGGAGCAGGAACCAACAACTTTTAAAGAAGCGTCAAAGGTAAAGAAATGGGTTAAAGCAATGGATGAAGAAATGACAGCTTTGTATGAGAACAATACATGGACTTTAGTTCCAAAGCAACTTAACATGAAGGTAATTGGTAACAAATGGGTGTACGCGATAAAGAGAAACAGTGATGGTTCAATAAGTAGATATAAAGGAAGGCTTGTTTGTAAATGTTATGCATAGAGTTATGGCATCGATTATAAGGAGACATTTTCTCCTGTTGCCAAGATATCAACAATAAGGACATTTATAAGTGTTGCTGCAAGCAAGGTATGGAACCTTTATCAATTCGATATAAAAAATGCATTTCTCAATGGTGATTTAAAAGAAGATGTGTACATGGAGTAACCAGCCGGTTATGAAGATCCCAAGAAGCCTACGCATATATGTAAACTCTTGAAAGCATTGTATGGCCTTAAGCAGGCTCCAAGGGCTTGGAATTTTAGATTGGTGAAGTTTCTTGAAAAGCAGGGATACGGTGTTCAAATGCAGATACTTCTTTGTATGTTAAGGTTGAAGGATCATTGATTGTGTATATCTCAATTTATGTGGATGACTTGATAATAACAGGAAACAATGAAGGTGAGATAGCCAGGATCAAAGAAGAGATTGGATCTGAATTTAAAATTTCAGATTTAGGAGAACTAACATACATTCTTGGAATCGAAATTATGAAGAAGGACAATGGTGTATATCTTCTACAAAGGAAGTATATTTTAGATTTGTTAAAGAAATATGGCATGGAACATTGCAAGAGTATCAGTAATCCGATGGAACCCAATGTGAAGTACAGTGTTGAAGATGGTGAACCTTTAGAAGATCCACTTATCTACAGGTCTTTGATTGGTTCTCTTATATATGCAACTTTAACAAGGCCGGATATTACATTTAGCATAAGTACATTGTCTCAATTCGTGAACAAACCCACAGATGTTCATATGCAAGCAGCTAAAAGGGTCTTGAGATATTTGAAGGGTACATTAAATGAAGGTCTGGGCTATAAATATCATGAAGGTTTGGATTTGAAAGCATATAGTGATGCAGATTGGGCTGGAAATAAGGATGACAGAAGGAGTACAGGTGGATATTTGATATTTGCAGGTAATAATTTGGTTTCATGGAGTTCTAAAAAACAGCCTACAGTAGCACTTTCAAGCACAGAAGCTGAATATAGAAGCCTTACAAATGCAAAATGTGAGATTATGTGGTATTTGAAGCTTTATGAAGATATGAATCTATCTACAACACGTCCATTACTCTTTGGAGATAATGTAAGTTCATTACCGCTCGCGTCTAATCCAGTGTACCATGCAAGAACCAAACACATTGAAGTACACTATCACTATATCCGAGAGAAGGTGGTGAATGAAGATATTGATATTCAACATGTTGGAACTAAAGATCAATTAGCAGACATACTCACAAAAGCAGTGGATGCTCAAAAGCTCAAGCGAATCAAAGTTCTACTTGGAGTCAAAGCTTTGGATTTAGAGCTTGAGGGGGGCAATGTTACATAAGAACAAGCTCTAAAGTATTATTTTGTAGGCTTATGGAGTTTATTATTTGTGATAAATAACATGTGGAGGTGCTCACATCTCCAAAATTTAGAGTAAAAGTAGATAAAAGTAGATAAAAGTAAGAAGGAAAGGAGAGGTGTCTATTTTTAGACAAGGAAGGCGCTTCTGTTGACAACCTCTCAATAAAAAGAGTGGTTCTCTTAGTGTAGGTGTCCAAATTGAGTGATTTTTGTTGCGTTGCGAAGCTTACAACTTGCAATATATAAAATAGAGCAGTTTTTCTAGAAATTGTAATGACAAAACTCCACACAAGTAGGCGTTTTTGTAGATCTTCTTTCTTGTGTCTATCCGGTGTCTCATCAGAGACATACCTCTCTTCAAACTTTCATATCTCAGTCATTATGAGGTCTTTTTGAGTGATTTCACTTGGAGGAGTTTCCTTAGCTCTAACACTTTCTATCTATATCAAAATCTCCCATAGATCTTTGAGTTTCCTTGCTGCTGTATATCAGTTTTCAATTCAAAAAGTTAGTCATACCTTGCTATTGAAGGCCTTCTCATGCCTTGACTTCAAGCTATTCGTTCGGGAGCTATACTCCATCTTTTTTTATGTTTTTTGTTTCTAAAACATGCTATTCAGAGTCTAACTTCAGGATATATGATTAGTTTTGACAAATTCTACTCATAGGGTTTTTGGTGGTTATTTTTCTACAGTGACCTATTTCGGTTTTCTTGAAAGTTTGGAGGAAAGTTTGTTTTTGAAGTTTGGAAATATTTGTTTGATCTTTTGAAGATCTTGGGAGGTCTCATAATGTTTTGTTGTGTACTTGGATGTTTAAAATTTTGTAAACACAACATTTTCTATATCAAGCTAGTAAATAGGCTATCATTTGGCACCACACATAACTAACAAAGTCCTAATGGTAGCCTTATCATTAGTGAAACCTTTTGCTACTAACCTTGTCTTGTACCTTTCTAAGCTTCCATCTGCATTTCTTTTTGTTTTCTTCACTATCTACACCATATTTTTTAGTGAAACCTTTTGCTACTAACCTTGCCTTGTACCTTTCTAAGCTTCCATGTTCATTTCTTTTTGTTTAATATGTTGAGAATATGAGAGTTCATCTCCATTTTGTATCTAGGAGACACTCTATTTTCCATCTCATTTCCATTTTATATTCTATCTCATTGCATTTGGGTGCCTTGCCATTTGCTTCTACTAGTGTATTCATTCTCTTTCAAGGGGAATTATCCCACATATGATGTACTTTGGGGAGCGCCCTCCACATATGATGTACTTTGGGGAGCGCCCTCCACATATGATGTACTTTGGGGAGCGCCCTCCATTTGAGTTTTCCCATTTCATGGTCTACTCACTTTTGAGTCTTACAATCTTGCATTTTGTGAGTACACACTTCTTTCCATTTTCCTTCCATGTGTGTACGCTCTACATGGTATCACACCATTAGGTGGATGACTTGATGGTGCATTCGGTGATCATTTTGGTAGTGGTGGTGTTGGAGTGTGGGTGGCTTGCTTCCTCCTCATTGAGAGAAGATTATTACCATCAACTTTTATACTCTTCGGCCTCATCTTGCCCATTTTCCCACCCTCCCATCCTTTTTTCATCATTTTGTACACCCTTTACTCCCCATTTTCCCCCCCTCCCACCTTTATTGTGGTGGTCATTTGTAGTATTGAGTGGCATTTCATTCTCCTTCCATTTTTGTGGTCATTTTATGCAATTAAATCTCATCTCTTAGAAGTTTTTCTAAACACTCTTGGTTTATCTTAGTCACACTTGATCTTGTAGTGTTCTGCTTCTTGTTTTATCTCAATCCTTAAGGCTTTTTGTTTAATGGAGATAGAGGAATCATGAGACACAAGCACACTTGTAGACCTATTACAAGTACCTCCATGAGCAATTGTCCATTTGGAATATATATTATTGTTCATCTTCTCCATTGCGATGTTGAAAGATAGGCCTCTTATTGACTAGCTAAAGAGAGAACTATGCAATGTTATGGTTGTGATACTATCATCGATGATGTTGCTCCATTGTGATATAGAAGGATCCATCATCTATGAAGAACTTGTAGAGTTTTCCCTATGTGCAAGGGCCATGCTTGCACTTGAGCTAGTGATTGGACATGCTATCTACATTGTATTGAGGCATCCCATCATTTATTTCCAGTCCTGACATCAGTTTAAAAGTGATTCTCATCACTAACAACCATTGTAAATACCGTTTCATCTTTTTGTAGCTCCATTTTGTGCAAGCCGAGGAGTCCTCGAGCTTGGGGAGCCTTAGAAGTAGTTGCCTGCCAAGTTTCATATTTTTTAGATCTCGTTTGAGCCCTCAAATAAGCCCTGGAACCTAATTTTTAACTAGGCCGGACACTAGGTCTGGACAGAGCCAAAGCTAGTCAAAAACTATAAATAGAGCTAGAGAGCTCATTTTTGGGCTAGCTTCTTTAGTTTTGAGCTTGTATGAGAACTTGGTTATAATAGAAGTGATTCCATTGTCTTACTCTCTTTGTTCTTGCCGTGTGTGCACGTGTGTGTATGTGTGTGCATGTTTGTGTGCTTCTCACTCACACATTTGTGCTTTCACTTGCTCGAGGTCTTCACACCATCCTCATGTCTTCCCGGATTGACATTAAAGGAGGTGCTACTCATCACTGAGCTACACCAAATTTTGGTGCCATTGCCGGGGATTCGAGCTTTGAGGACGAGTGTGTGATGGTAAGACATAGAGAGGACGCGTTGGAATGGTAAGAAGTAGGTAATTTTCTTGTTTTCATCTCCATCTCCATCTCCATCTCCATCTCCACCTCCATCTCCTTCTCCACTTCATATTCCCTCTTCCTTGGCATTCTTCTCATTTGCTTTGTGCGAGTGTGAGAGAGAGCGAGAGTGCATTGTTGTTTTGTGTGTTTTTGCATGTTTCTTGCAGGTTTCAGCATCATCACCATCTCCAGCAAGCTCAACAGGTATGGAATCTTTCTACGCAAGCCCCAAGGCGTCGAGCTCGAGCTATCGCGACACACCGAAAAGTTGACCCAATCACAATTCTGAGTGCACCACGACACTACGCAGGCTGAGAGCTCTTTAATCAATAGTCTGATCAGGAAAATTCACCATATCCCGACCTATCGTGACACACCGAGGTATCGCGACACACCGAGGTATCGTGACACACCGAGGTATCACGACACTCCCAAGTATCACGACTTTTCGACCTATCGCAACACATTGACCCGACCTATTGCGACACACCGACCCGACCTATCGCGACACTCCCAAGTATCGCGACACTCCCAAGTATCGCGACACTTCCACCTATCGCGACACACCGACCTATCGCGACACTTCCACCTATCGCGACACTCCCAAGTATCGCGACACTTCCACCTATCGCGACACACCGACTTATTGCGACACTTCCACCTATTGCGACACTCCCAAGTATCATGGGCAAGCTAAAAGCACAAATAAGATTTTGTGCAATGTGCTCACCAAATTAGTGAATAATAAACGCTCTGATTGGGACAAACAGCTACACCACGCTGTTTGGGCATACCGAGTTGCCTATAAAACGGTACTCCAAGCCACACCCTTTCAGATGGTGTTTGGCCAGAATGCGGTGCTACCATTGGACTTTTTGATACCTACATTGAAAGTAGCACAGGAGCATGACTGGACAGGCCATGAACTCTCCTCTAGAATCTTTGATCTTGAACGTTTATGTGAGACACGATTGAGGGCTGCAACAGGAATCTATGCAGCCAAGAAGAGGCAAAAGGCTTATTTTGATACACATGTGAAGGATAAAGGCTTGAAAGCAGGAGACCTAGTCCTAATCTACACACTGAAGCAACATACGAGAAAGTTAGAGAAGTGTGGCTATGGACCTATGATCATAAATAGGATTTCAACTAGTGGAGCAGTACAACTAGCCACTTTAGAAGGTGATGTTCTCCCTAGCTACATAAGCGGATGCAGAGTCAAGTTATATCAAGAACCCCTGATTGAAGAAATGCTCAATCGACTTAATACTGCAAAGAAACGTAAAGAAGAGGAAAAGCGAATGCGAGAAAAAGCATAGGCCGAAGCTTTAGAACGCATTCGATGAATGAAATTGAGAAGGCAAGGTAGAGATCAACCCATGACTGATGCTCATGAAGCTCTAGGTTATCACATAGCCATGTGCGAAGCTTCTGGTGAACGGTCTCATAAAATAGTTGATCGACAACCTTTTGTGACCCTAGAAGTAGGACAAGGAGAGAGTGCAAGGACCGTGAGAGCTTTAATTGATTCAGGAGCAGCCATTAGTACAGTTCGGCTTTCTTACTGCCAGCAATTGCAATTGGAGGTAAAACCCCTAGAAGCATATCTGATAGGATTAGGAGGAGTTGAAACCCCTTGCATGGGAGAGGTGGAACTTCCCCTCTACATTCAAGAGGTCCTAATGCCAGCAAAAGTGCTAGTGTGTGAAGACGAGGATCTTACTGAACCTCTTGTCTTGGGCCAAGACTGGATCTATGATCACGCAGTCAACCTAAGAAGTGGACTTCTTCAGGTTTGGGCAGGCCAAAGCCGCCTTACGATTGAATTAGAAAATCAAGCAGTCAAACCATTAGAACAGGCACCAACTCCTGGTCCCTCCAAGAACCCACATGAAGATAACAATGTTGTTCTTGTCCAAAGTTCTATGGTGCAGAGGATTGTCACTCTTGCCGAAGGTACAGAAGTCAAGAAGGAGTTCCCATCTATTCCAAAGAAGAATCTAAAGGGGAAGGCTCAGCAACACCCGACACTGAGGAGACCGATGATCAAGAAGCATGAGCACCAACCTCCACATTATGAAGTACCTCGTGGCATGAAGCATATCTGGATACGCAAGAAGAAAAAAACCACGGCCCTAGAGGCAGGTTCTCAAAAGAGCATCAAGCAAGCCACACTCGCAAGGACTAAAACAAAGGAGTTCCCTAGGCAACAATCTAGACATACCATTTCTATTTGGGTTCCTAAGCGGTCAATCAAGGCAATCCCTAATGCTAGATGGATATGGGTGCCCAAGGCCTACTTACAAGCCCAAATAACTACACCTCCAGTCACTAGCTTAAATCAACACTCACAAGTACTCTTGGCAATCAGCCCAGGGAAGATACCTACAACTCACACTGTTACACCTTCAGTCAAACCTAGACATGTCTGGAAATGGGTGCCCAAAAGGTCCCAAATCTAGTACAATCTAGTTCAAAAATCTTTACCTATCATTAGCTCTAAGAGCCATGAGTCCTCGATCAAAGTTTGGAGAATTAAACCCTGTACCAAACCCCCAGACCCAATTTTGTAAATCCATCCACTCTAAGGTAGGTGCATTCTGAGAACATTGCATATCCCAAGTATGCATCTAGGATGACACTAACCACTAACCACCACTCACATCTATCACAAACACTTCACCTCTAACCACTAACCATCTGGATTGTCATGTTAGTATTGTGGAGGGAACACCATTACATCCTGTTTCCTATGCAACACTAATGCGCCTTTCTTCTTCTAGCAGATAAGCATCAGAAGTCTCATGGCAGCAGCAGCAGGAACAAGCTCCCAGGCGGGCACTAGTACTCAAGGCAATTGGGATACCATGCCTATGGAGGCTCCACTGACAGCGAGGCCTGAAGAGTTCCTGAATGTGTGAAGAATTCCCATCTTCGATCCACCGAGTGGCCTAACAGAAGGACATTCTCATTGGTTCAATGAGATGCAAGGAGATTTGGGAGATGCAGATCATATTTGGGAATCCAAGTTGGAATTTGGAGGAGTTTGGTGGACCTTTCAGTTCTTCTCTCGAGACTTTGAAGCATTGCAAAATGTAGCTCCTCTTCAAGATATCTGGCAGAAAGCGGGACTGCAAGACTATTTTAGTGCAGCTTTGCCTAAACCTGATTTCCTTAGGTGCTATTACTTGATTGCAACTCTGAAGGCGACAGGAGATAAAGATCATTGAGGCACATTCCTGGTGCCCTCTCTATCAAACCAGGAGGAGATGAAAAAGTTTGAGTTGAACATCACTTTGATCAGGGAGGCCCTTTAGATGTATGGCACCCATGTACCCTCCGATCGAGATCCTTTGATACCGGAGTCTATGAAGAACAATAAAATCAAGAAGTTGAAAGAAATGTGTGCCCTCACCCCGAATATTGCTATACCATTGCGAATGTGTCTTCAACATTTTGCATTTCTAGCGCAAGACCGATTCACACAGCCTCATAAGAAGATCTGGTATGGGTTATACCTAGCGGAGACTGGGAGCTTACCTATCAAAATGCCAGTGTGGATCCTTGACTAGTTATATGAAGCAGGCAAACGAGGAGTGAGGAAGCCTACTTTGAATGACTGCTGCGCCATTACAAGAATCATCTATAGATGCCAAGAATCATCTATAGATGCCTCGCTTGTGATGTGCCAATCGCACGGGCCCTTAAGTACTCACAGTTGCAATTCTTCCGGGGGCGGAAGTCAGGGGTTCAACCCACGAAAAGAATGCGTAGATCACTTTCACAGGTTCTAATTCCTCGTGAGGCCACCACAGAAGCTTCCCTCAGAGAAGAAGAACAAGTAGCCCCATTCACGATCCATCTCCAAAGACCACAATCAGAGGGTGTGGTACAACCCACTCCATCAGCCCCTCCACTACCCACCGATGCTGAGTTTGCCTCAATGGCTACATTGGCAGAAGATACATCCTTTGACTTCGAGAGATTCTTGCAAACAACACAGTTATCTGAGAGTGAGTTCTTCTCAGACACTGACGGCCCCGGATCATCATCCCAAAGAGGACGGCCACAGAGTGATGCAAGAAGGGTACATTGGGAAGATGAGGCACAACACACTCAAGCGGGAGGCACACATGAACAAGAGGAGATGCAAAGGAATGAATCAGAGGAGAGTGAGGAGGAAGCCCTTGCCTACACTGCACAACTCAAACGGCTCTACAAAACGATCAAGCAGGTACAAAAGAGGCATAAGCTATCAGAAGAGGCCAATAGAGCGATGGTGAATCAAACACTTCAAGCAGAGAAAGCGAACCCCCACTTTGTTGAATCATTGAACCTCTTAGCTGAGACATATGGGATTATAGAAGCTATGCGGATCATGTTACATCGCAACCCTCCTCAATATGATCAACGAAGGCTGGATACGCGACCACGAAGGGGAAAAATGATTCAAATGGAAGTCTCTACCTCACTCTCTACCACCACTCAAGAAGATGTTCACATGGCCAGCCCAACTACCAGTGACAAACCAGATGTAAATATACAGATACCATCTCCACCATCACCTCCCATCCAGCCCTCAGAACCCCTCACCACTAGCCTTCCTGAACAACCAGTATCCACCCATAGTGAACCCATACTACACACCACCATTTCTCCATCCTTCCCTTTACCTACATCCACCAGTTCCAACCAATTTTCCGAACCTCAGATAGGTCACCCCGCCACCCAACAAACCATCATCGGTCACCCTTCTTATCTACCAGCTCTCGGGCAGCCACATGTCCCTACCCAAACATTAACACACCCATTTCCCTTCACTAATACATTTCCTCTTTCCCAAACCCAACCCACTATACCCTTTTTAACCCCCTCAGAACCAACGCAAACCACCCTATCCCCATTCTTGGCAAACCTTGTAAATATAGTTCAACAAATTGAGAATCATAATAGAAAGTCCCTTTCCCACCCCACCTCCCCCACATTCACGGCCACCACTAACACACCACCCACCATTCCAGTATTCACAATTCACACTTCACACACAATCACGTCCGATCCCATGGACATTTCACTCTCCACAGGACCACTCACCACCACTTTTGTCTCAACATCACCACTCGTAACTTCATGCACATCACCACATACATCCACAGTCAACACCACATCCACCTTTCCCTTCCCCAATTCCCAACCCCTTGCATCTTTCACCTCCACCTCTGCATCCACCTCATTTAGTCATGCACTAGACACCATGCTTGAAGCGGCCGCCCAGCTTAAACAGGAATACAGGTTATTAGAAGAAAACAATAAGGAGCTTTGTACTCTGTCATCTCACCTCCAGGCACGTGTCAATGCCTTGGAGTTGAGTAATACAGCATTACAACATGAGGTGACCGCCCTCCAACAATCGAATGTAGAGCTTGAAGCCAAGTATTCGGAGACGGGTAAGGCTATGGAAGAACAACTCAGAGATTAGCTGGCCCGTAATGCTAGAGTACAAAGAAACATGGCTTTACTTCACCGCCACTTAGCAGCGGCTCAAGAAGAGAATAGAAGACTACAGCAACAGAATCAAGAGAATTTAGAAGCAACCATCGAAAACACCCCAGGGGCACCTATAGATCCTACCAAATTCCAAGCTATTCCCACAAAACACATTCAGCAGGTATTAGAAGGCTATGCGACCCTTTTGGAAGCACACAACCAACTAGCAGACCAGGTAAAGGAACTCCAAAGCTCCCAAGTGCCCCCACCACACCCAACAGAACCTAAAGAGATGGTCAATGCTGCTACTTCACCAGAGCCCGAATCTTCAACGGCCAATGAGGTATTTGAACTACGCCAGCAAGTTGCAGAATTAAAGATTAAGTTGTTGCAATATGAACGACCCCCCTCTCCACCCGATCAACCAACCGAAGAGGAGGCCATTGTGATTCCAGTGGAAGATACATTTGAAGATACTTATGAGCCTCAACCTCTTCTAGGAGGCAGAATCACTAACGAGGGACAGGAAAATTACGAAGAACCCCCTGTTGTTTGGATGAAGCAGGTAGAAGAGATGGGCCACACTCACGAAGAGTGCATAGCAACTCAGATGCTGGCCATGAAAACCATTGAGGAGACCATACTCAAATCTGAATATTTCATGCACTTGGCTCCTAGGCGATTGATAACCAGTTCAGAGTTACAATATAAGCCCTACTTTGTACTGTTGGCGGACTACAATGCTGAGATCAAACACATAACCAACAAGCACCCCACCTTCGCGACACAGTTTGAACTAGAGGATATTCCAGAGGGAGCCAAAAAAGGGGCCATATTCCAACCCATCTGGAGGCAAAAATTACTTGAGACCTATCCGGAAATGCTACGAACATGGGATCACGCTCCCATGCATTTAAAATATAACCCTTGCTTTGGGCCAGTGCAGAGAAGAAGATCATGGAAAGCATTTGCTATAAAGGTTCAGAACAACGCAAATTGCAAACAATGGCTGAATTACCCCTCCATCGCACCCCCAACAGGCACGCCAACAGTAGCATACATGATGGCTACTATCAGACATTGGATGCCACACCTTCACCCCATGCCAGATGTCTCCGCGCAGATGATGCTCAAAATCCTAGACATGATGCAAGTAGTCTTAAAGACCTTCCGCAATGTTCGTCACATCCAGCCGCCAATTTCGGGCTTCATCAATGGTAATTATGACTTACTTTATGATATGAGCACGACCCTGAGTATCCGAGTGGCTTATGCCTAGCATGCATGAATAAGATATCTCCCCGCTTGCTACAAGCAAACGTTTGATGATATATTCACCACGGGGTTTTGGGAAGCACACTCAGAAGTGTTCGCGCCACGTCCAACCCATCTGCTTCAGCTATTTGCATGCGAGCAGACAATGCACTCCGAGCTCTATACCACACCACAACCTGACATGCCTGGAGCAGTTAATTGGGATGCCCTTCAAAGAGACCTGGTCAGAGGACTACGGATCAGAGAACAAGAATTGGCAACCAACATACTACAGCAATACATTGATCAAACCATGCGAGAGACGCTAGGGGGGGGGAGAGTGTTGGCATTATACGGGAAGAAGCAAGTATGAGCAGACATGCAGATCTAGCATTGAGGCATCCCATCATTTTTTTCTAGTCCTGACATCAGTTTAAAAGGGATTCTCATCACTAACAACCATTGTAAATACCGTTTCATCTTTTTGTAGCTCCATTTTGTGCAAGCCGAGGAGTCCTCGAGCTTGGGGAGCCTTAGAAGTAGTTGCCTGCCAAGTTTCATATTTTTTAGATTTCGTTTGAGCCCTCAAATAAGCCCTGGAACCTAATTTTTAACTAGGCCAAACACTAGGTCTGGACAGGGCCAAAGCTAGTCAAAAACTATAAATAGAGCTAGAGAGCTCATTTTTGGGCTAGCTTCTTGTAGTTTTGAGCTTGTATGAGAACTTGGTTATAATAGAAGTGATTCCATTGTCTTACTCTCTTTGTTCTTGCCGTGTGTGCGCGTGTGTGTGTATGTGTGTGCATGTTTGTGTGCTTCTCACTCACACATTTGTGCCTTCACTTGCTCAAGGTCTTCACACCATCCTCATGTCTTCCCGGATTGACATTAAAGGAGGTGCTACTCATCACTGAGCTACACTATGTGTGGAGCACTTTTAAGCAGAGGTGGACTAGAGAGAGAATACATGAATACCTTCTTCTTCTTTGTGGTAGTGCAAATTACTCTCTAACGCAAATAGAGAGCGAGAAAAAGAGATAGTGTTAGATGACTATACCCATAAACTTTTTTTTTGCTCGATTTGGGCTATTCATCCCCTTTTGATAATGAAAGTGCTACAATATTGTCATGACTTGGACCACTGCAACTACAAAGAGAGAGAACAAGGACATGGGTGAGTCTTTTTTCGACTATTCATAACTTGTAAGATGACATCATCTATGATGTCACACCTTGTGTTGCAATTTCCAATGCTCACAGGTATCTAGTGACGGAAAGCTCTAGAACTTCAGGCCATACATGTTTTTTTTATGGGAATAAAGTTAAAGAAGAGTCACTAAATCTCTCTACCACACGTCCCTCTTTTTGGCATCTTCTTTTGCCACTCTCATGTAGTAAACATTATCAATGAAAAATTATTATACTTCTTGGAGCAAGTAATCTCCAAATTCATCACTCTTAACACTTCACATTTCTTATAGAAAATCCCATAAACATTTTTCCATATGAACCTAGTATTAAGTAGCATTTTTTATACTCTATCATTAAGATTTTTTTACTCACATGACTCATAGCGTATAAATAACAAGGAAAGAATAAATCTTCCACGAAATAGGCCAACTCGTGAGATATCTCCATGAATCAAGGAAGATATATTACTATAGAGAAATGGCTGCACGGTGATTTTCCTTGAACCAAGGAAATTAAACTCATCTTTTTTAGAAAAGAATCATGTAAGCGCCAAACTCTACCGCTTGATATCACGTGTATATAAACATCATTAAGCAATAGAACTGTTGGGCGACGTTATTTATCCATGATATATCTACTTTTTGTTTGCCTCTCTCTCTCTCCCCTCAATGCATATGTTGCATGTGTGTACACTTCACTGTTCTATAGTGTTATGTTTATACAAACAATAATGTGATACTGTAGTGCCATTGATAATGAGCAAGTCATTGTTATATTCATGTCATGCACTGGTATGTAATCAAGCGTTCTTTTTGAATGGTTTAAACCCGTATGTCTTTTGAGGGTTGAAAATATGTACGCAACAAGAATCTTCGGTTGTTGATGCATCAGAATTCGGATGCAAATATACATCTACGCTGTAATGTGATGCCGTCATCATGTGCGCATATACAGTTTTCATCAATACTTTATGTTCTATCCATGCATCTTAGAGTGCGTTCTTTTCTCATCCATAGTTACTTTTATGCTATTGTGTATACATGTGAAGATTTTGTTCATCCACGCGTCATACTGTATGCATTATATGTTTTATGTGTATTCAATATAATACCGTACATTATGATGTTACTATGTACACAGTGCTATGTGCATATGGTCAAAATGTTGAAAAGACATAATATATTCGGTATATATGCAAGATATACATCATTCAATACATATATACAATCATTATGCATTTTGTCCTTTATTATTTACAAGTTGTAGACAAAGTCTCACTCAGGCACACAACAATGAATCGATGAAGCCCGCATGATGTGTATGACAAAGGTTAAAACGTACAAACATCACATAGAAGTTTCAAATCTGAAGTGCACTGACGCTCGAGACATCTCTGAAGACTACAGACAAATCTAGAATAAGCTAAATGAAACTGTTCATTGCTTGAACACACATGCCTATGTGCACATGAGTCATTTACTTATGCCTTATATGTAATTTACTTATGCCTTATATGTAATATATGCAAGTTGCACAACTTCACTTGCATATTCTTTCAAATGTGGGTAACACATAATGATTTCAATGATCTGATGCAAGGTGAATTTATCATTATGGTTTTTTTTGGTGATACATTCCCTTCTCATGCAAATGCATTCATGGAGAAGAACTCTACGCACAGTTGAAAGAGGTTCATATGAACGTTTTGTATCACAAGCCATGTATAAAGATTTACATGCTCTCTTTGGTATCTTTGAGTACATCATATTGTTCTTAAGATCCAAATCGAATGGCATCACACTTCCACGTATGTGCAACTCTTTGGAGTTAATTCACACTATATGTCTCAATTCACGTTTCTGCATAAGAGTGTATTCTCACTCATTCATAGTGGTATCAGAGCCATCTAGAGCCAATGGGAGCAACTCGAAGGCTTCAACAACTCTCATCAACACTTCATTATTTGGTATTTGTCTATGGAACAAGTGGATCACCACTCATTAAAGGAAGGTATTTCAAATCGGCTTATGAAGAGCAAGTTTTGAAGAAACGGTTTTAACAACATCAACGGCCTATGCTATGTGTGCTACATGCTACACATACCTTACATGGAGTCAACTCAAGTGGACGTACAAGTGGAAGAAACTTGGTGGTTTCTATTGGAAGGTACTTATGTGAGAGAATGATCATGGTTATGATCATCTTCTAAAGTTAAGTCTCTTGATTTATTCATACTTATGCATCATTTGATTTCATGATTACTTAATGTAATCTTTTCATGTTATGGCTACATAATTTGTAACTTGGAGGGTACTTTAGGCCTCAACCAAGCACTTCATTGCATACTATACTTGCTATACCTAAGGCATGAAAAGGCTTATGTTCATGAAGTTTGTAGTAAACACATTTGACTACACAACTCACCCATATTGGCAACCAAGGGGAGTATGAAGCAGTTGGTTTTGTTTCATGATATTAGAACCAATATAATTTTAGGAAAAAAGATAATATATGATGCAGGTTTACCTTCTTGCAACATCAACCATGCAAGAGGATGAAGAAGTTTTAAGCCCTCGAGCTATACTTGCAGTTCAAATTACTATATGGAAGCATCAAGAAGAATGACCAAGTGACCTTCAAGCATGTGCCCAAACTTATTTATGTTGGAATCTTTATGAAACCTTATTCTTGGAAAGTATTTCCATTGTATCTCATGCACCAAGCAATTGAGATATCATATGTATGATATACTCAATCCAATAATTCAAGGAAGAGCAAGGATTAGGTTATCTTTCATATACAATATGTTGTTAGAATGCATTTCTATGATTACTATGTTAGGTGATGATTGAAGCTTGGAAGGCGATTCAAGCTAAGCCAAAGGCCATGAAGCAATGCATTGAAGAATCGGCATCAATGAAGATAGCATCAGCATGAAGAAAGCACGGGATGAAGATGAAAGCTCAGAGGACTCAATACTAGAAGATCATTTTCAAAAACAAAGAAGGGTTGAAAATCAAGGCTCAAGGCAAGGCTCTTCATCAACTACAAATGATTTCAAAATGAAGATATCAATAAGGTCTACACAACCTACAAAGCCAAAGGATCGAATTGATGGTAAAATCAAAAGTTCCTATTTACAAGTTCCTAGTGATTGAAGATCAATTAGTTCATTTCAAGAAGACATTTTTCCATTAAAGTACACATTTGGTATTGTTCATCAATTCGGTACCTCTCTTGATAGAGTTTCATTCCTCATGATCCTTGTGCACTTAAAACCATGGTTAGGATCAATGCTCTTATAGTTCTATCTTGAGGAATACCCATTCTTTAGCATCAAATCACATTTAAGCCTTCACTTATTATATGAAAGATTATCACCATTGAAAAGTGAATCTCTATCATTCACTCTTGTATCACAAAGAAGATCTCATAGATCTTATGTCCATTGATAAATACCTTTCAAGCTCAATTATCTCTATATTGAGATTTGTATACAAAGCAAAGAAACTTGTATTTTTAATCAAGTGCTATTTGCAGCCAAGTGCTTTCTAAGCACTCCTCCATTATTGAACAAGAAGGATTGAAAGAAGAAGATTCAAGTGGTCGAGGCAAAGACCATAGACGTCACTACTCAAAGAGCTCATTCACTTCCCATATCAATTAGAAGTACTAAAGTAAGAAGGAAAGTGCATTCAATGCACTCTTGAAGATTTTCTTACCATATGAAGATAAAGAAAGTGCATTCAATGCACTTAAAGATGAAGAAGAAGACTTCCTCAAAAGGAAGAAAAGGAAGGTCTATTCAACACTTTCAAACAAAGGTAAAAAGTTACTCTACTCCAACTTGGAGGGATATAGGCACCTTAGATGTGCTATCATAAGTCAATTTGACTTGCATTCATATACGAAACTCGAAGTTGTATGGACTCTCATTTATAAAGAGTCGCTCAACGGTTGCATATCATCATATCATAATATCTTTTGTAAAAGCTAAAAAAGGGCATTCCCCTCATCTCAACCATTGTAAAACTAAATAGTTGAGCACATTACAAGTGGTGTGAGCACTTGTCTCTACACATAGAAGGTGAAAGCAAAAATAGAGAATAATCAAGAAGTTGGGATCTTGATTAACTCCATTTCTTTGTGTAAAAGAAGTCTTCAAATAAGTGAAGGAATAGAATCACTCTAGAGCTATAGCAATGTTTTCTCCAAGATGAGTGAGCGAAAACCACAACCTTGTTGAGATATTAAGATCAACATGTGATGATCCAGGATGACACATACCAGTTTTTCGTTTCTCTGACATGTATAGTGGTCACGCCGGTATATGTCAGGGATACTTCATTGAGCTTTATTAGATTTATCTACCGAGAGTGATGGCACATTTGTTCCTTGCCAGCTCACTCATTCACGGACATTAAGTTTTTCCTTATGTACTGATCTTTATATATTGAACTTGTTGTATTCTTGTTTTAAGGCGATTCTTGTACATTTCGTTTTATGTAATAGAAGAAGAAGAAGGTCATTCTTCCTTGCCTCAATCTATGTGTGTGCTTCTCCTTGAGAGTGAGAGTGTGTGTGTGAGCTCTCTTCCTTATCTCCTTCCTCATGACATGGTATCAGAGCCAGCGTGGCTGTAGAGAGCTTGTGGAGAAGGCAACGGTGAAGAATACGCAGCAAGGCATGGAGAAAACGCAATTCACAAACGACCTCCATTTGCTACAAAGATTGGCATGAAGGTAGAAGACCTCAAAATATTTTTGGGAGTTATCCCTTTAGGGTCACTTGTTTTTGTCAGATCAAAGTTTCGGAGCCATCTCGATCTTCGTTTCGAGCCCGCAAGGTGGGGCCCATAGAAAAACCAGGTCAGTTTTAGAAACTGTAACTTGCGTTGTGTTCAGCAACACTCATATATTCCAAATCCAAAATTTCAAGCGATTCCGTGTACTGTTGATACACGAAAACTGTGTTTTTCTGAGATCGAACTGTCACGTCATAGTGCGACAGTGTTCAAGCAGAAGTGCTGCTTGTAGTGTTTTGCAGTGTTGTGAATTGATGTAAAAATGGCAAACACATATGGAATGAGTCAGCTTATGAGTGATAAGTTGGACAAGAACAACTTCCATGCTTGGAGATTCAGAATGACGAATTTCCTGATGGGAAAAGGCTACTGGAAGTACATCAAAGGAGAGAACGAAAATGCTCCACAATTACCAGAGAGGAATCAGACTACAGAACAAATAAGAGCATATGAGGAATGGAATCAAGGAGCACGAAAGGTAATGTACTGGCTATCAGTTAGCATACAGGATAGCATGATTGGGCACATACAGGATGCCAAGACTCTGAAAGAGGCTTGGAACAGTTTGGTCACATTGTACGAGACCAATACAAAGTCACGAAAATTGCAACTCAAGAAGGAGCTACATACATTGGAGAAAAAGAGCATGTCGGTAAGTGAATACACTCTGAAAATCAAAAGCATATGTGAGTCACTTGCATCTATTGGCATGAATGTAGATGATGATGATAAGGTGGAAGTGTGCCTTCGTGGTTTAGGATTTGCATATATGTTGTTCAGAACTTCTATACAGACCAGGGAAAATATTCCGAATTTTGTTGATTTCGTGACATATGATAGTTACATGCCTCGCCATTGTGCCTACATGACAAAGGTAATACAAGATGCGGAACCTTCTTGTTTTGAAGATGCAATTGGTAACGCAGATTGGGAAAAAACTATGGATGAGGAGATGGCTCCACTTTATGGAAATGATAGATGGAAGCTCGTTCCATTGCCACAAGGAAAGAAACCCATAGGTTGCAAATGGGTTTACAAGGTAAAGCATAATGTTGATGGTAGCATAAGCAGGTATAAAGCACGATTGGTAGCTAAAGGATATGCACAGACATATGGCATTGATTATGAGGAAACATTCAGCCCTATAGCTAAAATTTCTACTGTCAGAACACTTGTTGCATTAGCTACAGCAAAAGGATGGACTTTGCATCAGATGGATGTGAAGAATGCTTTCCTACATGGTGAGTTAAAGGAAGAAGTATATATGGACTAGCCACAAGGATATGAAGATTCAAAGCATCCAAAATATGTTTGCAGGTTGCAAAAGGCTTTGTATGGGTTGAAGCAAGCCCCTCGTGCATGGCATGCAAGAATTGCTGATTATTTAACCGGCATTGGGTTTTTTGTGTGATGTAGATCACTCACTATATGCAAGGAAGGTTGATGATGGCATCACTATTGTGGCTATCTATGTTGATGACCTGATTGTAGGTGGTGATAATGAAGGAAGCATCAAAGAGGTAAAGCAACTTCTTATGCAGGAATTTGACATGAAAGATCTTGGTGTGCTGCGTTATTTCTTGGGCATTGAGTTTATACATATAGAAACAGGTATATGGATGCCGCAAAGACAATATGCCTTGAATATGCTGCAAAAGTATGGTATGGCTGATTGTAAGCCAATTTCTATGCCATTAGATCACAATTTGAAATTGGATACTACATCAAGTGAAGCATTGAAAATTGCTACTATGTACAAGAAAATTGTGGGAAGTCTTATATATCTCACAATTACAAGGCTTGATCTAAGTTATACTGTTGGACTTGAAAGTCAGTTTATGCAGGTTCCCAGGAAGCCACATTTGGATGCTCTGAGGCGCACTCTACGTTATGTGAGTGCTACTTTGGATTATGCTTTGTTTTATGAGGCTCGTGTAGATTTGCAGGTTTATGGATACACCAATGCAGATTGGGACGGTAGCATTCCAAATAGAAGATCTACTAGTGGTTTTCTATTCTCACTTGGGAGTGTAGCAATTACATGGCGCAGCAAGAAGCAACCCACTCTTGCTTTTTCAAGTACAGAGGCTGAGTATAGAGGTGCTGCAATGGCAGCATGTGAGGCATCATGGCTAGAAATGCTACTTGAAGATTTATGTGTGGAAATGGGAAAGCCTATCACTATTTACTGTGATAATCTTAGTAGCATATAGTTAGCATGGAATCCTGTTTTCCATGCTAGAACAAAGCATATCGAGGTACATTATCACTTCCTCATAGAGAAGGTATAAGCAAGTGATATTGATCCTATTTATGTGAGAACACATGAGCAGGTTGCTGATATTTTCACCAAAGCACTTGGAGCTGAGAAGTTGAAGAAGTTTTGGGAGATGCTTGGATTATAGGATATGGCATTGAGCTTGAGGGGGAGTGTTGAGATATCAAGCTCAACATGTGATGATCCAGGATGACATGTACCAGTTTTTCGTTTCTCTGACATGTATAGTGGTCACGCCAGTATATGTCAGGGATACTTCATTGAGCTTTATTAGATTTATCTACCGAGAGTGATGGCACATTTGTTCCTTGCCAGCTCGCTCATTTGCGGACATTAGGTTTTTCCTTATGTACTGATCTTTATATATTGAACTTGTTGTATCCTTGTTTTAAGGTCATTCTTGTACATTCCCTTTTATGTAATAGAAGAAGAAGAAGAAGGTCATTCTTCCTTGCCTCAATTTGTGTGTGTGCTTCTCCTTCAGAGTGAGAGTGTGTGTGTGAGCTCTCTTCCTTATCTCCTTCCTCGTGACAAACCTCTGAACTTTGTATTCAACAAAGTTAAGTTGTTACACATAAATGGCAAAAGCCATAGATAAAGCACCTTAGTAGCTTTGTAACATACTTGAAACTTCCATTATGTATTATGATCAAAAGAGCTTATGTACTTCTTTTGAAGAACCATGTGAAGATTTCACATTCCAAGGAAGCCATACAAAAGGGGAGACATTCTCAAAAGGAAGATTCCTTGTCAACCTGAAGCAAAGCCGACACTCTTGAAGGAAGAATAAAACATCAATCAAGATGAAGCCAATTTTGAAGCAAAGATCGACTATATGGAGCAAAGGACTACATCAATGGATGCCATCAACAAATAAAGAAAGACAAAAAGGGGAAAAAGAAGGCTATTACATGGAGATCAAAGGATTCAAATATCAAATGTCACTTCAAAGGAGCTATTTACATCAATCCAAAGAGGAACAATCATTGACCATAAGGAGGAAGATTTCATACTTATTCACTTGAATTATTTTACGTGTATCAAAAACCAACCAAAAGGAATTATCAGATCAAAGGGGAGTTACTCTTGGAGATCAACCACATGAAGCAAATATTACACTTGGAGATCAACTGTATGAAAAAAACTACACTCTTGAAGATCAACTACATCAAGCAAAGACTACACAATTGAAGAGAAGGTCAACCACAACAAGGACTACACTCCTAAAAGAAGAAGTTCAATGATATGAAGGAATACATCGATGGACGACATAGGGCATCAACAAAAAAAAGAGAAGAAAGCAAAACTAAATATAGAAGAGAAGATTCAAAGGCATATGATCAAAGGGGAGATAGAAAAAAAGGAATAATAGAGCCAAGAGAGAAAGGAGACAACATCAAATATGATCAATAGAATTTGAAGATTGAAGGGGCGTTGTTGGAGCAAGCAATCTCCAAATTCACCACTCTTAGTACTTCAAATTTCTTATAGAAAATCCCATAAAAATTTCCATATGAACCTAGTCTTAAGTAGCATTTTTTATACTCTTATCATTAAGAGTTTTTACTCACATGACCCATAGTGTGTAAATAACAAGGAAAGAATAAATCCTCCACGAAATAGGCCAACTCATGAGATATCTCCATAAATCAAGGAAGAATATTACTATAGAGAAATGGCTGCGCGGTGATCTTCCTTGAATCAAGGAAATCAAACTCATCTCTTTTTTAGAAAAGAATCATGTAAGCAGCAAACTCTACCGCTTGATATCACCTGTATATAAACATCATTAAGCAATAGAACTGTTGGGCGACGTATTTATCCATTATATATCTACTTTTCATCTGCCTCGTTGCATCTCACACAATTGTGGCTATTTATGTCGATGACTTGATTGTAGGTGGTGATAACAAAGAAAGCATTAAAGAGGCAAAGCAACTTCTTATGCAGGAATTTGACATGAAAGATCTTGGTGTGCTGCACCACTTCTTGGGCATTGAGTTTATACATACAAAAACAGGTATATGGATGTTGCAAAGGCAATATGCCTTGAATATGCTGCAAAAGTATGGTATGGCTGATTGTAAGCCAATTTCTATGCCATTAGATCAGAATTTGAAGTTGATGTTGATATATTTAGGTAGTGATGTGTGTGAGCACACAAGGACCACTGAGGCACTTTTTTCCCTCTTTAGGAGGTTTTTTCCCCCGAGCTTGTATATATGTCTATTGCCCTAACGGGCTACTTATCTTGTACATTCTAGTGGTAATACATTCAGTATTGTGTGTTGAGCTCCACGCCTCTTCTTCTTCCTTGTGCTGTTCACGTGCTTTTGCAGACGTCTAACTCCAACAATTGGTATCAGAGCAGGTCACCGCTTCATCTACGGTGTCGATGACACCTCTCCGGTTGGAGTCTCAGAATCGCACAAATTTTGCTTAGCATACTCAGTGTGTTTCCAAAATCAAAACTGCTTCGCTCTGTGTGCCGAAATCGTGATCTGAGCTCGTTTCAACCTTCAAACGCACTATTGCAGTGCTTGTGCAAGCTATTTCATCTTTTTGTGCCAAAGGTATGTACCAGTTTTGGTTCGCCAGTATAAGCATCTCAAAGTGTGCTACAGGTTTAGTAGAATTTGTCTCGGCAGTTTTGTTCAACTTTTTGAGATATAGTCAATTTTTTGCATCAAGTTATTTTAGTCACCGACCATGGCTGAAAGCAGTGATGTATTTCGTATGTTGGTTGTTGAGGATAAGCTGGATGGCACCAACTACTTGTTGTGGGCTTATATGATGCGACATGTATTGGTTGCAAAAGGACTGTGGAACATTGTGCAGGGTGTTGAAAAATGTCCTATCACACCTGCAACTCTTACAACTGCAAGTACTGAAGTTGATGCAAAAGATGTCGAAGATGATAATATTCTACATATTCTTGTTCATGTTGGGGTTTCTATTGCACCTACTGTAGAGCAAATTCATTGGGATGGCAGAGATGCCCAGGCACATGTGTTGATAGCTTTGTCTGTCAAACGTGCCATTATTCCTCACATTTGCTCTCGCAAAACAACTAAGGATGCTTGGGATACACTTACCACATTGTACCACGCTAGGAATGAGGCTCGCGTTGCTTACCTCCAAAAACAGTTGGAGGTGAGCACATGAATGAAGGTGATTTTATGGACAGTTTTCTAACAAAGATCAAAGACTTAAAGGAATAGTTGATTTCTATTGATGAGGTTATACCAGATAGCTCACTTGTGTAGACCGTTCTGAATGGTCTTCCTGATTCCTATCAGAATTTTTCTTCTACTCTTCGGTTGATGATGAAAGGCAATCCAAATGCCTTGTCATTTGAGGAGTTAATCTCTGTTCTGTTGCAAAAAGATCAATCCACGCAGAACAGGTCCATTATGCGTGTTGCAGATCAAGCTTTCCTAGCTAGTCAGAAGGGCAAAGGAAAATGGAGCTCTTCAAGTAGTAAGCAGAAATGTGCTAATTATGCACAATCGAAGAGGAAAGAAAAAGATGAAAAGAAATCAGAAAAGTAGAAATTGTTTTGCAAGTACTGTAAAGGAAATGATCATATCATAAAGAACTGTCCAAAACTGGCTCCTAAAGAGCCAAAGAAGAAAGAGACTTGAATGGTTAATACAGAGGCCTCTACACCAAAAACAGAGTCTGCTAATGTTGTATAACTATGGGTCAAAGTGGCCAAAGACATGGGTTTTGAGGGTCCAAAACCACTTGGAGAACCCTTGGATTCTCTTGGGAAACCCTTGGGAAAGTTTCTCCAAGAGTGTGGTGTGAACCCTTGAGTTATTTGGATTTATTTACTCCGAATTGAAGGGTTTTGACCCTTAGGATTGATATTTCCTAAGGGTATGTTATTTAACCCTTAGGAAGACCTCTCAAGCCTTGAGACTTGTATGTACAAGCTTGGGAGAAGTCCTTTTAGAATCCATGTGAGGGCCATGTGATTTCCAAGGTTAGAAGGCCTTCATTTAGCATCCTTGTGGAGAGGATACTTGGCAAGCTCTCCTCACATTTCCCCCCTTGGCCTTGAGGTATATATATGGGTGGAGTTGGTTGGGTGGATATGTGCATCTCTCACCCCTTGTGGGTTTGATTTGACATTAGATTGGTCTCTCTTAGAGTAGTTTTTGTTGTTCATACAACAGTGGTATTCAGAGCCACTTCATTCGTGAGTTAATTCTGCAAGGTTTGTCGTCATCTTGGAACACCACTTGCGTCTAATTCTCGAGGTGGAGTCTCTTTACACCTCTGTAAAAAAGGGTTTTAGGCCCCTGCGTGGGAACCCTTACCTAGGCAAGGAAGCATTATATGTGAGAATGTTCCGCATGTCCACACTCTTTGTGAGCGCGACCTACGCCACAGACATGAGAGAAACCTCAACATCAGCGCCCGTTAGCATGATTCCCATGAGCTCTCTTCAGAATCGATATAAAACACTTGACTTCAGCCTCATATAAAGGTGTGTCACAACCAAATTTTTGGGAATGTGGGATAAACTTAGCTTTTCTCAGCGCGGGCGCTTTTGGAGGAGGGCTTCATAGATTTTTGTTTTTCTTGATGCATAGTGAAGTAGTTCACGAATGAAGGTTTTCCAAATACCAATGAAGAACTTTCGAAGAATCTGTGCATGGAGCATCACAAAGAAAAGCAATGGCCATGAAGTGGAAGGAAGGATGGCTCTTCTCCAACATCAACTTTTGGAGAAGCTACAAGCAAAGGACTGACCCTCCCCTAAATGCAAAGGAAGGATGAAGCTTCTTATAAAGCTAAGTACCTTTTTTATGTTTAATGTTTGTTTGCCTTATTTTTCAATATCTCTGCATGTATACATAGTTGAAGCACGATTTAGGACTTCCGTTGATGATTAGGTCCAAGTTCATATGTAAAGAAAGGGTATTTTTAGTGTTCAAGAGGAAAACATGCATAGTTGAGGTGAAATCTAGCACCTCAAGCATTTTCATGCATTGTTGCAAGGAATGTGAAGAATGTATGTGCATGAGCATGATGATGCATCATAGAGAAGCACATGTTTGTGCACTAAAAGGAAGCACAAGATTATGAAAGGTATCAATGTTAAGTATGCTTAAGGTTACGGATTACTAGAATCATTCATGGCATGAAAAAGTATGCAATCAAAGAACACCTCATTGAATAAAATGGAGTTCAAGATAAGAATTCCATGCATGCTTTAAAGAGGGGTTCAATTATGAACTTTATGCATGCTAAGCATCTTTGAGTGAAGATGTATATGTTTCTAGCACACACTAAGTATGCAAAATCGATAAATGACATTCCATATGCATTGTTTTCATGGGACAAGAGAGAGATTAAGGTTAAGCTTAAGATAGGAAATGACTTCTTCACAAGAAGTTAAAAGCATAAAAGTTTAATGGTATGGGACTTAAAGACCATTATCCTTTTATGATATTTTGGCCTGATCCAAAAACCAACAAAGCTTAACACAAATAAACCTCAAGCTTCGAGTCTTATTTATGGATCCTCAAGTTCCATAAAACCTTTAGCATGCCTAATCAATAAGGCCAAGGACTTAAGTAAGAGGTTTACTTGACACAATTGAAAGAGTTTGTAACCGAAAAAATTCCAAGTTCTTTGGTAACTTAGAAAGTTTTTGGGAAATTCTTTCATTATGACATAAGTTTAGTGTCATGTATACACAAGAGAACCTAGCATACTAAATGCTAACTCTAAGTATAAGAGATACTTAGAGATGGTTCCAAGACAAGCCTCTCTATGAGATGACTTAAGTAAATGATTTCCCTAAAATACTTCTTTGGGGCATATTCTTACACTACTTCATAGAACCTACAATACTCCTCTAAGTTTAAGACATACTTAGAAATAGTTAATTGAAAAAGGTTCTAAAATAGTTCTGCATGAGATATCCTAAATAGGATGACACTCTAGAATGGTTTCAAGAGTCTCATGATATAAAGCTCTATTAAGTTGATGCCATCAAAGACATTGTTGGAAACAAATTATGAGCAAAGATTACTTTCACCAACGTGAATGGCAAAAAATATTCAATGCATCATTGAAAGCTCCCTCCTTTTGGAAAAAATTCCAATTTAATGGAAGGCTTCATTAAATGGATTTGCATCTCATGAAAGTTAAGTAAGATTTTCTTTAGCAGATGCAACGGTTCTTAATGGAAGGAACTTAAAGATCTATAGGTACAATGAGGAAATGGAAATATTTTTCTTATTTCATAGTACCTTCAAACCTCATATGCTTTGATTAACATTGAAAATCAAAGCCACCTCTCCAAATTAGGACAGGTGGTCGTTGAGCTACCTCTAGAAGATTTTCTAAAAGACACCAAAACTAGAATTTATTTCTAGTAAATCTTCTAAAAAGTTTTCAGATTATACACAAGTATAAGATTGGTTGAATAGTCCAATATTGGGAGGAGTCAGAGAATTGACTCTCTAGTTGTGAATGAAGCCATAGATGTCATTGTTTTCGAGGACGAAAACTCTTAAAAGGGGGGAAGAAAGTACCAAAACTTATCAAGAAGTGGTACAATTAATTTCATAAATAGAAACTTAGAATATAGATAAAAGAACATCTTTTTATATATAAGATGTTAGGCAAGCAATGAGTTGCTTAGAAAGCAACTTCATGGCATTTAGCATAGGATCCCAACAATATCACAAAAGATTTTGAAAAAGGTGGTTGTAAACCACGAGCTCAAATAAAGCATGCCAAATCTTATACTTCTCTAAAGGGAAGTACGAAGAAGAGAATATACAAAGTACATAGTCTGCAACTTTGATAAATGATACTTAATTCTCAAGAAAGTGAAACTTGTATTCACCTATTCTTAAACGGGATTTCAAGGAAAATCCAAAAGCATTAGAAGATGCTTAGACTTAAGTAGTAAATTAGATTCCTAGAAAACCCTAGGGTAGATTTTTGAAAGCTTTGGATAAACAAAGGAATCTAATAGGCAAGAGTAATCTCTTGTCACTTCAAGTTAGTTAAGAACTAAGTAGATCTTGAATATGATTCAAGACACTTGGAATCGCACTCAAAACCTTAGAAAGAAAGGATGGATGTTTATTCCATCAGGATGGATATTTATTTCATCAAAAGGTTGAGCTTCCAATATGAGTTTAGGAGTAATTAGGATCATAGAGTGATCATATGTTGGAAATCTTAGAAACCCAAGCAAGATGGAAACATAGAGGTAATCCCTTGACTTCAAAAGGAATTTGAGTAAAGGGTACTCTATAGTTAGATTAAGCTTCTAGACTTTAAGATAAATATCATTCACACATCAATGATGGATATAAAGTATAGTGGTATGGGACATTATCCTTTATATTCACATTAATGTAGGAATGATGGTATGGGACATCAGACCTTGATATGATAGGTATCTTTTAGTCTTCGGCTCATGAGTTGGAGTGAAACTCAATCCCAATGAAAACTAAAACTTCATAGATAAAAATGAAGTATAGGTTGGTCAAGAATAGGACCATATCAAGTAACTAATTAAGTTCGAAGATCATGAAGAGAAATCACTTTCTAGATCTTCATAAAGATTTTCAATAAGACTAATGTAGTCTTGTTAAGGATTTTGAAGTTCTTTATCAGAAATGCTACATGGATTTTTGGGGAGAGAACTTGGAAAGATCCTTTCGAGAAAGGTACATTTGACTGAGTCCAATCTTGGATAAAACAGTTAGTTGACAAATACAACTAAGTGAGTTAATATCTTTTAGAATAAAGATGTATCAAGAGATAACTAAAAAAGATTGAATTAGTTATTTATGTAATTGGGGTTAGACTTAGCTACTCCAAAACATTTTGTTGATAGTACAACGAGATAGTCAATCTCCTAAAGTAAGAGATTTATACTAGGCTTGGTATTCCAGTCTATAGGAGTTTCAAGAGATTGAAAAGGACTAACTTCTTAATTAAGATATTTGAAGCATCATAGTTTGAGTTTAAAGTTGAGCATCATCAAAACTCGATGGCTTGAGACACCGATGTTTTATACCACTAGAGTTTGGTAGATGGATGATGGTTTAACTTTACCCAAAGGATATTCTTGAGAATTTAGATTCAATCTCATAAAGGTAGAAACAATGCTTCAAACCATTAGCTAGATTAAAATCCTTAAAGTTTTGAGTCTCATCTGATTTGACTCAAATCATTTTAGTGCTTCAGAAGTTGAACTAGTTACATTGAGTTTGGTTCTTCCTTCTCGCTTTTCCAGACCTTGGATTTGACTTGGAAGGAATCTTCAAAGTCACTCCTAGATCAGGTTTAACTAGATGGAATGGATAACCAAATTAAACATCAAAAGATGGATGTTTTGTATAGAACCCTTTCAATTTTAGAAGACACTTAAGATTAAGAGAATTCATTCATCCATCTAATACTACTTTAAGATTAATGGATGAAGAATCTAAAAAGTTCTCTTAAAAGAGTTTGAAGTAAAACTCTTAGGAATCGTTTATAGATTCTAACAGTTCCAAACAAATCAAGGTCAAGACTTTTGAGAAAGTCTTGGAAAAATCATTTTGAGGTTGGAGGCCCAAAGAATGGAATCACTTCTTTCCTACATTCTACCTTGACTCTAAAGTACAATAGGACATGATAGTTTTGTATTTGGAAAAAGGATCAGTAGATGTTGGTTAAAAAGTAGAAAATAGTCAGAAATATCTTATTTAGATGTTTTGATCAACCTCAATTTAAGGAGACTTCTCAAAGCCTTGAACTAGTAAGAGATCCATCTATTTTGCTAGGTCCACACCCGAGTGGTGCATAGAAATGGATCAACATAGTAAAATAGTTGGAGACTGATAAAATCCACCTACTTCATATGTTTGTACTATTGGATGCGGAGTTCGCACATAGGGAAACATTGAATTAGGCATGGATGTTTTAATCCACCCTTATAATTCTATCCATACTTAGCATTTGATTTAGTGTTTCACATGCAAAGTTAAGTAATATTAGAATGATTTGGGTAGGGATTAGCCCCACAAGTGGATTTCCTTCTTTTCAGATCTAGTATGAGATAGAATCTCCTTCTGAAGAAGAAGGGAATTAGAGAGATCAAAAACCATGATCTATGGAAATGATCATGAGGCACGAGGGGATACTCCACATAATATACCTACACACATTTTTGATGACGAAAATGTAAAAAGGGGGGAAGAATGTCGTATAACTATGGGTCAAAGTGGCCAAAGACATGGGTTTTGAGGGTCCAAAACCACTTGGAGAACCCTTGGATTCTATTGGGAAACCCTTGGGAAAGTGTCTCCAAGAGTGTGGTTTGAACCCTTAAGTTATTTGGATTTATTTACTCCCAATTGAAGGGTTTTGACCCTTAGGATTGATATTTCCTAAGGGTATGTTATTTAACCCTTAGGGAGACCTCTCAAGCCTTGAGACTTGTACGTACAAGCTTGGGAGAAATCCTTTTAGAATCCATGTGAGGGCCATGTGATTTCCAAGGTTAGAAGGCCTTGATTTAACATCCATGTGGAGAGGACACTTGGCAAGCTCTCCTCACATTTCCCCCCTTGGCCTTGAGGTATATATATGGGTGGAGTTGGTTGGGTGGATATGTGCATCTCTCACCCCTTGTGGGTTTGATTTGACATTAGATTGGTCTCTCTTAGAGTAGTGTTTGTTATTCATACAACAGCTAATCTTTTGCAGGAAGAAGAATGGGAGTTTACTAATGTTAGCAGTTTTGACCCATCTTCTCATGAGCAGTGCATGTCTACAGTAGACTCAGATGTTTGGTACTTTGACAGTGGGGCGACCAAACATATTACCTCGCAGCGCAATTTCTTATCTTCACTCGAGCCTGCCCCTACAGGGAATACTGTTACATGTGCCAACAACTCCTCTTATCCTATTATGGGAGTTGGTAAGATCATTTTGACTACTATTGATGGTAGTTCTTTCACTTTGTCAGATGCTTTGTTTGTGCTAGGGATCAAGAAAAATCTGTTATCAGTTTTTGCATTAGCCTAGATTGGCTTGGTTGTAAAATTTGTTGATGACAGATGTACAGTTCATGATCTGTCAAATGGCGACATGATTATTGCTTCTGGCATTTTATGTCGTGGGCTGTATAAGCTCATAGACTATGAAAGATCTGTAAATGATTCGGCATGTGCAGTACATGATTCTCAGGCTATGTCAGATGCAAAGCTTTGGCATGCACGCTTTGTTCATCTGAATCTAAATTTTGCTAGTTTGCTGCGTCTGCAAAAATTTGAAATCGTGTCCTCTTTGCCCAAACTTGAGGCACCTAGAAAACATGTTTGTGAAGGCTGTATTTTGGGAAAAATACAGCCTTCCTCCTTTCCAAAAGATGGTTCAGTTTGAGCTACTCAGAAATTGCAGCTTGTACATAGTGATGTATGTGGTCCTATGCAGACACCTTCTTTTGGAAATTCTCTTTACTTCGTGACTTTCATCGATGATTTTTCCAGGCATGCATGGGCATATCCATTGAAGGCAAAGTCCAAAGTGTTCATGTGCTTCAAACAGTTTTTGGTTTTGGCTGAAAATCTATCAGCATGTAAAATGGGCACCCTCCGTTCTAATCGAGGGGGGGAATATATGTCTCCTGATTTTAAGGCATTTCTGGTTGAATGTGGGATAAAACACCAGTGTACAGTAAAAAAAATGGAGTTGTTGAACGAAAGAACAGGTCACTCATGGAGATGGCGATTCTTTTGCTTCACTTCCTAAATTCGAATCTATCGTAGCTTTTCGAAAATCCAATTCTGTAGCCACATAGTTTCTGGCTTGAGGTTGTCATGTGTGCAACATATGTCCTTAGCAGGTGTCCCACTAAAGCGCTGCAGTCTATCAATCGATATGAGGCTTGGCATGATCACAAGCCATCTGTTGCTCATCTGTGTGTTTTTGGTTGTTTGGCATATGCATTAGTGCCTGAACAACATCGCACAAAATTGGATGATAAAGCAGTAAAATGTATTTTTGTTGGGTACAGTTCTGAAAGTAAAGGCTATCATCTGTATCATCCACACACTAAACACATTCTGGTTAGCCGTGATGTTGTTTTTGTGGAAGATGTTGTTCAACCATTGCTTTCATGTACTAAGGAGACATTTGTTAGCTCCAAAGACATGTATGATACTTTGATGCCTCTTTTTAGAGGTGGACAGTCTAGTGTTGGTCCTAATGAGGCAACTTCTCAGCCTTTGCAGGTTTCATGTGATGATGCATATCATCTCATTTCTGATGCAGATTTACATGATGCACTTGTTGATGAGAGAATTGATATCGAGGAGGCAAAAACTATGCCAAAATGGCTAGTGCAAAGTTTGCGTGACAACAAATTAGATGCACCTCTGTCATATCGTACTCGAGCAGGCTCTCATAGTGCCTCTTTTGCATCAGATTGCTATGCTATGGCTCCATCTAGTCTCTGTGATGAAACTGAGCCTGTTTTGTTTGATGAAGCACAAAATTCAAAAAATTGGATGGCTGCTATGCAATCTGAATATGATGCTATAATGAAGAATGATACTTGGTCTTTATGTGACTTGCCTCCTGGCAAGAAGGCCATTGTCACTAAGTGGGTATACAAGCTGAAGCGTAAACCCAATGGTACAATTGACATGTATAAGGCTAGGCTTGTTGCAAAGGGTTATGCGCAAGAAAGAGGCATTGGTTTTGATGAAACCTTTGCTCCTACTTGTCGAATGACCACTGTTAGTAGCATCTGTGCACTTGCAGCTTATCATGGTTGGAACGTACATCAGTTGCACATTAAAACAACATTTTTGAATGGTGACTTGCATGAAGAAGTGTATGTCTTTCAACCCCATGGCTTTGTGAAGAAAGGGCATGAAAACCAGGTGTGCAGGTTAAAGAAGGCATTATATGGTTTAAAGCAAGCACCATGTGCTTGGTATGAAGAGATACATGCCTATCTGATTGCACATGGTTTTGAGAACAGTCCAACTGAAAGCACCTTATATGTCAAGTGTGCTAATGATGTACTTGTGATCATTGTGGTGTATGTTGATGACATGCTGCTCACTGGTCCTCATGAGAAGCATATTGCTGATTTCAAGGCTGATTTACATGCCTCATTTGAGATGTCTGATTTGGGGCATTTGCACCATTATTTGGGCATTCAATTTATGCACGTTGATGGTGGAATGGCTTTGTGTCAAACAAAATATATTGACACATCATTGCAGGATTTTGGCCTTGAAGACTTTAAACCTATTGCCACTCCTATGGAGATAGGTTTATGACTGAGTCTTCATGATGCTGGAGATGCATTTGATGTTGTTCTCTATCAGGAGGCTGCTGGATGCTTGATTTACTTATGCATTACTCGACCAAATTTTCAGTTTTTTGTCTCACATATGAGCAGGTCTATGCATTGCCCAGGAGTCAAACATTGGCAAGCGGTTAAGTGCATCTTTTGCTACTTGAGTGGTACTCGGCTACTTGGGTTGTTTTACCCAAGAGGGGATCACTACCGCCAAATTTGCATGCTTTTTCTGACTGTGATTGGGTTGGTTGCTATGACACTCGTGTGTCCACTAGTGGCTTTTGCTTCATGCTTGGTAGCTCATGTATATCTTGGTTGAGCAAGAAGCAGCCTACTGTGGCCACTTCTAGTTGTGAGGTTAAGTATAGGGGAGCTTTCACAGTGACTGTTGAGTGTGTGTGGCTTAGATGCCTTATGGCTGATTTGGGTGTTGGTGAGTCTTCTACCACCACCATCTTCACTGACAGTTAGAGCACATTGGCAGTAGCGAGGAACCCTGTGTTCCATGCTCATACTAAGCACATTGAGGTGCATTATCATTATGTCAGGGAGAGGTTCTCTGTTGGGGAAATCAGCTTGGCATATGTGCCCATGCAGGAGAACATTGTAGACCTTTTCACGAAGGCTCTATCTAGGGAGAAGTTTGAAGCTTTTCGCAAAGCTTTGGGCTTACTTCCTTTTGTGAAGTGATTTCCACATAGCTTGGCACTTCCGTATACATGAGTGCCAACTCCTTGTTCACTGCATCACTCCCAGGGGGGATTTGTTGATATATTTAGGTAATGATGTGTGTGAACACACTAGGACCGCCATACACTTTTTTCCCTCTTTAGGAGGTTTTTTCCCCCCGGCTTGTATATATGCCTATTGCCCTAATGGGCTAATTATCTTTGTACATTCTAGTGGTAATACATTCAGTATTGTGTGTTGAACTCCAGGCTTCTTCTTCTTCCTTGTGCTGACCGCGTGCTTTCACAGACGTCCAACTCCAACAGTCGGATACTACATGAGGTGAAGCATTGGAAAATGCTACTATGTATAGAAAAATTGTGGGAAGTCTTATATATCTCAAAACTACAAGGCCTAATCTAAGCTATACGATTGGACTTGAAAGTCAGTTTATGCACGTTCCCAGAAAGCCACATTTGGATGCTCTAAGGTGCAATCTACGTTATGTGAGTGCTACTTTGGATTATGCATTGTTTTATGAAGCTAGTGTAGATTTGCAGGTTCATGGATCACCGATGCAGATTGGGCTAGTAGTATTCTGAATAGAAGATCTACTAGTGGCTTTCTATTCTCACTTGGAGGTGCAGCTATTACATGGAGCAACAAGAAGCAACCCAGTGTTGCTTTGTTGAGTACATAGGCTGAGTATAGAGGTGCTGCAATGGCAGCATGTGAGGCATCATGGTTGGAGATGCTACTTGTAGATTTAGGTGTGGAAGTGCAAAAGCATATCACCATCTATTGTGATAATCTTAGGAGCATACAACTAGCATGGAATCCTGTTTTTCATGCTAAACCCTAAACCCTAAACCCTACAACAAAGCAGGTTTTTCATGCTAGAACAAGAAGCAACCGAGTGTTGCTTTGTCGAGTACAGAGGCTGAGTATAGAGGTGCTGCAATGGCAGCATGTGAGGCATCATGGTTGGAGATGCTACTTGTAGATTTAGGTGTGGAAGTGCAAAAGCATATCACCATCTATTGTGATAATCTTAGGAGCATACAACTAGCATGGAACCCTGTTTTTCATTATCACTTCATAAGAGAGAAGGTATTAGCAGGTGATATTGATCTTGTTTATGTGAGAATAGATGAGCAGGTTGCTGATATTTTCACTAAAGCACTTGGAGCAGAGAAGCTGAAGAAGTTTCGAAAGATGCTTGGATTAGAGGACATGGTGTTGAACTTGAGGGGGAGTGTTGAGATATCAAGCTCAACATGTGATGATTCAGGATGACACGTATCACTTTTTCATTTCTCTCACATGTATAGTGGTCACGCTGGTATATGTCAGGGACACTTCATTGAGCTTTATTAGATTTATCTATCGAGAGTGATGGAACATTTGTTTCTTGCCAGCTCACTCATTGCAGACATTAGTTTTTTCCTTATGTACTGGTCCTTATATATTGTAGTATTTGTATTCTTGATTTTTAGGTCATTCTTGTACATTCCTTTTTATGTAATAGAAGAAGAAGAAGAAGAAGAAGAAGATCATTCTTCCTTGCCTCAATCTGAGTGTGTTCTTCTCTTTGATTGTGAGAATATGTGTGTGAGCTCTCTTCCTTATCTCCTTCCTCGTGACACCTATGGAGCATCTGCTTGGTCCATCTAGTGGACATCTTATGGAGTACCCGACAATCTTGCATGGTTGATACCACTTGACAGCTATGGATTTCCACATGGAGACTTCCTATTTGGTGATCGTGCTGCTGTTGCTACATTCTTGATGGACCTTTCTCTCAAACCCTAGAAACCTCCATACTCTACAAAATGGAGTTGCAGAGGGGGTGTTGAGAATATGAGAGTGCATCTCCCTTTTGTATCTTGGACTCTAGAGTCACTCTATTTCTATTTTATTTCCATTCCATTTCCATTTTATATTATAACCTTTTGTATTTGGGTATCTTGCCATTTGCTTCTACCATTGTATTCATTCTCCTTTAAGGGGAATTATCCCAAGTGAGATGTACTTTGGAGATCCCCTCCCAAATCTATATAAGGAGGGCCGCTTCCCCCATTTGTAATAGGTTAGAAGCTTGAGACCCAACCATGAAATTCTAAATTCAATGGCTGAATAATCATATTATGTAGATCCAACAATAGAATGCCAAACTCTAGGAAGAGAAAAGTGATATTTGTCTTGAGCTTAAGCAACATATTGTACTTAAAGAATGAGCTATTTTCTATAATGCTATTGAAGCTACACACATCAATGAAGTGTAAGAACAATTGGTCATTTCCAATAAAAAATTAAAGACTATTCATAAACAAGATCTTTACATGCAGGAAGTAAGAGGCAAAATACGGGCCGAAGCATAGGTAAAAGTGGCTCTGTATGATGATCATGTCATCGCACAACCTCATCCAGCTGGCATTCTCTTCAACTAACATATATTATCTTCTGTTTTGAAATCAATCTAGAAGAAAATTTCCATTGCTTTTAAAGAGCATGTGTCATCTTTGCTAGTTGAAATTCTATCAAAATTTCAAGACAATGATGAAGAAGAAGTGTAAAATCAGTGATGAAGAAGTAGTGTAAAATCAGTTTTTGGGTTCAGCCAATGTGCGTGCCAAGTGTTAGCACCCTGATGTCTGTAAGATATTTTGAAATGTTGTAATGTACCAAAAAGGCATAGCGAACTAATGTAATACTTTTATTATTAATGACAAGAGGTATAGTAGTGTGTGTGTGTGATGGTCTAGCCGTAGTGCATTGCGGTATTGTGTTCTACAAGTTTTGGTGTACTGTGCTAGTATCTCCTTGAAGTTCTTAATTTGTAGTTCAACAAGTTAATTCATTAAGTCAATGACAACATTTAGCGATGCATAAGTAGTGATGTATGGTATTGATAGATTAATGGTAATCACCACCTGATTTTGAAGTGATAATATGTGTAAAAAAGTGGAACATATAAATGTTCAATATGCATGATGCAAAGTTGCATTGTATGCAGAGGATTAGATAATATTGACCCATCATGAAAGTTTATGGTTAATCAAAGTGTAAGTTAAAGAAAAAATAAGGATTAGCATAATAACTTAAATCTTGCCATCCAAGATCATGTCACCTATTAAAAAGGTCAATCTATCAGTGGAATTAGAATCCTTTACTACTGGATACTGGGTATATATTTGTTTGGCTGAGAGAGCAACCAAAGCCTAACACACTTAGATATTATCTTTGTTATGCTTGGATTTGAAACCAATGGGCAAAAGTGGATATTTAGTGCCCCAAAAATGGAGATAGAACAAATGTATAAAGACTATGGTGAACTTTTATTAATTTTAGTGACAATGTCTATAAATAAATAAGTTATGAAGAATAGAGAAACCTTTAGACGTAAAGAGAAGAAAGGATGTTCAAGAAGCTTTATTGGATAGTAAAGAGCCTCATATGTGAACGTGGTAAAGGGGATATTTTGAGAAAAATCCAAAAAGAAAAAGCGTAAGAAAAAAAGAAATAACATGAAACTAAACATTAAAATGAAGATGGTGGTAGCCAATAGCACACGTGGAGCATGAAATTGATGCCGCAAGATTGGTGCTTGTATCATATGACAGGGTTTTTGAACAAATTATATTTTTCCATATAAAAGTAATTGTTTGTCCAATGTGTTTTTTTTAGAAGGGAAGTTGATCTTTTGATCTACATCTTTTCATATGGCTTGAATTAATTGAAACTATAATTGAAGAGCATAAGAGTACCATGGAACCCTTCAGAACTCACACAAACAACGGTCAAACATGTAACACTTATTAGGAATGATCAGAGCTCAAAGGCAAACATGTAACATCTATTAGGAATGATCAAAGCTCAAAAGTTTGCGTGACGAGAGTAGGAAGTGGTAACCTTAACACCAGACGAGGAGAACAAGGATCCGTGGCCAAAATGCTGTCTCCACTCACTCAGAATGGAGATTTTCATTGTTTTTTCTTCTCATGACAAGAATTCCTAATTTCACAAGATACAAGATACCACAGCAGTCAGAGACGCACGCCGACTAGATGCCTCCATATATAGCTTCTTTACACTCACCACCCATCGATGATTCATGAACGAGCGTATGGTTTTCTCTCGCGACTCGCGACTCGCTACATAAAAAGATTGAAATGGCTTATGAGTTGGTTCTCCATAAGATATTTCTACTGAGTCCTTCCTCACGATGATTATAGGACAAGGGAACAACCTGAACTGGATTCCACTCAACTGACCGCCTACGTTTTCTCCGATCGAAGGCAAGCAACGCCAACCTCATTTTGCACGCGCGCACACTCACACACACACACGCACAGAGAGGAAAAGAGAGAGGTGCTCTAATTCGTAAGTATTATATACAGCGAACAAATTCTCCGGTTTTATAAGGTTTGCGTATTATACGGGCATTTTGGGAAAGGCCTTTCTCTTGGATCAGTTTCATGCAGTATTTGGCAATCTTTAACATAATAAAAAGCTCAAAACAATGAAGTAATGGGCAAAAAGAAAGCATGCAACGATTGGGAGAACAGTTATTATTGTTGAATGATTGAAGCTTAAGATGATTCTACAATCAGGGCATACTCTTAAAGCTAAGAAAAAAGGCTGTTGCCTTTTTCTCTGCCAAACCAGAATACTGGATAACTGTCCACAATCATGTAGTGAATCCAGAGGCTTAAATGGAAAAGGCATAGAAGGCTATGACAGGAGTATGCTGGCCTTCATATTGTTCCAATGCTTTATTCTGCATTGGATATTTCTCACTCAACTAACCATGGTGTTGAATGCTCTTCAATGGTTCAGTTTTTCTTGTGTTTGCTTGAGCAGTCTTCTTTTGTAATTTAATCTCGTCACTCAATCTTTTTGCTTGCTCAAAATGGTTATTCATTAAAAAAAACTCTTGAAAAGATTATCATCTCCTCCTTTGTAATAAATTCATTTATGCTTCCTCATCATTCATTCAGTTTGTCAAAGTGATCATTATAAGTTCTATAGAAGAGGGGAGCTCTTCAACCTTGTTGGATAGCCTTTGGCTCAAACTTACTTTTTTATTATGATTTGTTGGAGTTCGAGGTCTGCGGAAGCACGCGAACAACACAAGGAAGAAGAAGAAGAAGAAGCTTGGAGCACAACACACAATACTGAATGTATTACCATTAGAATGTACAAAGATAAGTACCCTGTTAGGGCAATAGGTGTATATATAAGCCGGGAAAGAAAAACCTCCTAAAGAGGAAAAAAAGTGCTTCGGAGGTCCGACTGTGTTCACACACATCACTACCTAAATATATCAACAAATCCCCACTGGGAGTCATGCGGTGAACAAGGAGCTGGCACTCATGTATAAGAAAGTGCGAAGCTATGTGGAATCAATCCACACAAGGAAGTAAGCCCAAAGCTTTGCGGAAAGCTTCAAACTTCTCCCTTGGCAGAGCCTTCGTGAAAAGGCCGGCAATGTTCTCTTGCGTGGGCACATATGCGAAGCTGATCTCTCGAGCAGAGAACCTCTCCTTGACATAATGATAATGCACCTCAATGTGCTTAGTGCGAGCTTGGAACACATGGTTCTTCGCAACTTCCAATGCACTCTGACGGTCAGTGAAGATAGTGGTGGCAGAAGACTGAGCAATACTCAAATCAGCCATAAGGCATCTGAGCCAAACACACTCAATAGTCACTGTGAAAGCTTCCCTATACTCAGCCTCAGAACTGGAAGTGGCCACAGTCTGCATCTTGCTCAACCAAGATATACATGAGCTACCAAGCATGAAGCAAAAGCTACTAGTGGACACACGAGTGTCATAACAACCAGCCCGGTCAGAGTCAGAAAAAGCATATAAATCTAGCGGTAGTGATCCCCCTTGGGATAAAACAATCCAAGTATTCGGGTACCACTCAAGTAGCGAAAGATGTGCTTAACCGTCTGCCAATGCTTGATACCTGAAGTTTAAATTTGCTAATCTCTGAAACTGCAAACTAAATATCTGGCCGAGTAATGCATAAGTAAATCAAGCATCCAATAGCCCGCTGATAGAGAACAACATCACATGAATCTCCAACATCATGAAGACTCAATCGTAAGCCTGTCTCCATAGGAATGGCAATAGGTTTGTAGTCTTCAAGGTCAAAATGCTGCAATAATGTGTCAATATATTTTGTTTGATGTAAAAATATTTCGCCATCAACTCGCATAAATTGAATGCCCAAATAATGATGCAAATGCTCCAAATCAGAGATCTCAAATGAGGCATGCAAATCAGCCTTAAAATCAGCAGTATGCTTCTCATGAGGACCAGTGAGAAGCATGTCATCAACATACACAAGAATGATCAGAAGCACATCATTTGCACGCTTAACATATAAGGTGCTTTCAGTTGGACTAATCTCAAAACCATGTGCAATCAGATAAGCATGTATCTTTTTATACCAAGCATATGGTGCTTCCTTTAAACCATATAATGCCTTCTTTAACCTGCACACCTCGTTTACATGCCCTTTTTGCATAAAGAGAGGGGGCTGAAAAACAAACACTTCTTTATTCAAATCACCATTCAGAAATGCAGTTTTAATGTCCAACGTGATGTACATTCCAACCATGATGAGCTCCAACTGCAGAGATGCTACGATCAATAGTCATTCGGCAAGTAGGAGCAAAGGTCTCATCAAAATCAATTCCTCTTTCCTGAGCATAACTCTTTGCAACAAGCCTAGCCTTATACCTGTCAACTGTTCCATTAGGTTTACGCTTCAGCTTGTATACCCACTTAGTGCCAATGGCCTTCTTGTCAGGAGGCAAGTCACACAAAGACCAGGTACCATTTTTCATGATAACATCATATTCTGATTGCATAGCAGCCATTCAATTTTCAAAAATTTTTGCATCATCAAACGAAACAGGCTCATTCTCATCACAGAGACTAGATGCAGCCATAGCATAGCAATCTGATGCAAAAGAGGCACTATGAGAGTTTGAACGAGTACGATATGACAGAGGTGCATCTAATTTGCTGTCACGCAAAGTCTGCACCGGCCATTTTGGCATAGTTTTTGCATCCTCTGTCAGACATTGATCCACAGGGATCATTGATCCACAGGGATCATTGATCCACAGGGATCAGTCTATTTGATCCACAGGGATCAATCCATGTGTGTGAGGGACAAGGGCAAGCTAGCCAAGGTCCCAAGCTCGGGGGATACTCTAAGGTACTTTGGTAGTAATGGGAACTGCTTTGGTAGTAATGGGAATAAGTGTTGCATGATGGCCACATGTTCACACTAGACTATTCCATATCATTGCTATTATTAGAGTATATCATTGCTATTTTTAGAGTACAAGAGGGTATATATGGATGGGAGGAGAGTCACACACATCATTCAAGTCTCTTTCTAACAATTGGTATCAGAGCTTATGGTGTTTTTTTTCATCGCTTTGTGTGAGATATGTTGGCGTTTTGCGTGAACATCTTCGTCGTCGTCGGTCGCCCTGGGGGAATCGTCTGCGAAGTTTTTGAAGTTGTCTGCCCACTCTTGAGAGGACAATCCTACACAGCCGACAAGGCATGCGCACGAGCGCTTGTGAATCTCATCCCATACACCCGTAGGAGGCTGCCCGCGCATGCAGAACAACTATGAGGCCTGCCCGTGTTCTCTGGGAGCGCTGCCCGCGCAGTTAGCCGGGAGAGACGCTGGACTCTTACAGATAAAAGAATGCAATTGTTCTTTTTTACTTTTTTCTCTTTTAGGCCCCGCGAGAAATTCTGCTCGACATTTATATTTTTTGCCCGCGCTTCAGAGCGCTGTCACAGTCCAGAGACCCTACGCTTCAGAGCGTTTCAGAGCCCCAGAGGCTCATGAGATCAATGTATGTGTAGCATTGAAGCTAAGAGCATTGGCTGGACTGGTATCTATATACTTCATGGAAGCTTTCCAGAATATGTGGGATATAAACACATGCGCGCTGTCTGACTGAGGAGAAAATCAATTTCGAATTCACCATCGCTGAGAGTTTCTTCAATTGAGCAAGTTCATCCACTTATTTCCATTCTTTTTGGCCCTAACTTGGGGATATGACCTCCAAACTCAGAGTTTTCTCTTGCTATGGAAAGCCTTTTCAAATATCTTTCCATAGAGTGGCTGCAAGACATACTGTGGATTGAGTCCATGTCATCTTTGGAGTTATGAAATTTTCCCATTCATCTTTCAACAACCCTCTTCGAGCATCATTTTGAAGCATAATCTATTTGGCGAGACTTGGAAAGCTCTTTCGCCGAAACGTTGATCATATTCGGCACCTATACACATCTGCAAATTAATTTATGAACCTCCAGATAAGTTTCTTGTCAATTTATATGCATCGTTGCTTCCTTTTGCATCAAATTGCATATAGAACACGCAATGTTGCATAGCACCTAGACTATACGCGTAGTTTAGACACGAGTTCGTGTTGTGCGGTGCATGTATTCTTCTTGCAGGGAAAGATAAGTATTTTTCTTGCAGGTTAGCGAGGAGAAAAATAAATTTGTCAGGGTGTGTATCCCCTTCCGGTCTATTGGTAGATAGATTGTGCCTGGCGTAATTTTGAAAATCGAAAAAATTATGATAAGCAATTTCAGTGATAATGGTGCCGAAATTTTTAGAAATTTAGTATGCATATGCATCCAAGCATTCAAGGCATACTACAAGTTTCTTATTTCTTCATGTTTCACTGAGCAAAGGCTTGTAACTTATTTATTTTCTACTGCCACCTACTTGTTTGAGTATACATAAGATATTCAACCTAGATAACAATCAAGATTAGTAGCAGTTTGATCAAAGAATTGTAGAAGTTTTTGGATATCTAGTAGATATCATTGAACGGAGAAGTTAATTCAAGTATAAGACTAAGGGAAGTCTTAAGGCAAGGGCACATATTGCCAAAGTCATTAGAATGAGGAACTCAGTAGTTCACAAGTTAGAATTCTAGGCTGTCTAGTTAGAACCTAGAATAGAGGATAGTTAATCCTAAAAGATCTAATGATCCAGACAGAATGCAATTCGCATTATGATCCAAAGAAATCAAGTCAAGCTTTAAAAGGAAAATATTTAAAGCAATACTTAGAAAGAGATGAGAATTTCTTCAAGTGAAAAGAATTGCCTCTTTGTAGAAAGGACAAAGTGAGACAAGGGATAGTTTCATCATGGTCTCATGAGTTCGAAACTTAGAGGTCAGAGGTCTCAAGGTAGTTTAACACCTTAGAAGAGAACTCAAAGAGCACCTACACGTTTAGGAGGCTTATAAATTAAGTATCTAGTTCATAAGTAATTACTATAATTACATAGTTATGAGTTCTAGAGCATATTTCTATGTGTATAGAACAAAGAAGTTTATTTCACAAGAAGTATAGACTTCAGATTTGTGGAATAAAAAGGGATAAATCAAGTTTGATTAGAATGCGATAGTTAGAAATAGTAAAAGAAAAGTTATGTAAGAACTTCCTAGATTTGGAGGTTGAGACATAAACTTTAAAGTTGCTAGTTCTATACAAGGAATCATATCTTGATTCTCTCACAGTTTAATATGGGTAGATCAGGTAGTTCCATCTATCTATTTACCTAGAGCGAAGGACAGAGATCCTAGGTAGACTCGTCTTTATTCAGTAAGCAAGACAAGTCTGTAGGCCAAGACCTCTTGAATGGCCAAGATATACAGAAAGGCAAGGTTTGCAAAGAGTAAATAACGCAAGGTTATAGTCTAAGTCCCTAGTTGGGAGTGAGACAAGGTTATATAGCACGGCATGGTTTGTATTTATTAGACAAGGCAAGGTTATCTCCAGTAGGGAGTGATTACACAACAATGCAAGGTCTACAAGAAAGTTACTTTCAAATGAAAGCCAAGTTGAGAAGTCAGTTTGATGTCTCTATTTCTAGTTATATCATAAATAGTGACCAAGTGAAGTGATCAAGTTTGAGCATGAGGGGAGGTGATTACTAATCCGTGGAGAATCAGATCTCCAAGAGACGTGATTAGTAAATGCTACCAAGTTGCTTAAAATTGATTATTAGTTTATTTATTTTCTATATTTTATGCATTCATCATGTAGTATGATGACCTCATATAGTCATGGAGACTCTAGTTGGAATGCTTCAACACTTTCAGAGAAAGTGAGAGCAGCATTCTAAGAGTTGTCCTTGAAAGAATTTCAGAAAAGGGCTGATTAGACCCAGCTATTCATCCTTTGTAGCATCAGTTATCCTAGTGAAGAAGAAAGACGGATCTTATAGGATGTGCGTTGACTATCGAGTACTCAATAAGATTGCTATCAGACACAGATATCCTATGCCCATGATTAATGATCTTTTAGACACTCTAGGTGGAGCCGTTGTATTTAGTAAAATAGATTTCATAAGTGGCTACCGTCAGATTAGAGTAAGAGATCATGATAAGATTAAGTTGCTCCAGAGAAGACTCAGTTCTTTCTTTCAAGGATAGAGTATCTACTGATGGGGTTCAGATGGATTCCAAGAAGGTTTTCATTATCTTAGTTTGATCTACTCCTCATAATGAGGAGCAGTTACAGTCATTTGTAGGACTTTGCAGTTTGTATTGGACATTCCTATCTTGTTATTCGTCGATAGTAGTGATTATGACAAATATGCTTCAAGGCAAAGTTCTTTTGCATGGAAGCAAGAGCAGCAAGCTAGTTTTAGTGTCAGGGATTGATAATTTTGATACTCTGAAATAAGTTCTTTCAGAGGCTCCGATACTCAAAGAGATTGATTCACAAATCCTCTCTGAGTTAGAGACACATTCTAGTGGCATAAGCCATAGGGACAGTTTTGAGCCAAGATGGCAGGCGAATAGCTTGTGAGAGTAAGAAATTGACCAGTGCAAAGCGTAACTGGCCAATGCATGAACAAGAGTTGTGTGCAGTGGTGTATTCACTTCAAGTCTAGAGAAACTATCTTGATGGTGCAGACTTTAAGGTATACACAGATCACCATACACTTTAGTATTAGTCAGCCAGATCTTCGACACAGTTGGGCTCGTTGGGCTTAGCTCATATAGGAGTTTCACATGGAAATCCTATATAGAAGAGCAAAGAGAATATAGTTGATGATATATTATCATGGATAATGTATCAAATGACTTTACAGTTCTAGAAAGCTCATTGCTTCAAGAGATAAAGGAAGCGCAGGTGGAAGATCCACATTTGAGCCATCAGTGATGACTCTATTATAGGTGACGGGACAATTTCAATTGTTTCTTTCCCTGGCAGAGCGAACAAGTCCATTCCTTATTCCAGTTTCTTATAGGAGAATGGAATAGATAGACGGAAAGGAAAGGTTTGCGTACTAGATTCCCGGGATTTGAGAAGAATAGTTATGCATGATAGTTATGATGTGCCTTATGTAGGACATCCAGGTATTGACAAGACAATACAGCTTGTTAGAAGCACATTTTGGTGGCCTGGATCGCTAGAGATGTCCACACTTATGTTTAACAGGCTTTATGTGTCAAGTCAACAAAGCAAGAAGGATAAAGACTCCATGTCATTTGTATCCTTTATAGATTCCAGATCAGAATTGGGATAGTGTATCCATGGACTTCATAGTCGGGTACCGCGGACCCAAAGGAAGTGGGATACTATCCTAGTTGTGGTAGACAGATTGATGATCCATAGGGATCATGACTTTGGTCCATAGGGGTCAGTTCATACCCACGCAGGAGATGATAGAAACTCCACATAGGGATGAGAGTGTCAGACATTGATCCACAGGGGTTAGTCCAGACATTGATCTTAGGATGTCAGATCTACAAGACCAAGCAGGTCAACCAGTTTTTAGAGGACATATTGAGGGCATATATGTCTGAGAGAGAGACAGATTGGGAAAGTATTTGGCATTAGTTGCATTTTCTTTTGAGATGAACTTTGGCATGAATCCCAATGCTCTCAGTACCATAGGTATGACACAGAAATGTCCTAGTGCTTTGGAGTTCTCAGAAAACGTCCAAGCAAATTTAGAAATGGCTAAAGCCAAGATGCAGCAAGAAGCTAGTAGGGCTAAAGAGTACGCTGATAAGAAAAGATCTCCTAGATCCTTAGAGGTAGGCGATAGAGTCTTTCTTCAGGTACTTGCTAGATCTACTTCACTGTCCATTGGGAAGTGTAGTACGCGCTCACCAAGGTTTTGTGGACCTTAGAAGATAATTAAAAAGCTAGGTGAAGTTGCATACCGATTAGAATTTCCTCCAGATTGAAGAGTTCATCCAGTGTTTTTAGGGAGGATAATCTAATAGAAGGTATTGTTTCTTTGCAAGAAAGTAAAAGCATGGATCATTCTCCAGATAGGATACTAGATCGGAGACAGAAGCGATTCAGGAATCATGTCGTCCAAGAGTATTTAGTAGCCTGGAGAGGATTACCACTTACTGACTCTACTTGGGAATCCGAAGCTCTGGTTCGCAAGTACTTTCCCTCATTGATCATTGAGGACAATGATCTTTAGAAGGGGGAGAGACTGTCAGACATTGATCCACAGGGATCATTGATCCATAGGGATCAATCTATTTGATCCATAGGGATCAATCCATGTGTGTGAGGGACAAGGGCCAGCTAGCCAAGGTCCCAAGCTCGGGGGATACCCTAAGGTACTTTGGTAGTAATGGGAACTGCTTTGGTAGTAATGGGAATAAGTGTTGCATGATGGCCACATGTTCACACTAGACTATTCTAGATCATTGCTATTATTAGAGTATATCATTGCTATTTTTAGAGTACAAGAGGGTATATATGGATGGGAGGAGAGTCACACACATGGATTGATCCCTGTGGATCAAATAGACTGATCCCTGTGGATCAATGTCTGACATCCTCAATATCAGCTCTTTCATGAACAAGTGCATCGTGTAAATCTGCATCGGAAATGGAATGATCTGCATCATCACATGAACCCTATAAAGGCTAAGAAGTTACCTCATTAGGACCAACAATGCTGTCCACCTGTAAAAAGAGGAAGCAAAGTATCATACATGTCTTTGGAGCTAATAGATGTCTCCTTCGTACATGAAAATAAAGGCTGAATAGCATCTTCCACAAAAACAACTTCTCGACTAACCAAAATGCGTTTAGTCTCTGGATGATTCAGACGAAAGCCTTTTCTTTCATAACTGTACCCAACAAAAATACATTTTACTGCTTATCATGTAATTTCCTACGATGTTGTTCATGCATTAATGCATATGCAAGACAACCAAAAACACGAAGGTGAGCAACAAATGGCTTACGACCATGCCAAGTCTCATATGGAGTGATAGACTGCAATGCTTTAGTGGGACACCTGTTAAGTACATATTCTCCACACAGGACAACCTCAAGCCAGAAACTATGTGGTAAAGCCTGACTCTTGACCAAACACCTCCCCATCGTCCATGAGTGACCTGTTCTTCTGTTCAGCAACTCCATGCTGTTGAGGTGTATATGGCACTATACACTCATGTTACTCATGTTTTATCCCACGTTCAGCCAGAAATGCATTAAAAGTCAAAAGACATGTATTTTCCCCCTCGATCAGAACTCAGGGTGCCCATTTTACATGCCAACAGATTTTCAGCCAAAACCAAGAACTGTTTGAAGCACATAAACACTTCGGAATTTGCTTTCCATGGATGTACCCATGCATGTGTGGAAAAACCATCGATGAAAGATAGTTTCCAAAAGAGGGTGTCTCCATAGGACCACAGACATCACTGTGAACAAAGCTGACATCACTGTGAACAAGCTGCAATTTCTGAGTAGCTCGAACCCAACCATCTTTTGGAAACTATTTATGTGTGTGTGTGTATGTATGTATGTATGTATGTATGTATGTATGTATGTATGTATGTATGTATGTATGTATGTATGTATGTATGTATAGTTGGATTCTGACGCATCAGGTACCTTTTACCTGACTCGTAACTGACTTGATTCTGACTTGGCGTCAGGAATACATTCGTGACGGGACTGTTGCAGGTATTCGAGGAAAAGTGAAAAAAATCCTCAAGTTGCACTTGGGTTTGTTCATTCGAGCCCCCTAGAATCACGAGTTCAGACATAAGCAGAGTGATGAATTTCTGGAGCATACAACCCTCCCATTTGCATCCATACAGTCCAATCCAATCCAGCCCCACCCAGTCAAGC